>CM032160.1:29928797-30528797 GCA_018901935.1 Pugionium cornutum | reverse complement strand
AATGCAGGATTTCAAATAGATTTAGAAATATATATTATTGTTATACGTATATGTTATACATAATGTTAACCGAGTATATAAAGCTTTATATACAAAAAAAATAATCTCCATTGATATCTGAAGTGAGAGACTATAACTATTTATGGGTTAAGCAGCAAGCAGAATATCAACATTTACGCTACATTTCAAATCGCTAGTTGGTTTGATGAAATAAAAAGCAAATCTTGAAGGTAAAATTTATGAAGCTTTAAAGTTTGTTTAGGATACTTTTTGGTTCTCATAAATATTGACATTTAAGATAGAAACATTTATGTCCAGTTGAAGATATTGTGGTCTGTATTCGTAACCATGTTTTTGACTTTTTGTTTTTGTTTTGAAGCTTCATATGCATATTGAAATACAATCTTGTATGGATCTTTGCACAGTAATGTTGTTGGTCTTCATCACTGTGTGTTAGCGGATAATATTCTCATATAGTGGTAAACTAATTTTTTGTTTGGGTTTAAAATGAGATTCAGTGATAATGCGACTTATAAATCTCCAATTGATATATCTAATGTTGTCCACGGTCTTCCAATTGATATATCAATCGATGATGATGTGAAGATTTTTATTTTTGATACACTTCAGGCGGAGGAAGTGGTTTTGTGTGTGACGATGGGACTGTATCATGTGGAGAGGTGCATGTTTTTCAAAAGAGGTAATTTCTTTGGTGGTGTGAAATCAATCGTGAATCCCGCCGATTTACATCGGTTGGATAAATCTTTAGATGAGCAAACAATAGATTATCGTGGTAATATTTTTGTTATTCGTTAACAAAATTAATATCAGATATGTTTATGATTTCTTCAAAAGCTTTTTTTGTATTTAGATTTGCTGGCATTTGGTTTATACATGCAAGTAAAAAGGTTTTGGAAGAAATATATACAACAGAGGAAATAGTTGTCTTAAACAAAGTCCATAATCTGTTAAGTAGAAAAGTCTTTGCGAATGATATCATACATTCTGTAACAGATATACAATCATCGTCTAACAAAGGATATTCTCACGAGGAGAATTTATAGTAAGTTTTACACGATACTTTTTTTATTTGTAGATATCCTTGAGAATAACAGGTACTGATGTGATCGTATAAATATCATAATAGTTATCTGAAATCTTTATTTAGGAATTTCAGGGAGGAGTTAAAAGATGACTAACGGTATGTGCCAGGTGCGGGAGATTCGGTCATAACCGAGCCACTAGTAAAATGCCTATATGAAGTGGCTACGTGATTGGAATAGCAAATGGGCATCAGATGTTATAAATATTTTATATGAACGAATATTATTGTGCTATTTTACGGTTGTTTTATACTAACGTAAAACGCAACTTGTTAGATGTAATATCTTTTGTAATGCCCTAGACAAATAAATAATTATTGCACTTTCATATCGAATTTGAAATGACATTAGCATAACTCTGATCATTTTCTCAATTTTCAAAGTGAAATAAGCTTGATCACCAAAAATTTGGACTTGAATATCAAAAAATTGCAAATGTTTGTACAATAATTAACGTAATAGGCACTGAAACATACGGTGATAACAATATTTGCAGAGATAAAATAAATCAAATATCAGAAATTGAAAAATTATAAAATAAAATGATTGATGCTAACAGGTAGTTCATAAGATACCCGGATAATTGTATAAGTAGCCGACATACAAAATGTTAATGAGATCCAATTAATTTTATATGCAAAGTGATACACACATGATAAGGAGTTTGGAAATGTAAGGTAACAACTAAAACGAGTTTATCTCATGGAATTTTAATGGTATCCACAAACTTTTCGAAAAACATAACAACAATCTTCTGAGATTCGGATGTTATGAAATCGGGTTTGATGTTTTTACATCCTTCAAATCCACTTATTGAATGCGCCTGCATCAAAAGCAAAGAGGTGAATGCAAAATCAACATATATATCATTATGTGGTATGCTTATTTGCTTCACAACAGAATAGACGAAAATATCATTGTCAAACATGAAACGGACCATGTCTTTTGCTGCAACCCTTTGGAATTTGGAGTGGTGCTTCATGAGTAACGACACAAAGTTAGTGTCCAAGAATAACACAGTTTGCCATGGGCTTTGCTCTCTATTGTACATTAGCTGGGTCAAATGCATTAGTACGTCAAACATCTGGAGAAATTCGAAGAAATGTGTTAGACGAACACCAGGTAACATAATAATTACATTCGTACATTGTAATAAGACTTACTTTTGGAGACATCAGTTTCATTCTCTCAACAATGTCAGTTACATCTTTGTTGTTGACAGTTATGCCTTTGGGAAAATATATTGAGCTACAAACAAGAGAAATAGTTAAAAATTTTAATTTCAGGAAAGAATAAATATTAGCAGCAATATCCAAATTTCACGGATAAAATCATATGATCTGTGTGAATAATTTGTAAGTTGCTTTAAACAATATAAAATAAACTTACAGTTTCTTCTTGAGTAAACTGTGTAACTTGACAAATTTTGATGCATAATCAAGATCAGGATCATATCCATGTAGAATCAAGATCATATCCATGTAGAA
Source organism: Pugionium cornutum (assembly GCA_018901935.1). NCBI lineage: Eukaryota > Viridiplantae > Streptophyta > Magnoliopsida > Brassicales > Brassicaceae > Pugionium > Pugionium cornutum. The sequence continues at coordinate 30,526,207 of CM032160.1, read as the reverse complement.
TCAAGATCATATCCATATAGAATCAAGATCAAGATGAGGATTAGGCAAACATCCTCTCCGGAAGTGGAGGAAGTGAATCCTAAACATGCAAGAATTAAGAATGATTTGCATGCATACATCCCCTTTCGAATTGAAAAAAGAAAAAAAAGTAACAAAACTTACCATCTCCGATTCATCCGTACTCATTCTTCTTCTTCTTCTTCACAGTGAGATTTCACTATTCAAGTGAATAGAACAGCGATTGTGAAGAATGAGTTTTTATCCTACAAGATCGACGGTTACAAAGTTCAGAGGTGTGAGACTGGCGGAAAAATTGCGACTATTCGGAAGTTATGTCGAAATCGGAACACATACCGTAATAACTACGTGTGGTACTGTTCACATGAACAGTACAGAATGTTGAGAAAGACGACGATTACTGGAAAATCGGACCGGTAACGAAACAGGATGTGCAAAAATTGTGAAATCGCCAGAAAAACCAAAAAAAATATAACGTGTTTCTAAAAGTGAATGGGAAGAAAAAAATTGGGAGAAAAAGTTATGAACCCTATTTTCACAAAAATATATTGTTATTCCTCTCTCATCATTAAATGAAGTGTAAAATCTCTCACACATCTCTGCCAAAATCTGTAAAAATATTTTGTCTATCATCTATACTCGTTTAGGTAAATAGGGATAATATCGGATTAAACAATTGTGTCCAGTTGCCAAAATTTGGCTATTTCGCAAATTTGGTGATTATTTTGACTCATGCAAATACTCTTAATTCTTTACTCTTATATTATATTACTTTTTATTCTTATATTATATTACTTTTTACATTTTTGCTTATATTAATCTGAGTTTTAGAAGGGAATGTATCACAAAAAATGCTAATATTATTAAGTCTTTTATAGTCTTTTATAGTCTTTTGGCAAACAGAAAAATCTAGGGAATTGTGTCTATAAGATTTGATTATCCAAAATTTCACTTGACAAATAATAAAAGTTCAACTTATAGCATAAAAAGAAGAAAAAAAAGTAAAAAGATGTAAAAAGAAAAAGAAGATAAAACAAAAGAAAAAGACCGAAACAGAAATAGAAAGCAAACAGGATAGACTTCACTTTGACGTCAACTCATCTCTTACTCTTTCTCTCTCATGATGACAATGGGCGACTCCGACCCCCGTAAACCTACATATTCCGCTACCGGACCTATTTTCCGGCGGAGATCATGGTGTTGCTCTTTCGCCATTCCTCCGTCCAGTCCTGATGCTCTTTCAGTTTCAACTCGTAACCTCATACAAGCCAAGGCCCCGTCGCATCCGCAGAGGACAAAACCGGAAAATGCTGATAAACCCGTTCCGAAATCGGTTCCTTGCTCACCGCAGAGCTCCAAATCAGCTTTAATAGGTCGAATCGACCCGCGCCGGATCTTATCTCCAGGTCGTGTTTCTCCCATAGATTCGGATCCAATCATCAATGCAATGCAAGATACTACTCACGAGGATGACGTGGTTGCAGATTCAGCACCAAATCTGCGTCCAGAGAGTTTCCAAGCACCGAAAATCGAAGTAAATTCGTGTTCGAGTTCGGTTCCTACAAATGCAACTGAGGGTTACGACGCTAGGTTGTGTCTGAAGGGGAAAAATGGTGGAGTTTTGGTGTTGGAGCTAAGTTCGGAGGTTTTAGCATCGAATTCCGATGTTTTCGCGGCTTTGATTGCTGAAAATTCGTCATCCTTAGGATTGAAGAAGACATACAGGATGGAAGTTTCTGATGTGGAGAATCTTGTGGTTTTCAGGGAAACTGTAGAACTCATGTTCGAGGAAAGCAATGGCATTATAAAGAAGTTCATGAAAATGGGTGTTTACAGGGCCATTGATGTACTCGAGGTTGGGAAAATGCTCGTCCTTTCTACTTCTATTTCGCTCTTGGAGATAGATGGGCTTGTTTGTTGTTAGCATTTTTGCTTTAATTACTATAGCTGATCTTAGTTATCTACCGTTTCGCATTCAAAGCTCATACATCTTTGCCTAAACCCTTGAGCCTTAGATTTTCTTTAAACCATAGATATGAAGAAATCGACTGTTTGATAGGATCTAGTTGAATGAGTAAATTGTTGAGATGGGTGTTTGGATGTTGTTGCCTTGATACATTGGGTAATAGGCACTTATATAGTCTAGCTTTTCAGCGACAGATTAGTCTTTGTGGTTCATGATTCTAACTTCATCCTGCTGTTCCAGTGAACTATGTTTGGTACACTCTTTTGTTTTGTGCTGAGGCCCAAGAAATGTTTGTTCAAGCTACTTACTGCTAAAAAATTCTATGAAGATACTTTCGCATGTGTTTGTTGACATGTCTTGTTTTTGTCCATCTAGTATATGTAGTCACTGAGTACGAACACCATTGTGTGGAACTTCCAAACTTTGATCTTTGTTCGGCTTTGTGCTAGATTGATTCTCATTTTTTCTGTAAACATATTTGTTGTAATTGTGGAGCTAACGAAGCTTCTAAACACAACCAGGTGGCCGCTGGAATCAAATTCTCAAGAGCGGTCTTGTCCTGTCTGAAGTATATTGAAGCTGTTCCGTGGACAGAGGAAGAAGAGGAAAAATTGAGGATAGTTCTTGCAATTTATAACTTTGGTCATGATGCAACCAGCGAAATTGTGGCAAGATTTAATTCGAACGAGACAGAAAACTCAAAAGACAGCTTATCAAAGAAACTGGTTTGGTCAATAACCTCATGCAGTGATGTAAATCCTAGAAACGAGCTCAAATCTTTGGTGAAGGGCCTTCTTTGCAAAAGTTCAGTATACGAGAAAGAACAGCATGAGATCAACAAGGAAGACATATATAAAGCAGGCAAGTACTGTGTGGATTCGCTAGCTAAGCTGTTTGACGAGGGAAATAGTAGTAGCAAAAAAGGAACATTGATTGAAGGTATATCAAAGGAGGTGGAGAACATAAATTGGCTTCTGGAAATAATGATAGATAGGGAAATAGCAGAGGAATTTGTGGAGATGTGGGGGAAGCAAAGAAGACTAGTGGAAATGCATGAGAAAGCATCGCCAATGGTGAGGTATGAAATAAGCAGAGTAACGGGTGTAATGTTCATTGCAATGGGGAAAAGGAGAGTGCAATGTGGAGGAGAAGCAAGAGCGGGGTTAGTAGATGCGTGGTTCAGGCCAATGTTAGGAGATTTTGGATGGTTACAAAGATGCAAGAAGGGACTAAATATGAGGGAAGTAGAAGAAGGGATGGGGCAAACGCTGTTAACGCTGCCATTAAAGCAGCAACATCAAGTGTTCATGGAATGGTTCAGGTGGTTCTCAAAGCATGGGACTGAGTGTCCTAATCTTAGCAAGGCGTTTCAGATATGGTGGCGTAGGTCATTTCTAAGAGGTGTAGAATCTTCTTCTACTTGTAGGTAAACAAACAATGTTAGGTGTTGGCTTTTATTAACTCTCTTACGGACTTTCTCCCCTGCGTATCTTCAACATGCTATGTTTGTATCGGATGAAGGCTAGAGAAGAAGATGAATTTAGACCTTTGATTTTCTGGTAAATTAATAATCTTGCGTAAAACAAAAAAAAAATACAAGAAAAATGGGTGGTGGTACTTTCTTGGATGTGTGTTTTCTCACAATATAATTTGAACATATATGGTGGAATAAGTTGTTAGAGAATATAGAGGAAGAAGCAATAGAGTGAAAAGAGAATTTGTGTAAGTAGTAAAGTGGTGAAGACGTCTCTCATTTCTGTTTCTTACCACCAGCAAGAATACGTTGAATCTGAAGGCCACGGCTAAAAGCTTGGTTAAAGAGAAGCCTAGTCTGAAACTCAGAGACGAAAGGGAACCAGGCGAGAACCGTGACAGGCATGAAGATAACGACTCCCATGATGTATTCATAGCCACGACCCAAAGCCTTAACCGATCCCCACATTCCAACTGCTTTCATCAATTTTCTAAAGGCCTGAGAGATCTGAAGCAAAGCCCATCCCGTTGGTAGAAACGCTAACAAACTCTGTAATATATCTCCAACTGTTAGTTTGAGAAAGTGGAATAGCATTCCTACTATCACCACTGATCCTATGAAGAGACACAACTTCAGCAATCTGAACATCAGCTGGAAATCTGCACTGAATTTTTTTCTACCCATCGAGACAATCTTGAGTACTATCATTACCGCCACTATCACTAGCCATGACAGTCCATAAACTATTATGCTCTGCTGCTTTCCCAGTCTGCTCTCCTTGGTTAAGTTTAAGTGATATACAATCCCGTATTGGTAGATGAAGTAGCGGAGTGAAAGAAAGATCTCCCAGAACTTGCCAAAGAACCCCGAGTGTAGCAGATGCTCTTGTTCTTCTTCCCACCATGACTCCCAGCTTTTGTTAGCTGGCACTCCTATACCTCCTCTGCTGCTTATCCACTTGTTCCAATCATCCCAGTCATCAACTATCTTCTGCCACTCGAATCCCGATGGATTAAATAGGAACGGTGAGAACAACCACGAACCCACTAGGAACCATGTTGATCCCATCACAAGCGCATACGCTACTGAATCCTCTGTTGCTTTCCCATACAGCCTGTAACATATCAGAAGTACCATCAGCTCCATTCCTTTCACAAAATGACTTCTCGAATACATCCTGTAATTCTCTGCAAACTTCTCGTGCTTCACCACAAACCCACGCCCCGTTGCTCTGTACTTTGCTCCCCCGTGCAGTATGGTTCTTCCAAAGTAATGAACCTTTGTTCCCAGTGAGAAGGTGAAGAAAACTGGCGCTAATTGAAGCTGCATTATGATTAGATCACACAACGCAGTTCTGAATCCTCTCTCTAGCCCAATCTCCATTATCATTGGTAGTGTCATCAGCAGACCTAACTGCACTACAGACTGTGATGCCATCGCTGCCTTGAGCGAACTATCTCCTTTAGCCGCCGCATACTTCACTATTGCTTCTTCTACTCCACTCAGTGACAAATAAAGCCTTCCATACAAGAATGCATAAACCGTGAGGACAACAATCTGCAAATACAGAGGACAGCTTAGTTTTTTCTAAGCAAGTTATGACTCAGATGGTAAACGCAGTTTCACATTAGCATATCAAGAAAGTTACCATCGAGCTGATGTAGAAGCCTATTGTTGTGAAGTAACATGACATCATGCGGAAGAAATCGAAACGATGCCCAAGTCTGTAGAGATCTCTACTCAATGTTTGCTCCCCGTTGCCACAAGCCACCTTGGCTTCAAAGAGAGATATCTGGTTCAAACCAACGTCTCTTCCTTTCCCGACTTGGATGTACTCATGATGAGTGACATTACCACGCCTCAGCGTTGAGTTGAAACCTAGATATACATAATATGAATCAATCATAAGTCAATCATAAAGGAAAACATATAACTATTAAGGTCCAGATCAAATCCAACCGGCAAAGATATCCTCGCTAAGGTTTATGCCGCGTGATGCTTTGCTGATGCCACCCCGAGTGATGTGGAATATTCTATCAAAGACATCAGGGTGACCATAGTGAAACCGGACCCTGAAAACAAAATCCATGGTGCCTGTGTGATTTAATGATGTCCGAAAGTAATCACATCGTTAACGGCTACTTAATTTTGTAATGCTCAACCAAATGTTGTTGAGAATTTAGGCTTCATGTTTTGTAGACAGTTATATAATGTGTAGAAATAAAGAAGAAAGACATACTTCAGAGGACTCGCCAGGACTCGCTGACCAATGGTCACAAAACTTGTTTCTTGATTAGACATAAACCAGGCTAAAGAAGAAACACTGCAAATACCATGCCGACAGGAAACACATAAATATCAGCTAGCACAGAAAAAGAAAGTTCTGTACTCAAAACAAAAGAAAACATAATAACCAAATTTCTCAAATACCTGCCCGTAAAAATATGTTCTCTGAAACCAAGAATAGTGGGCGGACGTACTCCATGGTCTTCATTGAACTCTTCGAGTAGGTTCCTCATTTTCAGTGCTTCTTCCAAGTAATGGTCCTATCAATTAGATACTATGGTAAGTAAAAGTCTCCCAACAAGGAAATAGTGCATGGAGAGCTTTCTTGCGTAAATATATCGGAAATGACTTTGTTGGGAAGAATAGTTACTTGATTCATGTCAATAGCCTGGAGAGCTTCTCCTCTTGTAAAAATGAGAGCATGATTCTGATTTTCGGGCTTTCCTTCTCCTATTTTCGCTGGACCAGGCAATTTTATCCTATATATTTCCTTGGAAAAGTAACGGAGACAAAGTTGAAAATATGATTTTTCTCGAATAGGACATAGTTTGAAGCTAATCTGTCAAGAATTTCAAATAGTAAAAATACCTGATCAAGATTCTCAACAGCTTTGATAAGAACCGAGTAGAACACTTTCTGCACTTTTCCTCCTTCTCTTTCCTCAACCTCATCAATGTATGCCACACGGAGAGAGGGATTGCTGCAGCATTGGATATGAAAATGAGACTCACCAGGGAACCAAACCAATGCACGAAAGAAGAATTTCAGGTTGGAGGAGGGACTTACTTAACCATTAAATTCAAGATGTCAGTAGCTCTCCTGTCTCCACTTCGCTTCTGGTTTCCATAGTTCTGACAGGTAGCAACGTAAGTAAATTTGAGATCTGCTACTGCCTCTAACTGAGCGTACAAGGATCTCTGACTTTTCTTGTCCTCCTCAGTTGGCTCGGATATGGCTTTGTACCCTGCTAATATTTCTGTAAACACAAGAAATGTTATGAGTACACAGCTTAACACATTGATCAACATTGCTTCAGTAATACAGTTAGTGACAAATACGTTTCACCTGTATAATAACTGATTTTATGTCAACACAAGTTAAATAAGTAATCCCCCCTTACCTGTTTCAGTAGCCATGTCAAGAAAAGCCTGAAGTTTCAGTGCCCGCCTGTAATACATCATTCCTCTAACTGCAGGATGCAAATAGTTGTAAGCAACAAAAAACCGTATGGCAAAATTTAAGTAGGCGTGCATAGTATAAATTACCTGTTCTAAACAAAGTCTGTCCCCTCAAAGAAACCCAATGGCGAAGCTGGAGTATATTTTCTTCACTCTCCAAAACATTAGTTTCATCTTTACAACCAAGCCGCTCCAAGAAGTTAGTCCACTCATCTGAAATGGTGGGTCATATCAGCTACGGAAAGCATTGAGTAACTAAACTAACCAGCCTCATCAATAGGTCATACCTGGGAAGATCTTCTGCAAATAGTATACAACCGATATACCGTCCTCATTCTCCATTTCCAGGTCGTTCTTAGAGTAGACAGTCTCCTCACTATAGTACGGAGTTAGAACACTGTAACAGAAAAAAGAAGTAGGAATTCATAATAGTAGTATTGGATCAACTACATGGATTGTATATTTAAATTCACTCCAGCACAAAGAAAAACTAAGCGTGAAAAAAACTGGAGAAGTTGGATTCGTAATCCGTGGGGAAATGGAAATCTAAAATAAGATAATATAGATGGCACATGGTATCATCTTAGAAGCATAGATTCTGTTAGGAATTGCTGATGACCAGGCACAGACCTGAAGGAGAGCATATTTCTAACACGAGGAGCTCGTGGCATATCCATAAATAGTGAATTTGTAAAAAAGGCAATCCTTCTTCGCGCTTCAAGGTTTGTTGGGACATCCATTGCAGATTCTTTTACCGTCAAGAGTAGATGAAGGCGTCTTATCTACAACAGTGAAATTAAACCATAATGTTGAAAATGGACACCAGATTGCGTGGTATTCTCAATGATAAGCCTTATATCATGTTTTTGAGATTTTACTTGTTCATCCCATTGAGCTGTTGCCACGGGAGGAAATAGTATAGCGGGTTTTGCGTCAGTACCAGCAAAAAGCTGCCTTCCGGATTCCTTGTTGGTATGCCCAAGTTCTACCAACTCACTGCAGAAATGTGCCACCCAGGTTTATTATTTCTTTTTGTGTGAATACTATATATGTGCATACATATTCACGTAGGCATTACACAAACTTTCCAGTTAACTATATAGATAGATAGCCCACTAACCGGTTTTCATTTTGCATCATATCTCGAGTGACTACTTCCAACATATCTTGCAACAACAACACCACCGTGTCCCTTTTGGATGGGTCCGCATCTTTCTGCAGCATCATAAATTATGATTATTTTGGTTCTCAGATAAGATTAACAGTCACAAGAATTGGCTCTTCCATCTGACATTATCCTTAATCCTTTGGGTTGTTAAAAAATTTCCGCCTCAGTACATTAATTAGTAATAAAGTGGCATTTTACCCAACTAAGCAAGCCCTGAAAAAGGTTCATTCATAACATGATGAATTCCTACTGAAAGTGGCAGCTGACTTGGCCTAAAATCAAATAAAGACCTAATTTCGGGCTTGCACCGTCTCTGGCAAAAGAAGTAGCCATCACCACGAACAATCTTAAAAATGAAAAAACGACAATAGCAAAATATGTGATTCACTTACCAAGATTCCAACAAGCTCCACAAATTTACTGCAAAGAGCAGGTAAAGGAGCCATTCTGAAATTCGAAAGGAAGGAATTCTTGGATATGTTGCTCTCCACCTCTTTGATGATGATACCAATAATCCTGTTGTATTATATCTTCTCTTAGCATCTTTCAAATGAATTTTAAAACCCAAGTAACCACCAGAGTTCCAGGTTTCCACATATATAAGCCAAAAGTTGAAGAAACTACTTTATGATGAAAACAGAGGAATGTTGAATCACAAATACACACATATATACAAATTATATGCAAAGTTTTAGAAGGAGAAATGTTTCTACACTACATAAGCAAGCAAATAAAGTCGAGATATGATAGAGAACATTTACGATCAGGACTAATTAAAGAATCAGTAGCTTCAATGGAAGATAAATGTCGGAGAGCGGGTAACCTCTAAGATATAATGAATATCATAAGTGCTTCATAAATCACAACCTAGAGCTTCTATGATAAATGAAGAAATACCTTTTCTCATTTTCCCCAATTACCAAGGTATGCAAGACATGTTTGAAAGATTCGTAGCATTCAATGACAGCACATTTCATGTATTCGTCTGCGCATATGCGCTTCCATAGGTCAGAATCTCTTGTTCGAAATTGAGCTGCCATATCCAATGCTATTGGTATCTGTTACAAGAAGAGAACTTCAGCAATAAGAAAAAAACGGTATCTGTGATGGCAAAAGAAGACCACAAACCTTGCTTGCAAGCAAAAATGGTGGCCACTGAATTAGTTTCAAACTAGGGTCTGAACTATAAGGAACGAGCAACAGATCCATCTCCCTGAAGAACAGTTATTTTTAGGACACGGAAAATATGGGATTCAATGACAGCACATTTTATGTTTTTAACACCAAAGTTTTTACCTATCACTGATCAGATCTTCCTCGCGGAAGCTGCAAATTATTTCATTCCATAGTTGCGAAAATTTTGCAGCTTCAGTTCTTCTTGCTGCTGTGACCTGCATACAGATATAATTTAGTAGATATATGGCAACTTTAACCAAAATTCATTTGGTAGATACAAACGAGTATCAATCTTGTTTAACCTCTGCAAATCTTTTCGACAAGGAAAACCCTCTTCTCCTTGTTTTGTCAGAAGGAACCAGGTACGTGTTAAAAGCACCAGGCAATGACTGGAACCTTGACCTTAGCATTCCAAGCGTTCGTATCTGGACGAAAAATAGAAATGATTTTATGTGTTAAAAATATTGTCATGCACGATCAACTTAACTTCGTCGTACTAACACAACAAGGGTAAACGAAGTGTGTGGAATGGATACGGAAAATATTACCTCTCCCAATCGATCAAAGGCCCCAACGACACCACCACATATAGTGGAGAAAATAGCATACCAAATTTGAGTGTCCATGAAATAAACCTGAAGCAAAATTAAGGAACTTGAGATATCAATGGACTTGCAAAATAATACATTTAAATGCGTGGTTAAGAATAAAATACCAGAATTACTGGTAACCAGAGCGACACTACTGCTCCATAGTTGTGCTCAGCTGCACAGGAGAATCGAAACATTTAGCTAACCCAAAATACGAAAATAAAGAATGAAAAAGCATAGTTCCAAAATAAGGGCATAAGTAACAAGATTACCATTGGGGAAAAACTCATGCCATCTATACTTTACATGACGAATGCTCATAATTGCGTTAGTTGGCTTCACCAAAAGTTTCACCTACGAGAGGATATAAGAGAGAGGTATTGAAGGTGGGTACTATTATAATAGTTCGGACATCAGGTTACATAACTGTTATGCATGGTCGAACCTGTAGAAAGTAGCTAAATGCAAATTTGCAACAGAAAAGCAACAGCCAGAAAAGCGTATACCTAGAAGTTCAACGTAACATAACATATTAGCACAGAATAATGTTTGTCAACTATTGGCATAAATTTCATTATGTTCGCTCAATTATACAATAAAACTTTTTTTGGCTCCCTGAACTTACTTTATAAGTGCAATTTGACTTTCATGCATCCCCCTCCCAACATAAATTCTTGGCTGTAAGGGAAAATCATGGAACAAATCATTAGTGGGTATTCAAACACACTTAAGAAGATATCCATCCCTCTCCGCAAAGTATTCAAAAACTTAACTAATCTTTGATATATATAGTCAGAATAAAAAGTCAAACTTTCCTCTTGGTTTACATATACATATAACTAACCAGCAGTAAAGGGACAATGGTTCCTGATTGCAGATAATCTCAACTATCCTAGTTCAGAGCTCTTCTAAACATGCCTAAAAGTCTTTTTATTATGTAGAAAATAATTTTCATCGAGAACCAGAAGATGAAAATAATAAAAATATATCCTTCATACCTGTGACCACCACAAAAGCAATCTGAATATATGCCAGTCAGAATTCTCAATCCAGCGTCGAAGCATCGGGAAAATGAACATGATAGCTGCCAGCACATTTGGGAGCAAGTAAAGTGCTACAGCCATGATATAAAGCGGAGGAACCCCTTTAACTTGTGGAAGAAATGATAGCCATTGTTTCAGCTTCCCAGGAGCAAAAGAGACAGACTGGGCATAGCAAAGAGGTAATACAACACACCAAGCAAGACTGACAATGATCTTGAGAATATTTCTCAAAACATCAGTAAATTTCCACCTGTGGAAACCTGGGAAGTTCAAGATAACGTCCAGGAGACCTAGAATAGAAGCAAGAAACAAGGTAACCGTTATTTCCAGGAAAAGAATGATAAACACAGAGGGACTCCAGATAAAGAAAATTTTGTCACAGCATTGAGGTGACATACTCTGAAGGAAGCGCAGAAAAGCTGCTGTAATAAAGATACTGGAGAGAGAATATAAAACATCTTTGCGTAAGATTTCCCTCAGCTCTACTCGTTCAAATGCAATAATGATCATTGCCTATATTGAAAAGTCGAAATGTCATTTTGACTAGCTCATGCTATTAGGATTCATGCGTAAAGCCAACTTGCTTACTTGGAGTGCTAATAAATAGAATGTCCAGAGTCGGTCAAAACTGTGATATATGTGCCAAAATGTTCGAGTTTCAGTGAAATTTGATTTGCCTGTGTTTCCCGCTTTTCTTAACACTCCTTTTTTCCCCTGTCAATTAGTTTAAAAAGGAAAAAAATAATTGATTAGCTTAGTGGAGAAAAAGAGAAAGCTAAGGAAAACTACAAGGGGCTACCTGTGACATATCACGCGTTGATTTGAAAAGATCTCCATCATCACGCATTGGCCAGCCAAGAGAGAAACAATCCGGAGACCTATATAACAGTTGCACGAGTTACAAGAAAATTAGGTTTCCCAACCCAGTAAGCGTTCAATTTACCGACTTGAGTTCAAAATACCAGAAATATTCGTTCAGATCATCATAGTTGGACCAATCTGAGTGAGCAGCCTTGCCAGTCGCATTCTTATTTGCTTCCTAATTCATAGAAAAGTTAGGTATGCTGTATCAAGGTCAAGACTTTTTGACATTGACCTATCAGTCAAACATGTACCTTTTCAACTACACGGTAGATTGGTGTAATGACCTTCCGTAGAAATGCCTCATCATCTCCACCGTAAGATGGCTTAATATTTTCTCCAGTAACGATGCTGACATTTCCAGCCAAGAGACCATGGAGTTCATAAGCCATCTGAGCATAACCAAGAGTTAAATTCTGAATACTCTTATGTTTGACCTATTATATAAGCCAGAAAACGCCAACAAAAATGTAGATGAAAAACTCTGAATGTATTACTGACATTGTGGAAAATATAGCACAAGCATTCTGGCATGAAGCGAATATTTGCAGCTTCACCCCAGATGAGAAGATACAGACCCATATATAGTATCTTCCGCTGTTGTATATCCTGAGCAACTTGAGGAAGCCTTTGCATAAAAACAATTGAGTGAACTTTGATTAGAGTATGGACATCATTGAAAAATATATCCCATCCAAGCCACTTATAAAACAAAATGCTCTCTGGTACCTTAAACTGTGTTTACGTCCTAAAAATTTGCACCAGTTCTTGTAGTTCTTAAAGAGCTTTGTCTTGACGGCATCAACGGCTCTGTCATCGAGCTGCATTGATAGATTAAATTGATAAATTTTCCCTTGCTAAAGGAAAAGTGTTCAACAGATGAAATTGTATCCTGAATTGATGGAATGTTGAGATAATGCTTTGTTTTTTATCAACACTGGACAATTCAGCTTAATTAAGGCCAATCTGTGTTCACAAGGTCGCTGAATTCAGACCATTTTCAAAACTCTTAGTTACCCATTCTATTCAGCACTACGGTGTCAGTTGGTCTAAAAACACTAGCCCAAATGCTTTATAGGTGAAGGGGCGGAACTATTAAAGGTACCTTATTCAGAGGTTCTGGCTTGGGAGTCAACCTTATATGATTATCAGCAAGTAAACAAACCAGATGCTCCCTCTGGTTCCTGACATTGTCTCTCTGAGAAAAATCACAGAGAATAATTAAGAAATATCTTTCACAGGTTCAACATTAAATCGTGTTGTTCCTCTTTTCAGATCACCAACTTACCTGAAATCCAAACATGGCTCTTAACCAGTCAAGAAGATCCAGATTTCCGGATTTCTTTTTGTGCTGCTCAAATCCAGCTGGCCAATTCAATCCACGAGTGTTCCCCAAGGCAGCTACAGCAGCTTTGACCTAGTCATTAGAGGTATAAGAAAACAGATATCCGACGCATTAGATTAGAGCAGGGAAGACCCGTTTAAATAAGATATACCTCTTCAAGCTGCATAACAGACTGCGAGGCCCCAGCAGAGTCCAGTGGAAGAATGTTGTACGGTGCATATATTTCGTTCTTTTCCTGGACATCTCTAGCAGCTGCAATAATCTATTAAGAAACACATTGAATAATTTTCAAATTCGCATTCAGTTATCTAAATTTAAGGAATTTTTTTATAGGTGTTTGAAGAAATAAAGTTTTTACACAAACCTCGGGAGCTACTGCTTCAACTTTTTCGCTCTTGTTTACTGCCATGAGGACTTCAAAGAGCACTCCTGCAGTTTGGTATGCTTTCCCAAGCTGAGCTCTGCTAGAGTTGGTTCACATAGTCCGTCAAAATAAGAACACTGTACTAAATATCTTCATAGTCCTCATAATCCGAATATGCCAACATGACCAAAGTTTGGAAAATACAGGAGTGTTTATATACACTCAACAACCAGCATACCTGTCAGCTTGATCCCCTTGGTCAAGTGCTCTGACATAATGCTCATAATATTGTTGATAGTAGCTCTCAACTTCCCGTCCATCAGTTTTCTTCACCCTAGAAGCAAGACTGGAAGCATTGTCCTGTGTCGAAAATTTTGGTATTAGCTCCACTCATGCTAGAAGAAAAGCTTGCTATCCGTATTCATTCAAAATGGATATTCTCAAAGTAAAGCGTACAACAAAATCTGCTTTGTACCCATTATGAGTAATTTGCAAACTAAAGCTCGCCAGTAAAGGGGCTTGTCAAGCACCCGTTTGTATCATATATGAAGGTCTGAGACGATAAAGTTTTAGACAGGAATATTAGAATGCACTTGAAAACATCTTTTGTGAAAAATCCACATATTAATACTCTCTATCTGTGTGCCGTCTAGATAATAAAAGCTTATTTAAGGGTCTGGAAATAAAAAGATGGAAAAGTAAGAGGTGATCACCCTTTCTAATCTTTGAAAGAGAAGTGTCTTGAACTGTCGCACACCTCGGCCACTAGAGCTTGGATCCAACCTATGAGCTTTCTCGAATGCATAAAATCGACCTTTATACGAACACAAGGAAAATTAAGTGAGCAACATAAATATAAGGAGTATTTCGACTTTATTCCAGAAGCAAAATATAAGGAAAACACAAAAGCATACAAAGGTAGGCAACACGCGGGCGTTCATGTTCGATCTCTGCAGCAACACGCAGAATAGGGGCAATGGTGCCAAGGGAGGCTGGAACCACCTCATGATCAAAAACTTCTATTGACACAGTTGTGGCGGCACTACGAGATGGCCGCCTCATTAGCCCCTGAGGGCCAGAGTCATGAGATGTGCTGCTCTGTGCCATCTCTCCCTGTAAGAAACATCAAGTCACAATGATACGAGACTTTTAACAATTAAAACACAGATGGAAGGATTTTAATAACCAGGAAAAACGCAAATGTGAAAAGATTAAGATTTGTCGTCTGGATTTGAGCTATACAACAATTTGATTAGAACATTAGTTTTACGAGATTCTGTTTTCTGAATTATTCTCTGCAACCAAATTTGCGGGAAACATGCACAATTAAAATGTTGTTCAGGTGAGGAGAATTGAATCCAGAAGGAAACCAACACGGAAGCGGGAATGATATCAATTCCTAATAAAATTCAAGGAAACACAACCCGCAGGAATTTAACCAAAAAAAAAAACACAACCCGCAGGAAAAATCTCTAAATCGTATACACGAAAAAAATGCCTCATGATTAATATCGAAAACATGCACAAATCAAACCGGAGCTCAGGCGAGAAGAATCGAAAACAGAAAGCGGAATCGATTCACTGTTCTCATCTCATAAATTCCTACAAAAAGTCAAGGAAGCTGAATCGACAGTAAAATAAGTGCATCGTACGGAAAACAGAAGAACCTCGTGATCAATAACGATGAACATGCACAAACTAAAACGAAGCTCGGACGAGAAGAAATCAAACACGAAAACAGAAATTGGACATCGAATCACTGTTTCTCTTCTCATATTTCCTTGAAAAGAAATAAGGAAGCTGAAATCGGCAGGAAAATTACAGCATCGTAAGTAAAACATACGGGAAAAACTCAACCAAAAAAGACGACTCACGTTGGACGCGCAGAGCTCTTAGATCCTCTTCCCTGTAGATTGAAGAAACGCAAACAAAAATGGAATAAGTGAGCTGAAACGAAATGCAAATTTTTGCCGGAAAAAGAGGTAGAGATTCACCTGAAGCAGCGACGAGGAGACACAATTTCTCGCCTGGCATGAATCAGAGAAATAAAAAATGACGAGAGGAAAAGGAGGGAGAGAGAGAAATCAAAAAATGGTGAGGAAGGTCTTGTAGGGAGGGAAATTAGAGAATATTTTCAGTTAGAGAGAAAACACGTGGCGGCAAGTGAGAGGGCAAATGACTCTCTCTCTTCTGTCTCTCTAAACCGCATACTGTTAGTTGAAAAAAAGAGAGCGATTCTTATGTGTCTCACGACTGGACCTCCGTTTCTTTCTCCCTTCTTTCTGTTTTCTCATTCTCCGTACAATTTTCTAAGTTATTTTTTCATGATTAATTATTTAGATCAAACAAACGATGATTATCGCATACCTCATCGTGACTTTGCAATGACAAATGTTGCGACTAAGTATTAGTGTTCGGATATTCGATTTAGTTTCGATCGGTTATTTTTGATTATAGAAATTAAAAATTAATTCGGCTATTTTTATATTTTGATTCGATTTCTGTCGGTTATTTTTTGTTTTGATTTTTCGATTATAGAGATTAAAGATCTATTCGATTATTTTTATATTTTGATTCGGTTTCGGTTCAGTTATATCTTAGTTTCGGTCGGTTCGATTATTAAATTTTAAAACCAGAAATAATTTGGTTAACCGAAAATAACCAAAATAATCGAAAAAACTGAAAAATAATTAAAAATAACTGAAACATCCAAAAATAATTTGGTTTATTCAGATATTATTTCGATTTTCGATTTGATTCGGTTAGTAACCAATAATCATAGTTTTCCAAACTAATATTCGTTCGGTTAATTTTTTATAACCGAATATCAACCAAAATTTTTTTTGGTTTTGGTTTTAGTTTGGTTTCGATTAAGTCTTGATTTGGTTTTGGTTCGATATTGGTTCCGTTAATTCGGTTTGGATTATTTTTTCATACCTACTTGTGACGTATTCATGTTACTAGCACTCGAATTGCAATTGTGTTTGGACTTTTTGCGATTAATGCATATGTCGTCAGCAAATACGTAAAAGTTGTGAATATTTGTTACATTTCATGGCATAAAAAAACAATTGATCTATGTTACTTCAGTTTATTCTAATTTTATGTGAAATTTTAGCATGCTTTATGGTTATTCATGTCGAACCGAATCTTCTTTGAACAATGACAATAAAGCTTATATAAACCACCCTATTTCATTAACAAACATGTATTTCATATCATTTTAAATTTTATAGATTTACAGTTTAAAACTAACTAGATTCATACTCACGCCATGCGTGAAAAAAATATTCGCAAATTATATTTTATTAGTAAATATAAATTAAATATTTATATAATTTTAATTTTTATTTAAAATTACTTTTAACTTTAATTTTTGTATATAAAAATTAAGAAAATAAAAATAATTATTTTTTACGAATTTAATACTATTTTTTTGTTAATTTAATAAAATATATTAATTATATAACCAAATTAATAACAATGATATACTTGTAATTATTCTAATAAGTTAAACTCATTTATATATTTATTTGAAATTTACTTTAGTGATGACACGTTAGCATGATATTTCCGTTAATAACACGTAAGAGTAAAGTTATTTTATTAAAATGTTTCTCAAATAATATATTAGGGATTACGGTAGTAACTTAAATCTATTTATATTTATTTGAAATTATTTATAAATTAACGTATAAAAAATTTAAAGAAATAAAAATTATTGTTTTTGCAAATGTAATAGTATTTTTTGGATAGTTGAATAAATTATATTTATTCTCTAACCAAATTAATATCAGTGACATCTATTGTAATTATTCTAGTAAGTTTAACCCTTTTATATATTTAATATGAAACTCATTGTGGTGTTGTCACGCCAGCATGATATTTTTGTTATTAACACGTCAGGATAAGGTTAGTTTGTTAAAAAGTTTCTCAAATAATATATTAGGGATTTACAATTAATAAATTGAATCGTGTTACTTGATTATATATTATTTATATCTATTGAAAACAATTTTTTTAAAACTTAATAATTGACTTATATCAACTTCAAATGATAAATAATAAATCAAAGTTAGTCCTGCATTTTCTTACCCATGAAATATTTTTTTATGTGAATAGTATTTATATAAATTTAATCATTACAATTTATCGTAATTTCGTCGTAACATATACTTAGAGACTTGTTATTTTATTGTTAACAATACATAGTTTGAGATTAAATCATCATCACAACGTAGCAATGATACATATTGGTCTCTAAATCATTGTTAGGACAGAGATGAAATAGTGGTGACAATTCTGGCATTATCTTGCCGCAAATTAGTTTTGTTGCAAATTGTGCAACATATTTTCAAAGAGTTAGGTTTTAATGAAAAAGCAAGAGATATAAAATGCACACGAGAATTAACGAGGTTTGACATGTATACCAACATATTCAAATCACCACTAAAGTTTATACATACAATACAACAAGATCTTATATATTTGGAATTACTCGACATTAACACACTTTAGTTCGACATCAATTAGATTTCAGTACGACACAATATGTTCTAATATACATGAACATGCAAACTTGTGTTCTATCAAGCTATTCAACTTGTTTATAAACAACCAAAACAAAACTCAATGTTTTCTTCTCTCAATTTTTGGCTCAACTTAGTAGCTTGTACCTCCTTTATATATATAACCATACACAGATGAGATGACAACCTAGGTTTAACATAAATACAATTAGGAGATTATTTCTTCGAAACAAAAATACATTTCATGAATCTTCCATTATCTCTCCTTGTTTGAGTGCTAAAACTCTACTAAAAACTCCAAATTTATCTTAAGCTTAGCCATAATTGTTGGAACATCATCTAGCTCAATATCTTCTTCCAATTTTTCTTCTTCAATGATATATATGCTTATGCTTAGACTTTACTTGACCACTTGACATGACTTTCGAACATTCACATGTGCGGAACACAGGCTTATTTGACTCACTATTAAGAGTTTTCAAGACATATCTCCATGTAGATCAATATTTTTAATCCACACCTACGAAATCTCTTTGGATTTTGACCAAAGTTAGTTTGTCTTAATGTACATCTCACATGATAAAACTTATAGCAATAGGCTTTGATATGTCCCATTCTTTCTACAAAATAGCATCCATAAGTATATATAACCTTTTGATATTTGATTATACTCTACATTTCAACCAACTTTGATATGTTCATGCTAATGTTTTGGACCTTTTTTATTTGTTCTTAATTTTGACGTGCTAAATCCAGGTTGCAACATGCTCTATTTTGCTCGTGTTATCATTTGTAATCTTTGCTTCTCCTTTGTTCCAAAGGTCAATGTGTTCACTTGAACAAAAATTGCTTTTGAATTCAGTGAATCTTTATAATATCCAAATCCATAATTCATCTTATTTGTCTTTCCGATACTCAAGATTTGATCTAGGTTCTTCGCCCACTGTTTAACACCTAATGTGCTTATTTTCCATGAGTTCATTCTCCAACAATTTAACTTTCTCCTTGGGTTCTTTTTCTAATTTTTCAGTTTTGTTTGAAAGGACATTCTCTCCTCACCACACTCAAACTTCCTCATTTTCATACAATTTTAATACATCAACTTAAATTCTTATTGAAAAATACCTCTTACTCACTTTTGATTTCATTCCTTGTGTTGGAACATTATCTATCTATTCTTGTTTCCAAATCAGAATTTGTTTCTTTGCTTTCTTCATGATGCACAAATGTAGGCAACATCACAAAATTGAGTATATTTTTTTTCTTCATTTGTTTCACTCTCACTCTAGGTTTTGTGTGAATTCTCTTATTTTATTTGCAGTAATGACATTTCTGAGTTTGTACATCCATTTCCCTTAGAACCTAGGAACTAAACACCTTCTTCTGCTTGATATCCAGAATATCATGTCTCATATGGCCATATACATGCTATTCATGGCATTGTAGTTCACCTATTCCTCATGTGATGCTCTTGTATGTGCTATGATCCTTTCCCAAAATATGTTTCATGTTGTATTCCTACTTCGTTAAGAAATTTGTCACACATTTTCACAAGAGAGCTTTTTGTTTCCTCTAAGTTTTATAATTTCAGGTTGTCATCACACACGGTTTGAGCTAAATTATTAGAATTCTCTGAAACAATATCCTTATATTTAAACTCCATCTCATATGTTTAAGCATTCTCACTATTCCATCAAATGGTGTCTCATACCTGTTGAGATTAACTTCCATTAACACCTTTATTTTGTGCTTAAATGGCTTTGGTAAACACCGCATAAACTTATTGGAAAGTTTCTCGTTTTTGTACATTTTCTCCATTACTCGCACTTCACTAGAAATAAATCACAACTTATCACTAAAATATGTAATATTTTCATAGTCATCCATCTGTGGATTCTCAAATAGAGAGCCAGCGTGTCCAATTTTGATGTTTTCATTCTTGTGGCCATGCCTCTTTGGTTGTTGTGCATTCTTGAATCAACTTGAATTGATTTTTATTAACCGAAGTGAAGATAGTAAACAAGGCTTTTGCATTGTACTTTGACACGCCCTTCTCATGTTTTGTCCATATAGCCTTTGGTTTGGTGACAATGTTACCGTCTTTGTCTACTATTATAGGAACTTCATAGCCATCTTCTACTACTATTCAAACATCTGCATCAATTTTTTTTTACTATTATAAGAACTTCATAGCCATCTTCCACTACTATGCAAGCATCTGAATCAATTCCTTGATGATTGCCCTCATATTCACTTTCCATTTCCCATAATAATCCATGTGTGAGCTTAATCCCTGTTATTTTGTGTCTGTTGATTTTGAGTTCTTGTTTCTTGCAGGTTAAAAGACGCAGGAATTTAGCCAGTTCACGGCAATCTTGCCGCTACGTCTGGTGAGGGGTCGGTACCCTCAAATCTACTAACACTTTGGAGAAATTTGTTTTACAGACTACAGGTAATCTCTCCCTTTACTCTCTAGACTACTTTCTCTCTAGAAATCGAGATTACAATATAAGAAAACGATTAAGAAACACCTCGCACAAAGCTTACGCTTCCTCTACGTCTTTTCTCTCTGATTTCAGGTAGACGACGAACATCCCCTTTTATACTCGTCGAATTATTCATTGGGCTTAAGTTAATAATAGGCCCAATCACTGTTTTTCCGATAACCAATCTCCTATTGGTTCGGTTCGGTTTAATAGTCACCGGTTTACAATCTCCTCCTTGACTATTTAAGCCGAAAAACTCTACTTTTGTGCGAATCTTTCTTCCTTTCGATTTCTTCTGTAGCCGCATACCCTTCTCCTCCCAAATCTCGTAGATCCTCTTTCTTCGATTGAACTTTTGTTCATCGATACTTCTAAGCTAATCTGGGCTTGTCAAAGCTCCTCCTTGCTTAGAACCTCCGAAAAATCCCATTTCCAGCTACATGCAGAAAGGTTCCGACTTATCTTTCTTCCCTCGAGCTTGAGATTTTTCTTTTCCTCAGAAGCTTTTCATCGCCCAGGTAATGATTCATAAACCTTCTGACCGTTTATGAATATTTATTGATCTCGATCTTACTGGAAAAACTAATCCCTGTTTTTCTTTGTGATGCGAGGTACATGCATGCGTGGGCGTAGCCGATCTGGTTCTCATACCACTCTCAGCTGTGAGAGTCCTTCTTCGAATTTGGGCCCAGGTAAAGCTTTAGTGAGTAGATCTGCTGGATTTTCTTTACCTGGAATCTTATGAACTGATACGCCTTGAGATGTTATAACATTCCTTATAAAATGATATTTCACATCGATATGTTTTGTCCTTTCGTGAAATACACTGTTCTTTGAAAGACAGATTGCACTCTGTGAGTCACAGAATACCTTAGGGATTAGATTTACTACTCTTAGTTATGTGCAAATCCCCTTAAGCCAAATGGCTTCTTTCACAGCCTTTGTCAGAGCAATGTACTTTGACTCAGTTGTGGATAAGGCTACAATCTGTTGTAAGCTTGATCTCCAACTGATCGTATTTCCCCCAACTTGAAATACGTATCCGGTTATAGATCTCCTTCGATCTATATCGGCTGCGAAATCTGCATCTACAAATCCAACAATCTCAACATTATTCCTGTTCGTAAATGTTACGTGTCTATCTAGGACTCCCTTTAGGTATCTCATAGTCCACTTCACTGCTTGCCAATGTATTCTCCCTGGTTTTGACATAAAACGACTAATCAATCCTACTGCATATGCAAGATCAGGCCTAGAGCCGATCATTGCATACATTAAGCTACCTACTGCACTATGATAGGATACATCCCTCATCAGTATAGCTTCCCTTTCATTTTCCTCCTGATTTAAACTCCTTAGTTTAAATTGAGGTCCGATTGGGGTAGTGACTGCTTTACATTCAAACATATTGAATGTCTTCAGGACTTGGGTTAGATACTTCTGCTGAGATAGTCTTAGAATACCTTTACTCCTATCTCTTAGGATTTCCATTCCTAGAATTTTTGTGGCAGCACCTAGGTCTTTCATTTCGAATGTTTCCATCAATTCATCCTTTAGGCGTTTAATTTCTTCTCTGTCTGTTGATGCTACTAACATATCATCCACATATTTTAGTAAATAGACTTGATGCTTTATGTTGTCTCCTCTCACATAAACGCATGCATCAAACTGACTTTTGTGAAATTTCTTCTCTTGCATAAAACAGTCGAATCTTTTATTCCACTGTCTTGGGCTTTGTTTTAATCCATATAGTGACTTTTTGAGCAAACACACCTTCTGTTCGTTTCCCTTTTCCTGAAACCCTTCTGGCTGCTCCATGTATATTTCTTCTTCTAGAACCCCATGCAAAAATGCTGTTTTCACGTCGAGCTGTTCCAAATCCATATCATAAGTCACTACAAGGGATAGAAGGAGTCTTATAGATACCTGTTTTACCACTGGGGCAAAGACTTCATGGTAGTCTACTCCTTCAATCTGGGAATATCCCTTAGCCACCAATATGGCTTTGTACCTAGGATTCTCTACTCCTGGTATTCTTGGTTTTCTTTTGAAAATCCATTTGCTGCCTATAACTCTTTTATCAGCTGGTCTGTCGACTAAAATCCAGGTCTTATTTTTGTTCAGAGAGTCCATTTCCTCTTCCATTCCTGTTTTCCACAGGTTCCAATCCTTCCTGTGTCTAGCCTCACGGTATGAAGTCGGTTCATCAGAATCCATTGAGGCTGCTCCAGCAAGAGCATAAGCCACACAATCTTTATCTGAGAATCGAGAAGAGGGTTTTATTTCCCTTCTCGTTCTATCTCTAGCCAGCTGATATTCATCTAGACTTATTCCCCCACTTCTTATCTCCTCTTCTAACTCTTCCTCCTTTTCTGTATCTGATCCTAGATCAGATTCTCCTCCTTGACCTGGATTTTTAGAGTTTGTCCTTTCACTTTCTCCTTCATATTCAATTACTGGGTTGAATGAGACTCTCCTTTGATTTTTCTCAGATCTCTCTGTGAGGTCAGTCTTTCTTATTGCTTCCTTATAGATTTGTGCTTCATTGAACACCACATCCCTGCTAATCACACATTTTTGTTCTTCAGGAATCCAAATCCTAAAGCCTTTAACTCCTTGAGGATATTCCATAAAATATCCTTTTAATGCTCTAGGATCGGTTTTTCCCTTGATTGAATGAACATAAGCTGTAGATCCAAATCCCCTTAAGTTCATAAAATCTGGTTTCATTCCTGACCAAATTTCCTCAGGAAGCTTAAACTCCACTGCTGCATTTGGAGATCTTTTTATCAGATATACAGTAGTGGAGGCTGCCTCTGCCCAAAATTTATGTTCTAAGCCCGTCTCGGCTAACATGCACCTTACCTTCTCCATAATGGTTCGGTTCATCCTTTCGGATACCCCATTCTGTTGAGGAGTGTAAGTGCATGTTCTATGCCTAACTATTCCGCTGGTTTTGCACAATTCTTCAAACTGCCGGTTGCAGTATTCCAAACCATTATCCGTTCTGAAATACTTCACCCTTTTACCAGATTGGTTTTCGACTATTGTCTTCCATTCCTTAAATTTTGAGAATGCTTCATCCTTAGACCTGAGAAAGTAAATCCATACATTTCGAAAAAAATCATCTATGAAAGTGATAAAATACTTACAGTAGTTTAAACTTTCTGGAGTATTTGGGGAACCCCACAAATCTGAGTGAATGTATTCCAACACCCCCTTTGACGTGTGCTTTCCTTTGCCGAAGCTCTGTTTGTGAAGTTTACCCAAGATACAGTTTTCACAGAATTATAGTCCCTTTACCTCCTTTTCCTTTAGAAAACCTCGTTTGGCTAAGATACTCAGACCATTCACACTCATGTGACCTAGTCTGGAATGCCACAGCTTAGCTGAAACCTCTTCCTTTTTAGCCATCACAACTTTCTGTTTGGTCACAGTACCTTGAAGGTAATATAAGCCTTCATGGTACTTTCTTGTGATCACCTTCTGATCTCCTTTATAGAAGGTTATTGAAAAATTTTCTCCACTATACCTACATCCTGATTTCTCTAGCATACCGTAGGATATCAGGTTTCTACTCATTGTAGGCATATATCTAACGTCGGAGAAGATCACTACTGATTTATCATCATTCACTATCCTTATCTTTCCCTTTCCTTTTACCTCGTTGTGGCTGTTGTTACCCATGAGAACCTTCCCTCCATCAAATTCCTCAAGATCATACAACAAATCTTTGTTAGGGGTAATATGAAAAGTACAGCCTGAATCTAATACCCATTCCTCCTTAGTATCCTGTAAACTTGCTGTCAATACTAGGGGATTGCTTGAGCTAGAAGCAACATTTGTAGCATTTCCATTTTCCCCGTACTGATCATTTCGCGGCTTCCTTTCTGGACATTCTCTCTTCCAGTGGCCTTCCTTGCCACAGATGAAGCAACCTTTACTGTTTTTGTTGAATCTTGGCTTTGATTGTCCTCTACCCCTGCTTTTTGATCTCCCTCTCCACGGTTGATTGTTTTTCTTTTTCTGCCTTCCTCTTTGCTGCACATACAATCCTTCGGACTGAGGTTTTAAAGACTTCAGGCTTTCTGCTAATTTCCTTTCCTTTGATTTAGCAGAAGTTGTGACTTCCTTGAGACTCAAAGTGTCTCTCCCGTACTTCAACGTTTCCTTTAGTTGATCGTACTTTGATGGTAGAGAGCTCAATAGGAGTATTGCTTGAACCTCCTCTGAGATTGATACTCCTATGTTGCTTAAATCAGCTACCAATTTGAGAAACTCGTCGATGTTTTCATCGATACTTTTGGTCTCAATCATCTTGAAAGTATAAAATTTGAGCTGGAGGAATCTTCTGTTGGGAAGAGTACTTTCATTATAAAGACTCTCTAATGTTGACCACATTGCTGCTGCCGTATTGCAATATATTATTTTTCTCAATACTTGATCTCCAACATTATTTATTATGATCGCCATTGCTTTCTCTGACTTTTCAACTTTTTCTGGATCCTGTTTCTTTTCTTGCGAGGTACCTTCAAGCGCACCTTTGGAGGTATCTTTCTCAGACGATTCTTCCTCGTCCTTGGTTTGGTGCGATTCTGGAAGTAAGAGTTCATCTTGAAGTATATTCTTCAACCCTGCCATACCAAAGTGCGCCAGCATGCGAACTTTCCACAAGGTGAAGTCTCCACTTCCATCAAAACGTTCAACTTCATTCTTAGTTGTAGTCATTTCCCTTTACTC
The DNA here is from genome assembly GCA_018901935.1 of Pugionium cornutum. Taxonomy (NCBI): domain Eukaryota; kingdom Viridiplantae; phylum Streptophyta; class Magnoliopsida; order Brassicales; family Brassicaceae; genus Pugionium; species Pugionium cornutum. Next base: position 30,500,983 of record CM032160.1, on the reverse strand, counting down.
TGATTCAAACGATCTTTTGCAGAACTCCCTTTAGGCACTCCTTCTTGTACCCTCTACCGTTCGAGTCCTAATCGCTGAAACTCCTAACAGGTTAGTTCATAATCAAGAAAAGGAGTTCAAGAACTTACCTTTTTTTTATAACCGTAGCTCTGATACCACTTGTGAGCTTAATTCCCTATTATTTTGGGTCTGTTGATTTTGAGTTCTTGTTTCTTGCAGGTTAAAAGACGCAGGAATTTAGCCAGTTCACGGCAATCTTGCCGCTACGTCTGGTGAGGGGTCGGTACCCTCAAATCTACTAACACTTTGGGGAAATTTGTTTTACAGACTACAGGTAATCTCTCCCTTTACTCTCTAGACTACTTTCTCTCTAGAAATCGAGATTACAATATAAGAAAACGATTAAGAAACACCTCGCACAAAGCTTACGCTTCCTCTACGTCTTTTCTCTCTGATTTCAGGTAGACGACGAACATCCCCTTTTATACTCGTCGAATTATTCATTGGGCTTAAGTTAATAATAGACCCAATCACTGTTTTTCCGATAACCAATCTCCTATTGGTTCGGTTCGGTTTAATAGTCACCGGTTTACACCATGTCTAGTAGAAAACCCTCTGAAATGCAACCAATGCTCGATGTATGTGATCCATTCTCTTACTCCAAGATCTTCACCTTTTTTGTTGAGTCAAACTCTTTATAGATGTCCGTTTTGATACCAATTGAAAAAGCAAGAGATAGATGATGTACACGAGGATTAGTGACGTTCGGCAATGTAGCTACATCCTCGAGCTCACGAGAAATGAAATTACGATTTTCATTATATATACAATTTTTCAATCACATATGTCTCGAACTTAGATTTTATTGAGTCATGTGTGGGCAAATTACATGGAACCAAATAACCAAATTGGAACCAACCTAAAAAAGGGTTACGAATCGAACTGGAACAAACAAATATCCAAATGGATCTTATAATCCTATATTCGAAGAACCAAAACTGAATGGATACCAAAAATATTTGAAATATAATTATATATCTAAATTAATTATATTTAAAACTGTTATAACCAAAATACCCAAAACTACAATTATAAACCTAAATATTAGTTATTTTTAGACCAATATAACCAAAATATCTAAAATAACTAAAATATTTTAAATATTGTAGTTCTATTAGTTAAAATTTATCTAAATTTTATTAAAATTGAACTATTTTTAAGTATTTTTATCAAAATTTTGATTACTTTAGATATATTAGGTCTTTTTCTGATAATTTGGATAAAAAGTAACCAAAAGGAACGTAATAGAACTAAAATCCAAAAAGTTTTTGGGTAAAAGTAGATCTCCAATCAATTATCAAACCGACTCGAACCTAGAGAGAACCAAACCGAATATGAACTAAAATTCTAAAACATTTGAATGCTTCCTAGAGTCTTCATTACAAAATATTAGAAACCCAAAATAACCAAACAAAACCAGAATAGATAACCGAATAAATACTCAAATGCCTAGATCTACCTCGACCTGAAATATAATGGGCTTTATTTTTGCAACCAATTATTTGGTTCTTATCTTTATAGTATTATTTTGCAAGTACATTTCATAATTTAATTTGTAGAATATTATTTCAAATACTATTATAAATAACTAATTTAAAATATAAATATCAAATATATAGAAAATTTAAAATGAGCATTAGTATTATAAAATTTAATATTTAAAAAATTAAGATTTTTATTAATCTACTTGAATAATTTTTACCTAAAAATAAATAAAGTAGCTATATTAATACATTTAGGAACTTAATAAATTATAAAAAAATGCAATTTACATTCATATTTTACAAATTATATTCATAAATATTATAAAATCCAATATTTAAAATTCAATTCTTTATTAAAATACTTGAATAATTTTTCACCTAAAAAGTTAACTATAATATTACATTTAATAATTTAAAGTTTCGTATTTGTATTTATATTACGAATATTTTATAAATTAATTTAATATACTAAAATTTTATAAACTATAAACTATTTTATTAAATTCACAAAAAATATAACAAAATATTACATAACTCTGCGTATAGTATGGATCAATTTCTAGTTTTTTTGTCATTTGGGCACAACGGGCTGTCCCAATAACCCAATATGGCCCAATAACCCAACATATTTATATGAATATTTAATGCCTTCATACGAGAAAAGATGGAGTCGAATTTCACACCTCTAGGATAGATGTAGAGATGGTAAAACAACTAAACCACTTACTACTCCTCGGATCAATTTCTAGTTAGAATACAAAATATAGAGAGATAATTGACCATAGGAAATGGTTTGAAAACACTGAAATATATTTGATGTTATCTCTTATCTCCTCCAACAACGCTCAATAAAACTCTAAACCTAATATTTCACAGAGGCAACTTTTCATATAACCTTATTTTATAAAAACAAATACTCATACCCTCCACTAATATATATACCCCCATAAATGTATAATTCCTAAACTACCCTTAATGAATTCTAATTTCTTATTTTCTTTTTCTTTAATTTATTTAACTTAAATTAAGTAAAAAAAAAATCCTCTCACTTTTCTCTCTCCTCTCGCGCGACTTCCCCGATCAGTAGAACAGGAGCGCACACGGTCGACATCACCAGAATCACCATCTTCTTCTTCCCTTCTCCTCTAGTACCACTAAATTTGGTCCTCCAGCTCGCCACCGATGCCGCAACGATCTCAACAAAGTTTCAACTTCTAAATTAAAGTTTACATTAACAAGGATTTGTGGAAAGTAGGATTTGTGGAAAGTAGGATTTGTGGAAAGTAGAATTTATTTATAAACTTACGATAAAAATCACTCTTTTGATCTACATTCAAGTTATAATTATGTTGTATGGGTCGATCTCGAACGCATTACTATGTGATATATTGTGGATGTTGAATTGTAGCGAATCATTTGAAATTAAGAAAGATTTGAAGCCAAAATCATTGTACAGTTCTAAGAGAACTAAGTAGAACTATGTATTACTGGATCTTATGGATGAAGAAAATAAAACTACTAGAACAAGTATTACTAATGAGAAAGTAAAACTAGTATAACAAGTATTACTGAAGAGGAAAATAAAACTAGTAACATTAGTATTGCTGATGAAGAAAGTAAAACTAGTAAAACTGGTATTACTGATGATAGTAGTAAACAAGTATTACGAAAAAAAGTAAAACTAGTAGAACTTGTATTACTAAAGGAAGTCTATAACTGAAGATATTAACTAAATTTGAAAAGTCATTAATTTTATATGTACATTGAATGTATATGCATAATTTGTAGATGTATTAAAACTTTTCATTGGCAATGAATGGATAGAATCGTAATGAATATTCGGTAGATAAAAATGTATTACTTGTAGAACTAGTATTACTGAATGAACTTGCTAACTTTTTTATATTCTTTTGCAGGAGACAATGAGCAAGAACGTAACCATACATTTTGATTACAGGGAATTTATTTCAAATGATTATATATGAAATTCGAAAGGTCGCATCTACGGTATAATGTTTAAGAATACAAGTGCGCAGGATATAACGTTGCCGATGTTAGAAGATAGCATATGCAGGAATATTGCGATAGATGAAAGTAAGACGAAGTTGAAATTGAGTTACATTACATTATTAGTGGGAGCTCAGATACCATGAGTTAGTATCGATGATGAGGATATGTATGTTTATCTAGATACCATGGATAATGAGAAACGTAGATGTATTTTGTATGTGGAGGTCATCAGAACAGATCATTACTTGGAGCAATTTTCAAAAGTAGGCCGAGATAGTTCGTGTGGTGTGAACTATGACGTATTGCATTCAAGGGATGATGAAATTAATGCAAGTGCCATTGTACTTTACGTAGGTGGAGCAGAACAACATGATGGCGAAAATGAAAAGGAAGTTACTGGAGATGGAGAGAATGTACGACATAATGAATATATGGATAATGATTTTGATAGCTCAGCTATGCATGATAACTATGTTGAAGTTCCACAAGATAGTCAGATTATAGATGCATGGGAAGATAATATGGGTATTGTGATGGGACAAGAGTTTACAACGAAGCATGCATTATAAGATTTGGTGGATAGAGCCGCATTTTAGAATTATTTTAGTTTTACGATATAAAAATCTGACAAAACGAGATTAATTTTACAATATCGTGAAGGAAGCTGTAAATGGCGTTTACGAGTTGCAAAGATTGGAAAGTCAGATTATTTCTCATGCATACATGCTCTCGTGCTAGTTTGAGTACAAGCAAATATAAAAGAAAAGACACACCAAGATTTATTGCAGATGTTTTACATGCAGATTTCCAGGATAATTGCACACCCCTACTGTTAAAAGTCTTGTATCTCTGGTTCAAGATAAATTTGGTGTGAAAGTGTCATATTCCACAACGTTAAGAGGGATAAAGAAAGCTCTTACTGATGTTCGTGGTATTCCAACAGAAAGTTATGAAGTTTTGTATCAGTATGTGTACATATTGGAGAAGGTTAATCATGGTACAGTAACAAGAGTGAAATTGGACAAAACAAAAAAAATTCAAGTATCTATTTATCGCATTGGGAGCTAGCATCGAAGGGTTTCAAAGCATGAGGAAAGTGATAATGGTGGATGCAACTTTTCTTAAGAATGGATATGGTGGTGTCCTAATTTTTGCGACAACTCAAGATCCTAATTATCACCACTATCCCATAGCCTTTGGGGTACTTGATGTCAAGAACTACGCAACTTGGACTTGGTTTTTTGAAAGCCTGAAAATCATTGTTCCCGACTCTTCAGATTTGGTATTTTTCAGTGACAGAAATGCAAGTCTCATAAAGACAATAAGTGAAGTTTACCTGAACGCGCACCATGGATATTGTATATGGCATTTGTCTCAAAATGTGAAAGGGCACATTTCTAACATAAACAAAGACGTAGTTGCTTAAAAATTCATGGAGTGTTGTAAGATATATACAGAGGCTGAGTTCATGCGGGTTTATAGTGAATTTAGGTATAGATATTCTTCTGCGGCCAAGTATTTGGATGAAACAGCTCATGTTAAACATTGGGAAATGTGTTATTTTCTAGGTGAAAGGTACGATATATACACAAGTAACTGTGCGGAGTCATTGAACAGTACATTTTCGAACTGTAGGAAGTATACCTTACTATCCATGATTGATGTGATTATCTCAAAAATCTCTGAATGGTTTAACAAGCATAGGAATAATGCGGTTTCTGGATCGGACTACCACAAACTAATGACTTTTGTGGAGAATTTAGTTCAAAATACATGTAAAGAAGTAATTGTCTTAACTTTGATGGAGCTAAACAGTTTCGAGCTAGAGTACGTTGTTTACGAAAGTAATGGAAAGACGTACTTGGTGAATTTGATAAGGAAAATTTGTAGTTGTGGACGTTTTGATATTGACAAGTACCCTTGTGTACATGTAACAACCGCTGTCATGGAATACATAAAACGTGAAGATAGAGCACGAGATAACTTTTTTCATGATTTGTGTTCAAAATATTATTCAGTGGAGTTGTGGGCACTGGCATATAGCAGGACAATTTATTTAGTGCCGGATAAGTTTGTGTGGAATGTCCCGAATTACATCAAAGACTTGCAAATCATGCCTCCGAATTATAACAATAAGAGAGGAAGAAAGAGATTAAAGACATTTCCATCTACCGGAGAACGGCACAAACAGACTAATATAGAAGGGTGCCAAGACGGAATTTGGTATATTGGTTATTTGGAAACGCTAATAGTGTATGAATAATTGTATTTTTCATTCTGTTATTTGTAGTACTGCTTATTTGGGAACTTTTGTAAAAGACAACTTTCTGTTTTGCAGAAATACGTAACACTAGGTTGTACTACCTACATATCAGAACACTAGGTAACATTGGTATTATTCAACATCTGAAGTAAAACTACGTAATACTAGTATTACTGTTATTGAAAAATTGTAAATGAGGAATTGAATTTGATTTGAGAAATTTATTGCAAAACAAACATAGAAGTTAACATAAACTAGTTTGTGTTATCTAAAGAACTATGAAATCTCAAAGACATGTATTCAATATAACAATTAAAAATCAATGCATAATAATATCTTATAAGAATATATTCCACTAAACACCTTATACTTTTATAACCACTTTCTTATAATCACTCATTTTAAAACAAAAACACACATAATAGAACTTTCAAAAAATATCAATATATAGAGTGATAACAAACATAATTTAACTGATTATAAACAAATGTAAAACTAAAAAACTTAATTTTTTATAGATAAAAGTAATTTAAATCGAAAACACCCAAAAATAACAGTATGTGCAAATCCGTATTATTAAAAACTTCCATAAAACTAGTCGTAATCGGTGGATTCCAAAAAAGGAAATAGCGGCTACAAAAAAACGGCTGCCAAAAATAGAAAGTGTCCAGAAAAAATTCATTTTTTTAAATTTTACAAATTTTGTATATTTTGTATAACTTTTATAATTTGTAAGAGTTGTATAATTTTTTTAAGGAAAAAATTAATTTTTTTAAATTTTAGAAATTTTTAGTTTGTAGAAATTATATTAATTTATAACATTTTAATATTATCAAAAGCAATCAACCATAATTTTTAAAAATTTTAATTGAAATAAATCTGAAAAACAACAACATTAGGTTTACGTAGTTCTACCAAATATTCCGAGTTTTACCAAATAACAACTAGAGAGCAACAAACAATGAAACTAATTTTTTCGCGTTCTTTCTCAATCATCATTCCTTCTCCGTGTTGGCCACCTTGTGTATGGAGTCTTCACAGCACCGGAAGTATACGTTGTAAAGTATGCTCGGTTGTGTATGGCCACCTTTGTTTTCTTCTTTCTAGTGAAGGTACGTTGTAAAGTATGCTCAGTTGGAACTTTGGTTGGAAGGTCGGTTGGGATCTCCGTCGGTTTTGGACTTTTAGCGTTTTCCGCCTCCAAATCACCTTCTCCAATGCCTAAGGGTTCATCTCCGTCCTTTGAACCTTATAATCAAAAAAATTAGTGTTATTCAATATTATAAACAATTGGGATGCATTCACGGGTTCTGCTCACAAAGCCACGTCTTCGTTGTATATTTCCTCGAAGAATACCAGTTTCTTCTCATGAAGTAGATGTGTCATCCAACTTCGGATAATGACATCGTCATTATCCTCAACATCTTCTACTTCATAGATTCCAGAAAGTAGTGATTATTCATGAGGGGATGCCACCAAAATACTCTCTATTTCATGAAAAAAAAGAAATATCAACATTAGTTTAACATTAGTTTAACATAGACACGTACTATCAGCACTTGAAACATCTTCCCAAAATTCCTTTCTAAGCTCGGGAATTGCCTCAAATGCTAGAAGCTACACAAACAAATATTATTAGTTTCCATTATAAAACAAGTACAATTTAGCAATACTTAAAATCATATTTACCTCCAAAGGCGTACAAAATATGGGTATAGTCCACTGGAAACCCTTTACCACCCCTCGGAAGTGATCCATTGTATGCGAGATCTCTCGCATAATGTGATCAAAAGACAACTTCCCCATGGAAATGCCTTTCAGAGATCAAGATCGCTCACAGCTCGTTGGAAGAATGGCTCGACGGAAGGTGAATCTTCTCCCGTCTTCGTCTGTCCTATAATAATGCTTGATAAGAAATATAAGACCGTCATCTTCAACCTATCTTTGAAGTTCTCATATCCTTCAACTTCTCCTTCACGTCGACGTATCTCACCTTTGCTCCCCTTATGAAATGTTTTTCAATAAAATCCATACTACCCATACTTTGGTAGTTGATGGGATAATTTTGACAGTCCAACCCAAAGATGAGTGTGTGTTCTCATATCCCATACCGGATGGGAGTTCCATATATGACAAACCAAGCTTCTTTTTTTCTTTCCGTTCGCACAATGCGAAACAAGAACATCTATAATCCCATTACTTTGTGGTTTTTATCTTTGAAGATGTGGAAAAAATGTTTGAACTTTGAATGACGGTGAAACCACCTCTTTTCCTCTCCTCGAAGGGGGAACTTCAAATTCTCCAACATCTCCACCGTTTCAGTGATGTAACACCTCATCGGGATGTTGATTTTTTTTTTGTATTCGGACGGCTGGAAGTACATTTGCATCGGCTGTAAAGCCTTTGTTTGCTCACCAGAATCCTGCAAAACATAAGTAGTTTTCCAGTGTTACCAAGTGTTACAATCTATATTCATAAGTTTCGCTACATAGTTTTACCTAGTTTTACTTAGTGTTACTAACACAAAAACATATATTTACTACACAGTTTTACCGAGTCATACTAGTACTACTATTTTTGTTCAATATTACTAGTTTTGCTCAGTGTTACTAATTTTACTCAATGTTACTAGTTTTGTTCATTATTACTAGTTTTGCTTAGTGTTACTAACCACAAATTATCAATTTTACTATATAGTTTTACCGAGTGATTCCAGTGTTACTAGTTCTGTTTAGTTTTACTACTTTTGGTTAGTGTTACTACTTTCACCTAGTGTTACCAACCCAGAAAACATCACTTTTGCAACATATTTCTACTTAGTAGTACGAGTACTACTATTTTCCTTTAATGTTACTAGTTTTACTCAGTGTTAGTAACCCAAAAATTATCAATTTTAATACATAATTTTACCCAATTCTTCTACTCTTACTAGTTCTCTTTAGTGTTACTAGTTCCACTTAATGTTACTTACCCAAAAAACATAAATTTCCAACACAATTTTACCGAGTTCTTCTAGTATCACTACCAAGAATATCAGTTTTACTAAAGTCTACTTAGTTCTACCACTAAAACTCGACACATACCATGGAATCTCGGTCGGAAACAGTTTGCAAACTGTTTCCTTCGTGCTCAAAATCAGTTGGATCTTCGTAAACGATTCTAGATCCTCCAACGATAGCTCTTCCTTCCACATTATCTCCTTCGTCATGCAGACTTTCTCCACATCCGTTGGTAGGATTTTTCGTTCGAGCCATCCTGCAAAAAATAAACGAATTAGCACACCCGAAATCCATACAACCTAATCGAAATCGACACAAACGAAGTTCGCTTATGAAATTTGAAGTTAATCCCTTAGTTCTACGGAATTTTACTTCGATTTGGCGATGGACACTCTTCCGGGTTGAAGTTGAAGTCGATTTCGGGTGAGGGGGAGAAGAAGTTGAACTCGATTTCGGGTGAGGGGGAGAAGAAGTTGAAGTCAATTTTGGTTTCGGGGGGAGAAGAAGTTGAAGTCGAAGTCGATTTCGAGTGAAGGGGAGAAGAAGTTGAAGTCGATTTCGGTTGAAGGGGAGAAGAAGTTAAAGAAGGGTGAAGAAGTTGAGAGGAAAATTGAAGCTCGTGGAAGAAGAGGAGAAGATTTTTTTGTCCTTTGCTTATATTTTTTATTGAAAAATAAATGATTAAAAATAGGAGTATGTGAATATTTGATTCAAGTTTAAATGGCATTTGGGCAATTGATTCTATTTTGCTTTAGAAGTTGTGGGTGGTGGCTACCTAGCCGCCAGTCCTACCCCCTTTCCATTTTGCTTCTCTCATTTCCCTTTTGCTTACCTTCTTGCTATCTTCAGCTTTTGGGAGTGAGATTTCTTTCATATTTTTAGTCAAATCGACGACGTGATTTCTGGAATGCTTCCACAGTGGCATGTGGTGAACGACATCTCTACCCTAGTTCTTGATAGTGGTGTGGTTATCTTTGCTTTTCATCGGTTTTTTTCAACGTTAACGCTTGAGGGGGCTAGTCTTCCGTAATGGCTTTTGGGGATCTCTTTAATATATTCCATGGTGTTATTGCTTTTATGGTCTTTGGCAATTAAGCGGGAGGCGGTTTGGTAGTGCTCGAGATGGTGTTTTTTTCCAATGGTTTTCATCTTCATAAGGCGTATGCCCGGAGACGTGGCAAGCGTCCCCTAGTTTGGCTCTGTCGGCGGAGTTGTGGTGCAATTTAGGCTCCTCCTAGTGACAGGCGGTGTTCAGAGCGATAGTTCCTATTTTTGGCCATGGTCTTCGGTGTGGCTCATCCTGCCTTCCTCTAATGCTTGTTATGTCTCAGGCTCAGAGCTCTTCTCGAAACTTGGATTTGGAGGTGGTGGGACTGGTGGCTGTTAAGGTGGTGGTGGTGCTAGTGGGATGAATCATGCCAACGGCTTAACCCTATATCAACTTTGTGCTCATAGGGGGAAAGTGCGGTCGGGCAATTAGTGCCTCAAATTTGGGTTCGGTCAGAGACGGTTTATATTTTCTCTAAAGTCTCCGATACTTTTTCTATTGCCACTGATTTTGCCTTGGTTTGACATTTGCTTCATATTGGCTGAGAAGGAAAATTCTTCATTGTTCGTTGTTGTCCCATCAAGACTTTTTCCGTTACTAATTTTATTTTTCAGTTTTAGAGTTACTCATCGTAGTTTTTGTTGTAAATTATAAATTATGATTCTTCTGTTCTCTTTGTAATCTTTGTAAACTTTTATCAAAAATAAAAATGGTATAAATCTTCATATTTAAACTAGAATAAACAATCATATAGTCATAATAACAAAAATAAATATTCACATAATTGCATTTATGCATTATTCCAAAGGCAATAATAATGAACACAATTTTGAAAAAAATTGATAAGGAAATCCAACGAGTTGTGAGCAATGGAGTTAGAGAGGTTGTCTACATCACATGGCTAGAGTTCAATAACAATGAAGTGACATCCAAATAAAGTAAATATAAAGCTCTTGATCCAGGCGAATACAAGTATGATCCCAGAGATGAAATTCACGAACCCAAGATGAATCAGTTGAACCCCAAAACACCATGACATGCACAAGAAATTAGAAGATCAAGCAGATTTCTGCACATCTCAATTTTCTTATTTGGAGCCAATTAGATCAAACATAGTCCGAGAAATATATCCCTTTGACTTTTTCAACCAGATTGAATCAGATACCTTCCACACCATTAAAATATTTTTAAAAATTTATGGTTTCAAAGTTGTATAGATACAAAAAAACTCACTTATTCCGTGTTTAGCTATTATTGAGCAAAAATGACATTTTCAATCAAACTTCTGAATTATCATTTATGTTTATTTTTACATCTATTTTGATTTTTTTTTCCACTTTTCGATAAGCATTACAATCTTCAACTGGTTAGAAGATATATGACATATCCTCAAACCATTGTAGTATTGAAATGTTTATATATGAGAAGATAGTGTTTCTTTCCCGTGCTTGCTTGCATAAAATGTCCGCTTGTGTGCTCCTCTCCCTTGGTTGGTAGATGAATGCGAACTTTAGAAAGTGTTGTTGGAGCTCTTTGAATTCTTTTATCTCCGTTGTGAATGCCGGCCACTTATCTGGATTATTGATTAACTGGATTAACTTAGTGGAATTCGTGCAAAATTTCTCACAGAATCTTCGCCTATTATGTAGGCTAAACATCGCCCATCGAAGGCTTAGGAACTCTGTATGTAGCGGAGATTATCCTCTGTACGTGGCTCTCATGCTAATGAGGTTACTCGATACGTCCTTCAATTTATGGATCCATCCAACACCTGATGTGGGCTCTCTCTCTTTCCATGAGCTGTCAACGAAGCAGACCACTGGTGAGAATTCCAGGGTTGCATCGTCTCCGACGTCGAGCTCTCCTGGAGTATTAACCTCCGTGGATAGCCGCCAGAGCTTGTTTTCTCTCTAAGCCTTGTCTAGGATCTCCATGGGGGGTGTGGTCAATATTGTTATAGACCTTGTCGTTTCGAGCTTTCTAGATAAACCAAAGAATCCATGGGAAAATATCAGAATCGGAATCCGGTCGGGAATCTTCCGGTAAACTCCATAAGTGGTAATCCATGTTCCCAAAAATACCATTTAGAGGGAAGATGGGTGGTGCTGAGGGAATGGTTGAGATTGCCCATGTTTGGCATGCCAGCGGGCACAAAAATAGAGCATGATTGATGTATTCCGAGACATTACCACAAATCTCACGTGAGGGTTCACTTCGGATGTGGCGGTAGTATAGACGCCCGTGGGTGGTTAATGGTCCGGAGAGGAATTGCCAGAAAAAATGTTGAATTTTCCTCAGGATTTTTAGTTTCCAGATCGCTTGTTTCAAAGGCGATACAGATGGTCGTTGGAGGCGGAGGTTAAGTTTTGGTACGTTCCACTTCTGAAGAGTCTCATAGCCCGATTTGACTGAATACTCCCCCTCGTTTGTGAAGTGCCAGCAGAACGTGCTGTGTTCCCTCCAAATGTTTGGGGAGATGGAAGTAATTACTCTTACATCCTATGGGTTAAACAGCTTCCTGAGTTCTAGAATATTCCATCGACCATTCCCTGGGCAAATAAGATCAGATACCTTCGTATTAGGAAACCAAGATTGGTTGTCCCTATTTGGGCCTCTTGGAAATCTGTCTGGGATCCGTCCATATGTTATCTTGGGAGGTGGTTCCCAGAATCTTCCTTGCACCTAATCCTACTAAATCTCTGGTAGACCAGAGACCTATCGATCCATAGGATGCCCGATATGGGGGTGCTTGCCTGAAATACATCTGTGTCCTTGAAGTATTGTCCCTTCAGAACACGAGCCGCTAATGACATGGGGAATCTCTCCAGCCGCCATAATTGTTTTGCCAGAAGGGCATTGTTGAAGTTCTCCAGACTCTTAAAACCTATGCCGCCATCCGCTCTGGGTAGGCATAGGGTTTCCCACGAGAGACAATGGATGCCTCTCTCAGATTTTCCCGAAGTCCACCAATAGTTACTGGTGATTTAGTGCATATATGTCAAGTTGATCACCCAGTTAAATTGATCTTTCTAAGATGATCATTGGTGCTCATTTCACAAAGTTTACAAATAAAGCAAAATGTATGGGATCACACTGTTTGAAAAATATTCGATATGAAGACAAAGGATCACCCTGTCGTAGTCCTCGGTGAGGGTTTATATGTCCCTTTAGAACTCCATTGATGATCACCCGATAGGTTACAGTTGTAATACAAAGCATGATCCAATCGATCCATTGCTTCGTGAATCCCAGCCTTTCCATCAATGACGATAAGAAGCCCCACTCCACCCTATCATATGCCTTGCTCATATCTGTTTTGATTGCAAGGAAATTCGATTGACAATTCAGCTTTGTTCTCACGGTGTGAAATACCTCTTGCGCAATAAGAATATTATCAGAAATCACACGCCCGGCCACAAAGGCTGATTGGGTTTATGATATTAGGGATGACAAGATTTCTTTCATTCTATGGCATAGGACTTTGGAGATAATCTTATAACACACATTATAGAGACTAATGGGTATGAAGTCTGTCATCTGTCTCGAGTGATCCATTTTAGGGATTAGACATATGTTGGTCACATTCAAGGATGGGTCGAACGATCCTTTAGCCATAAAGTCTGTGACTAAGTCCACTAATTGGTTTCCCACTATGTTCTAGGATTTTTGGTAGAAAAGGGCAATTATACCATCTGGCTCGGGGCCTTCTCCGGTTGCATAGAGAACAAAGCAGACTTCACCTCCTCCTTCGATACTTGCTTCACCAGGCGGGAATTCATTTCCGCACTTAGTTTAGGGCCTAAGTGTGATAACGAGGCCTCCATATCTGAGGTGATTGAGGATGTGAAGAAATCAGTGAAATACTCCGTCACCACCTTCTCAACTTTCGAATCCTTTTCTACCTAGACTTCATTTCTGTCTATCAGGCCTGAGATTCGGTTTCTCGTTCTGCGCTGCTTGGTAAAGGCATGGAAAAATTTAGTGTTTTAATCTCTTTCTCTCAGCCATAGGGCGCTGCTTTTTTGCTGTCAAAAGATTTCCTCTTCGTGTATGGCACCACATAGGTTTTGTTTGAACAGGAGTAACTCCTCGGACGTCGCTGAATCCGACGATTGAGCCTTTTCGAGTTTCTCTTTTAATTCGTTTATGACCTTTGCAGAGTCAAGATTCTCTCGATGCCTCCACCGGGAAATAGTGGTACGACATTTCGCAATACGTTCTGCAAACGAGAGTTTATGCGCTCCGGTGGTCTGTGACCATCCCTTCTTGACTACTTCCTCGAAGTTTGGTTTAGATACCCATCGTTTATCAAAACGAAAACATGCCTTCCTCTTTCTTGATTGGGCAAGAATGTGGACCCAAATTGGACGGTGGTCTGATACACAGAAGTGTAGGTATTCCACTCTTGTCTACGAGAATACATTGTGCCATTCTTCGTTCCCTAGAGCTCTATCAAGGCGCCACCGGATTATTGTACCACCACTTCTTTCACACCATGACATATTGTTTCCTCTGAAGGGAAAATCTATCATTCCACATTTGTCTTGCAACATCTTTAACTCGAAGAAACTATTTTCCGGGTGGACTCTATCGCCTGATTTCTCGATTTTTGTTTATTTCATTGAAATCACTGACCATTAACCACGGATCTGATCTGTTTAGGCCAATCCTGACTAGGCCTTCCCAGACATTGTTTTTTAACCGCACAACCGGGTCTCCGTAAACGAAAGATAGAAAAACTTTATTATCACCAATAGTATCCATTACATCGATGATATTTTTATTAGAAAATAAAACTTGAATGTCAAACTCGGCTAGAGCTATCAGAGTCAAACCTCCATTAAGGCCTGATGGTTCTACCGTAAACAGAAAATCATATCCTAAATGAACTTGAATATATTGAATGAAACTTCGATTTCTCTTTGTTTCCATTAAGAAGAGTAACCCCGGGAACAACGTCTTGCATAATTTCCATAACCGGCGAACTGCCAGGTAGCTCTCCGCTCCCTGACAGTTCTAACTAAGCAACATTAGGCGCTCTCCGGTGGTCTCTCTTTGACTACCGGATTCTTTGATCCCTCAGCATTTTCCCTACTCGTAGGGTCCGTCTCTAGGGTAGACGTAGCTTTTCCTTTGTCCTTCACTTGTGAAGTTTTGTCACGTGACGTCCCCTCTCCAAAGTACATAATGGAGTTTTTTCTTACCTTCGATGCGTGGAACGGACTCCACCCGATTTTCTTTCTTGCATGGAGTGCATTAGATATTTTCTCTTCCCGCTTGAGTGCAGCCGTTTTTGCAGGTGGGATATTCCCCCCTGACAGAATCTCTCTCATGGGAGAAATGATTTCCTTCATATTCATGTGCTCTCTTGCATCCATCTTGAACTTAGGGAGAACGGCGTTTTCACCTAGTTGGGCAGCGTAATTGGTAGAGGATGATCCTCTCATAACTCTTCTGTTTTCCTGAAGGGCCCTCCTCATCAGAGTTCTTGTACCAGGAAGGCCTCTTCTCCCTATTATTCCTTATATGGCCAATGTTCGGTTCCAACTTCTCGATCCTTTCCAGAGCCGACTTTTTAGGATGGGGAGGGTCTTCCTTTCTTCGATCATCGAACCGAAGTGCCCTCTTAGTTGAAGATTGCTTGACTGACTTCTTGATCAGGGGAGGGGTAGGCGCCTTCCCTCTTGCTTTCCACACTCCATGTGGGCTTCACATCTGGCCTTCTTGGACGAGTCTCGTCCGCTATTCTTTTTTTTTGGGGGGGGGAAGCCTGGAAGCCGGTGGTGGAGGGGGAGGAGGTAGCTCCGAGGAGTTTCCCTTCTTTTTGTTGGGATAATACCTTTTATCATGTGTGATTTGAAAAGCACCGGTCACAGAATTTTATAAGTTTATCATAATCAAAAGTCACAGTGACTACGTCCCCATTTACAAACTCCAGGTCTTTTACAAACACTAGAGGGTCATCCATTGATCGACACCCTTATTTTGGACTCCTCGACGTCGTATTGCTGGAGATCCCCATGGCATGGCCAATGTTCACTATTGTCTATTGTCTTTTCCGCCCAATCATGCATTGGGATTCCCACAATTCGAACCCAGAACAAAATTGTTGAGGGAAAATCAAGGCTGACACTTAGGGCCCACCTTTCCAGAGTTGTTATTGATTGGTCAAAGTGATATGTGCGTTTTTCTAGCACCGCTTAGATATCTGACTCTGAGTTGAAACGGAACATGAACCGTTCCTAGCTCAGTTCTTGGCCTTGGACCCAACCCTCACAATTTCAAATGGATGGTAGGAGGGTCATGAAGATCCGGACTCTATGACCTTGCATTGTCATGTTCAGCACTCTTCCAACAAGAGTTGACTCGAACCGCTTCAGGACGGCATAGTTATCGAATGCCCTTATTTTTATGGGGAACGGCTTTTTGATGTCCCCACAATTCTTAGCGACCAAGAAACCTGAGATTGTTATAGTTTGGTTTGGTTGGAAATTTTGGGCAGCAAAATAACCAGCAAAATTGTAACAGCCCAAACCGAAGTCACAAAACCAGTAAACCGAGGGGGAACCGGTTGTAGAGATAAGTATCACCGGGATAAGTGTAGAGCCCCAACCCGAGTTTTCACTTACCCGAGTTAGACTCTACGGAATTTTACATAGAATTTTTCGCATTGAGGTTCGATTAGATCATTCTTAACATAAACAAGGGTTGAGTCAACAGAAACTTCATTAAGTTAATCGAAACTAGTACAATTGAGAGTTTGCCAATAAGCTATTACAATTGCTAGTCGATTCTACCCAACCCTACCATCCTTTCCTTTTTGCCTTGTCCCGCGGCCAGATTCACACATCTCGACCAAGACTAGCATTAGTCTCGGATCCTGCATCTAAAAAATGGAGGCATAAGCAACAGAATTGCTCAGTGAGAGCGGTCATCCCGTCTCACCAGGCCATAATCAAGAATCAGTCCGCACATCGGATCTCAGTCTAAGTACTGATCGCACAAGTACTTCCAGACCACAGAACTTTCTCGTGCAGCACACTCACGCCCATCGACAGTCCTCTCGCAATCGGTAAGCCCTACGTGGAACCTAGTCCCAAGCGTCTTGCCCGATCAGAGAGCGTCGAGTTGGGTGAGTCGAACTCACGGACAGACAGAATGATCGTACCACACACACGATCATCAGAATCACTGACAGATCATGACAAGCAATGATTAACCAGACAATAGACAATCAATCTTAGCAAGGAAAGACCTTAACTTAGGCCACAGTCACGAACTCACCTTAGATTTCTCGGAAATCCAATGATCTGACACCTCTTGTGCTGAATTTCCCGAACAGCTCGACAGAACTCGACCACTGCTCGAACAGACTCGACCACGGCTCGTACAGACTCGACTACGGCTCGTACAGACTCGACCACGGCTCGGCACTTCCTTCCCACTCAGAGTTTTTCTCACAAATTCTCTCTATCTCTCAGCTCTCTCGCGCAAAAGAGACAAATGGGAAGGGTGTGGGTTCTATTTATAGAACTCCCGCATAACTGCCCGAGTAACCGTTCCCGCGTCGCCCAATCACTCGACCGGGTAACCGTTCCCGCGCACCTGGGCGAGTAACCGTTCCCGCGTCTCGACCATCATCCGGATCGGTAACCGTTCCCGCGCACCCTTGCGAGTAACCGTTCCCGCGCACTCGATCACATCCGGATCAGGTAACCGTTCCCGCGCACCCTTGCGAGTAACCGTTCCCGCGCACTCGATCACATCCGGATCAGGTAACCGTTCCCGCGCACTGGCACGAGTAACCGTCCCCGCGCACTGGCCCTCTCGACCAGGTCATTGGTTCCCGACCAATGCTGTCCGAATCCGACCAGGTCCCGAGATACTCGGACCAACCTGCCCGAATCCGACCATGTCCCGAGATACTCGGACCAACCTGTCCGAATCCGACCATGTCTCGAGATACTCGGACCAACCTGTCCGAATCCGACCATGTCCCGAAATACTCGGACCAATACTGCCCGAACTCCAACCAGGTCCCGGAACTCTCGGACCACTTGTCCGAATTCCGACCAAGTCCCGAAATATTCGGACATCCTGTCCGAATGCCGACCAAACCCGAATTATTCGGACACCGAATCCTCCGAATTATTCGGACATCCTGTCCAAATGCCGACCAAGTCCCGATAAACCCGGCCAGCCATCCTGAGTCTCGCCCAAGCTCCGAGAACTCCGATTGCCTGCGATTTACCAAACTCGGTGGCTTTGGCCAGCCTAGCTCGACCAAACACACCCGGATTCACCCAATCCGTAAGTCCCAGCCTTTCCATCCGAATGCGGGTGTTACAACTCTCCCCCACTTAACATCAGATTCGTCCTCGAATCTCAAACTTCACCCGATTCTCCCTTCTTCCTTGAATACTTAGGCTGTTTCTCAAACCACTTAACAAATTTCTCTTTCATTACTGATTCAGGTTCCCATGTTATTTCTTCTTCTCCATCGCAATCCCAAACCACTTGAATCATCTTGGTCTTTTTCCTACCAACTGCCTTAACTCTTCTTCCCACAATCCGAACCGGTCTACCTTCGACCGTCAAATTTCCTTGAAGGTCCGGTGGGGGTTCAGAGGTAATGGTATCTCCATACCTTACACATTTCCTTAGTAAGGAAACGTGGAACACATCATGAAATGCGACCAAGGTTGGTGGCAGTTCCAACCGGTACGCAACTGGTCCAATCCTCTCTAGGATCCGGTACGGTCCCATGTACCTTGGTTTCAGCTTTCCCGTCAAAGCTGCTCGATCCTTACCCTTATACGTGATCAACTTAACGTATACCATTTCCCCGACTTGGAATTCCAATTCCTTTCTACGTCTATCCGCATAACTCTTTTGCCGATCTTGTGCTTCTTTCATCTTAAGTTTCAGCACCCTGATTCTCTCGGTTGTTTCCTCAATGAAATCTCGGCCAAAGATACTACGCTCCCCCACTTGAGTCCAACATAGGGGCGTTCGACATGGTCGCCCATACAAGGCCTCAAATGGCGACATCCCAATACTTGAGTGGTAACTATTGTTATAGGAAAACTCGGCCAAAGGCAAGTAATCCTTCCACTTCCCACCCCAATCTAGAACACAAGCTCGCAACAAATCCTCAAGTGTTCTTATTGTCCTTTCGGACTGACCATCAGTTTGTGGATGATAGGCCGTACTCATGTGCACCTTCGTCCCAAACGAATTTTGCAAAGCCTTCCAAAAGACTGATGCAAACCGGGAGTCTCGATCCGAGACTATACTCGCCGGTACTCCGTGAAGTTTGACTATTTCCTCCACGTATCTCTGTGCCAACACTTCCGCCTTGTCTTTCTTATTGACCGCAAGGAAGTGAGCAGATTTGGTGAGTCTATCCACTATGACCCAAATCGAATCCATCTTGCCACATATTGGCAAACCAGTCACGAAGTCCATCGTGATCATGTCCCACTTCCACTCGGGAATAGGTAAGCTTTGTAGCAAACCACTCGGAACTTGATGTTCCGCCTTAACCATTTGGCAAGTTTGGCATCCTGCCACCCACTTAGCCACATCACTCTTCATCCCGACCCAATGGTAGTACCTTTTTAGATCTCGGTACATCTTGGTCGATCTTGGATGAATTGAGAACTTCGAATGGTGAGCTTCCTTCAAAATTTCTTCCCGAAGTTCCTTATCATTCGGAACACATACTCGGCCATTAACTAGTATTGTTCCATTCTCCGAAGTCTGATACTCCGTCTTATCATTCAGAAATGCCTTAATCAAATCATCGTCTTTCTCTTGAGCCAACCGTACTCGGCTCAACAAATCAGCCTGGTCTGCCGCACCTAGACCCAAAGGTTCTGCGTCATCCGACAGGACAGTTAGACGCAAGGTACCGACCATACTAACCAGATTGTCCATATCCTTCTCGGACAATGCTGCTACCCGTTTGCGACTTAAGGCATCGGCCACTAAATTAGCCTTTCCCGGATGGTAGGCAATCTCCAAATCATAGTCGGCGACTAATTCCATCCATCGCCGTTGCCTTAGGTTCAATTCCGGTTGAGTGAAGATATACTTCAAACTCTTATGGTCCGTGAAAACTTGAACCTTCCCACCATAAAGGTAAGATCTCCAAATTTTTAAGGCAAACACTACCGCAGCCATCTCAAGGTCGTGCGTAGGATAATTAGCCTCATGCTTCCTTAATTGCCTAGATGCATAAGCAATCACCTTGCCATGCTGCATCAAAACACATCCTAATCCCAATCTTGATGCATCCGTGTACACCACATAAGGCTCATTTGGCTCAGGCAATGCCAACACCGGAGTACTCGTAAGCATTTCCTTTAGCTTAGAGAAACTCTTCTCACAATCCGTAGACCACTCGAACTGAACGTCCTTCCCGGTCAGTCGGGTCATCGGTTGAGCCATACTAGCAAAACCCTTAACAAAGCGTCGGTAATACCCAGCCAGCCCAAGGAAACTCCTTATTTCCGAGGCATTCTGTGGTCTTGGCCAGTCTGCGACTGCCTTGATCTTCTCCGGGTCAACGGACACTCCTTTATCCGAGACCACATGTCCTAGGAATCCAATTTCCCTTTGCCAAAAACTGCACTTGCTGAGCTTGGCGAACAGTTTATGTTCCCTTAGCTTACCCATGACTATCCTTAGGTGCCTTTCATGTTCCTCTTGGTTCCTCGAATAAACCAAGATATCATCTATAAAGATGATCACAAACTCATCCAAATAGTCTCGAAAGACATTATTCATGAGTTTCATGAAAGCTGCAGGTGCATTTGTCAGCCCAAATGGCATGACTACAAACTCGAAATGACCATACCTCGTCCTAAAGGCGGTCTTTCGAATATCCGACTCCTCTATCGGGATTTGATGATAACCCGAAGCCAAATCAATCTTTGAGAAGCAAGTAGCACCTCGGAGTTGGTCCAACAACTCATCAATCCTCGGAAGAGGGTACTTGTTCTTCACCGTTACCCGATTCAGTCCACGGTAGTCGATGCAGAGTCTAAAACTCCCATCTTTCTTCTTAACAAACAAAACCGGTGCTCCCCATGGTGAACTACTCGGTCGCACAAATCCCTTCTCCATTAATTCACCCAACTGCTTTTTCAATTCAGCCATCTCGGCCGGAGCCATCCGATAAGGTGCCTTCGATACCGGAGTTGTACCCGGCTCAAGCTCGATGGTGAATGGGTCTGAACGAGTAGGCGGTAATCCAGCCGGAGTTTGGAACACATCCTCAAACTCACTAGCTACCGGTATGCTACTCAACAGCGCATCCGATCCAACTTCAGGGGTTGTGATGGTGGCCAAGTACGCCTCACACCCTTTCTCGATCAGTTGGCTAGCTTGAATTGCCGACACAATCAAGCTCCCAGAAGTTGGCCTAATTCCTTGATATTCTAGCACTCCAT
This sequence comes from Pugionium cornutum, assembly GCA_018901935.1. Lineage (NCBI taxonomy): Eukaryota > Viridiplantae > Streptophyta > Magnoliopsida > Brassicales > Brassicaceae > Pugionium > Pugionium cornutum. The sequence goes on along the minus strand of CM032160.1, from coordinate 30,479,663 downwards.
CACCCGTCTCAAACCTAACTCTACCGCGATGACAGTCCAGATGTGCCTTGTACTTTCCGAGCCAATCCATTCCAAGGATCACATCATACGACTTCACCGGACAAATCTCCAAATCAGCCGGCATGTTCACAGTGTGGACCATCACTGAAACATTTCGGACCTTTCCAAGGGTCATCATGATTTGTCCTCCAGCCGCTTGGACCCAACCATGTTTATTCCCGGATTCCTTATGGAATTCACCCTTTCCAATCATGTTTGGATTCACGAAGCAATTGGTTGCTCCCGAATCAAACAAAACATGAGTTTCCACACCACCCATTAACAAGGTCCCTACACATTGACCTAGAATTCTAAGATCTACTAAACGCACACAACAATTTCACACCAACAATTTTTCACTAAGGTAAGTACGAGAACTTACCAGTGATCAGACGAGACGAACTCGGATCAGTCACCGTCTCCTTAGCCATTGCATACGCCCGAGGCATCACAGCTTGCCTCTTTGATGGAGGTGGCAGTCCCTCACTCGGCCGTTTCCCGGAAGGTTGTACCAACTGTGGGCATTGCGGCCTGACGTGCCCAACTACACCGCAATGGTAGCACACCTTCTCACCAGAGTTGTTCACTTGTACTTTTCCCTTACGGTCCTCCTCAGTACAATCACGAATTCTGTGATTCATACTTCCGCATCTAAGGCATGCACCAGTTGCACGCCAACTAGTACTTGGGTTTCCTTTCCCACTACCCGAATTCACATTACGGCCACCCTGTGGCTTTCCCGAGTGGGCGTGCTTCTTATGCCCAACAACGGGAACATTTGCTAACTTAGATTCCTCGGCAGCATTGTGCTCCAACTGAGCTGCCTTCTCGACCAGCTCCGAGAGCGTGTCATAGTCGCGGATTTGGCAAGTTTTGCGGAGGTCGATCCTTAGACCCCGCATGAACCGGTGAACTTGCCTCCGTTCACTCCTCAGTTCATGGCCAGCATACTTTTTCAAGCTGTTAAATTCAGCTTCATACTCCCTCACCGACTTAGTCCCCTGGGACAAGTCCAGGAACGCTCCTTCCAATCGATCACAAGCTTCCGGTGGGAAATATTTTGCCCTAAAACGATCGCTAAACTCCTCCCACGAAATGCCTTGGTTTCCCAACTGCTCGGACACTCCACGCCACCATGCATGCGCATCCCCTTCCAGATAGTGGATCGCAAGGTCCCTCTTGTATGTCTCAGGGCACCGGATGGACTCGAAATTCCTTTCCAATCTTTCGATCCACCCATCGGCCTCTATAGGCTTAGTTCCTCCAGCAAAGAACTTAGTGCCTAACTTTTGCATATGGTCCATCACCTTAAGGTAAGATGGGTTCCTTCCCATATTTCCCCCATCCACTTCCACCACTGGTGGATTCACAGGTGGATTCACAGGCGGTAGTTCCACCGGTGCTGGTGCAACAACCGGCAATCTCGCCAATAATTGGGTCAGCAACCCAAATATGACTTCAAGTCCGATTGGTGCAGCCGCATCACCATCCACTGCTCCAGCAGGATTCACATTCCCGGCAACTCCCACATTTGCCGCATTGTTCACATTCCTGTGAACCGGAACTTCCCTAGTTCCACCTTCGGCATTTCTTGCCGCATTATTCCCAGAGTTCTCACCAGTCACTTCTTCCTGTCTCCTACTACGATTAGTCCTTGCCATCTGAAATGTAATCACTACATTAACCGGCAAACTAACCTCACGGACTAAAGACAGAAACACAAAACTTACCGCGAGACCTCGGCATTGAAAGGATGGATTTACCCACTAGTTCATTATCTAACCCATCCTAGAACCAACACGCTCTGATACCACCTTGTAGAGCCCCAACCCGAGTTTTCACTTACCCGAGTTAGACTCTACGGAATTTTACTTAGAATTTTTCGCATTGAGGTTCGATTAGATCATTCTTAACATAAACAAGGGTTGAGTCAACAGAAACTTCATTAAGTTAATCGAAACTAGTACAATTGAGAGTTTGCCAATAAGCTATTACAATTGCTAGTCGATTCTACCCAACCCTACCATCCTTTCCTTTTTGCCTTGTCCCGCGGCCAGATTCACACATCTCGACCAAGACTAGCATTAGTCTCGGATCCTGCATCCAAAAAATGGAGGCATAAGCAACAGAATTGCTTAGTGAGAGCGGTCATCCCGTCTCACCAGGCCAGAATCAAGAATCAGTCCGCACATCGGATCTCAGTCTAAGTACTGATCGCACAAGTACTTCCAGACCACAGAACTTTCTCGTGCAGCACACTCACGCCCATCGACAGTCCTCTCGCAATCGGTAAGCCCTACGTGGAACATAGTCCCAAGCGTCTTGCCCGATCAGAGAGCGTCGAGTTGGGTGAGTCGAACTCACGGACAGACAGAATGATCGTACCACACACACACGATCATCAGAACCACAAACAGATCATGACAAGCAATGATTAACCAGACAATAGACAATCAATCTTAGCAAGGAAAGACCTTAACTTAGGCCACAGTCACGCACTCACCTTAGATTTCTCGGAAATCCAATGATCTGACACCTCTTGTGCTGAATTTCCCGAACAGCTCGACAGAACTCGACCACTGCTCGAACAGACTCGACCAGACTCGACCACGGCTCGTACAGACTCGACCACGGCTCGGCACTTCCTTCCCACTCAGAGTTTTTCTCACAATTTCTCTCTATCTCTCAGCTCTCTCGCGCAAAAGAGACAAATGGGAAGGGTGCGGGTTCTATTTATAGAACTCCCGCATAACTGCCCGAGTAACCGTTCCCGCGTCGCCCAATCACTCGTAACCACCTGGGCGGTAACCGTTCCCGCCTCGACCATCATCCGATCGGTAACCGTTCCCGCGCACCCTTGCGAGTAACCGTTCCCGCGCACTCGACCACATCCGGATCGGGTAACCGTTCCCGCGCACTGGCACGAGTAACCGTCCCCGCGCACTGGCCCTCTCGACCAGGTCATTGGTTCCCGACCAATGCTGTCCGAATCCGACCAGGTCCCGAGATACTCGGACCAACCTGTCCGAATCCGACCATGTCCCGAAATACTCGGACCAACCTGTCCGAATCTGACCATGTCCCGGATGACTCGGACCAATACTGCCCGAACTCCAACCAGGTCCCGGAAATCTCGGACCACTTGTCCGAATTCCGACCAAGTCCCGAAATATTCGGACATCCTGTCCGAATGCCGACCAAGTCCCGAATTATTCGGACATCCTGTCCGAATGCCGACCAAGTCCCGATAAACCCGGCCAACCATCCTGAGTCTCGCCCAAGCTCCGAGAACTCCGATTGCCTGCGATTTACCGAACTCGGTGGCTTTGGCCAGCCTAGCTCGACCAAACACACCCGGATTCACCCAATCCGTAAGTCCCAGCCTTTCCATCCGAATGCGGGTGTTACAATAAGCCTCCCGAATAGAAGCCGGTTTCCCGTAAACTGACAGATTCGCGATAGCCGCCGGGTGTGTACTCCGGTGGAGAATCCGTTGAGAAATTCGGTGGGTCTTAACCGGTTACAGTGAAAAATCGGATCTGACAAACACCACACTCTCTGTCGCTAAACCGAGAATTGAGATGTGGCGATGGTTGTGGAGGGATTTGAACTAGAGAAAATGACAGTAGCCCCAGCACCTAATGAGATGTAGGCGCTGCGAGCTCCGAGTAAAGGGGCCGGAGAAAAGCCGGAAAAGAATCTGGCACAAAAGCCGACAAAGATTGCAAACAGAATTAGAGGGAAAATGCGAAAAGGAGGTTGTGGGTTTTCCGGTGAGGAAGATCTCATGAGGGAACACCCTATATATAGGGTTTATTCGCGCATCATCATCGGCGAAAATCCGATCTCTCTTTCCCCAAATAACTCGGGGGCATGATTCACGCAATCCCGAGATTCTTCTCCTCGTTCTCCACATCAAATCTGCAAAATTTGCGACACAGACATGGAAAGAAGCCATATTCGATTGGAACGAAAGAGGAAAGGGGAAATATTCTCTCTGGATCCTTCCCTTGTCGCCCGCCTTCGTCCAGAATCTGCTCCTGCGCCGATGTTGGTTTCATTTCCGGTGATAATCAGCGATGGGGGCCACTCCATCGGGCTCGCCGGAGAAGATGAGGCCCAACCGTTATGGGTCATTGGTTTAAAAAACCGTAACGGCCCATATCTCCCGAGAGTGCTACAAAATTGATTAATGATAAGTAAACTCCATCTATTTTGATTATTTGTTTCTTTTAATCGTATTTGACTAGTCTTGGTGGAGCTCTATATAATACTATCATCACTCATTGTATTATTCACCTTGAACATGAAATAATACAAAAAAGAGTTCACCTTTGAAGTTTGTTTCATTTTTGCTTGTATATTTTAGTTTGTGGATTCATTTTTTAAAACAAGTGTGGATCATAATCTACTTCGTAAATTCACATAGGCTTGATTTGTGACCTTATCCAAAGAGATTTCCGCAAGTCTTTGTGGTGATCTTCAACCCCCTTTAAGTTTGTCAATTTTGACATTTTGCGCTAGTAAAACTCGTGGATAACATCATTTGATGTTAGCGCCTAAAGATACATAAAGAGGTTGTATCATTCCAAATTTTATCTATCCCTATAATTTGAATTTTGTTATTTTTTAGTTTTATAAAATGAAAACTTAAAATATTTTTCTATATCAGAACTACTTCATATGTCCACCGAACTAAAGGTCAAGATCTATTTTCCCTAAAATAAAAGTTTGAATTCTATTTATCGACAAACACATATTTCATTGGTTGGATGAACAATTTATCAGTAGATATGTATATATGTAGATATTTCGAACTTTTAAACAGGAGAAAAATAAATTTTAAATTTTTATTACGGGAAAATCTATTTTTGAACTTTTATCTTCAAACATTTATCTCGGAGTGAAATAAGTTTGTAATTTTATCTTAGTTAAGTTGACAAATAATGTTATACAATAGATTAGATCAAAAAATAGATCGACAATTCAAAAGAAAATCCAAAAATATCTATTTTGTTTATGTTTTATTTTTTTAAAAACAAAACCAACATTTTTTTCTATTCGTTATATTAATTTTAAACAAAATTTTTGATATAAACCAAAAAAGGAAATTTAAAATTTTGATACCTTTTCAAAACATTTTCTCAATTGGCATCTTCTGATACAATGTTTTGAGATTAATTATTTTGACTTTCGGATTTGTTTTTACTTCTTTAATTCTTTTTCCAAAAAAAGCTAGTCCTTGTTTTGCTATGTTTGAAATGCCTTCAATCAGTGCTGCTCCACCAACTAATCAAAGTTTTAAGGACAAAACTTTTTTTGAAAAAGAGAGAATAACACGATCTTTATCATCCTTGGCTCCATCAGAAAATGATTCAAGTCAAATCAAGCTAAATTGTTGAAGAGCTAAAGCCCAACGAAGGTAGATCCACCCCACCAGATATGACCAATCATGGATTCTTGATACCCACCAGATCTAATCCGGCTAATATCAAATACAATCTCCAATAATCTATTTTTTGATCCAATGTGGACCTTTCCATGAATAACACTTTGAGGATTCTTTTGTGGCATCCAGAAGAGTTTATCTTTCATCTAAAAACTATTGAAACGTCATTCAAAGCTCTGTCAAACGGGTTGAACCCACTTAGCCTGACCTGTCTCGCAATGGGTTCTATATTTTATTTTTTTTGTAAATCATTTTTATACGCAATACTCGTGAGTTAATTTTTTAAAATCCACATCCGCCCCGCATTGACGAATTTAGCATATGACATACTTTGTTTTTCAAAAATTTTTAAAAATATTTGATAAATTTAAGTAAATTAAATTCAAATAAAATTTTACACAAATAATACTAAAATGTATCAAAATTTAATTTTTAAAACAACAAATTACACAAATTTTGAACATTAATTAGTTTGGGTCTAATTTGGTTTAGGTCTAAATTAGTTTGGATCTAAATTAGTTTGAGCCTCAATTTGGTTAATTGATTTGGACCCAAAATTTGCAGGTATCCACTAAACCTGCAAATTAATAAAATGCTATCCGCACTCGTTTCGTTGTAACTAATGTTCGATCCGTATTCATTTCATTTATAAAACGAAATTTTATTTGATCCGCATTCGTTCTACCGCATATCAAACAAAATGGGACCCACGAGTAAAGAGGCCTAATTCAAACGTATCAGCACGCATAGGATCACACAGATATCTCCAAATCTCAGTTTTCATTATTCGGAGCCAACTATATTCAAACATGCTTCAATGGATATATATCCCTTTGATTTATTCAGCTAGGCTAAGTTGGAGATTTTCAACACCTTCGAGTTACTCCCAAAGATTCATGGTTTCATGCCCAAAATTTTCTAAATACAAGAAGCCAACCTCACGTTTTCTTTGTTTCGCCAATATAGAGCAATAATGATCTTTTTAATCATAACTTGATTGAATTATAATTTATGCTTATTTTTATATTTATTAGGATTAACTGTTTCTTTTTATTGTGTTTGACCAGATTTTAGTTGAGTTATAATACTTTACCACTCGTTATATTATTCACCTTTAATTTGAAATAATAAGACAAACCCAAAATTTTCTGACCTTTGAGATTTGTCTCGTTTTTGGTTATCTGTTTTTATTTGTTGATTCATTTGTACAATATAAATGTGGATCATAGTTTATTGTGTGGATTCACATAGGATTGATTTATGATTTTATCAAAAGGAAAATATGAAATACTTTGTGACAATCTTCGGTCCACCTTCAAATTTGTCAACTTGACATTCGTGTGTTTGTAATCCTTGTGGTTTCAATTTTACATCAATACAACGATTAAGAAAAAACACTCATGGTAGGTAATTCTTTTTTGGAAAAATTTGCGTAATAACCGAGAAATAATATTTAATTAAGAAAATAGCAAACAATCAAACTAGTTGTTTTCCAACGATTCACTTATGCCATAACTTGTCCATTTTGTTCTCACACATCAACCGACACATCTTGTTCATAGGCAGTGATGTGATAGTTTGTGATTGACACACACCGAAATGACTGAAGATTTGAAAGCTTCTATCAGTCTACTATAGTAAAACGGATCTCAATGTTGAATCTCAGCCGTAAGATGACACGATTACGGCATGCATTTAATGCACAAATTCAGTTTGGATTGCGTGTAACATCACCGAGATAAGTTGTCAGGTGGTGTATACGTTAAGAAGAAATGTAAAGTGTATATATAAACTGGTCGTGTAGATAAAACAACCACCATTGATGAGCTTCTCTCTCCTTCTTTCCAAGTTCAAACAGTGAAACTGAAGCAAATAAATGATGTAGAAGATAACACCCACGTGTTCCGGTAGTTGAAGAAAGGTAAGTGCTTTTATTATGTCTCATTTATAAGATTTATATTTATAATCCTACTTCCCTTTTCATGTTTAAACAATAATGTCCATACACTCATCACCAACTACGAATTCACTCATGCATGTTCTTCAACAAAGAAACATTTATGCGGCTTGCATTCATATTAAGAAATTGGATCTTCTGTCCACAAATAAATATTTTTATTTTAAGTTATGTAAAATTCAAAGTAGCAGTTACATAAACTAGTTAAATATGAACGATTATTTTGACAACACTTGTAGTCATTTATGATGCATAAAAAATAGAAACTCATAGTGCATCATGCATGTGTACCATTGAACATATGTTCAACAATCTTACATTTTGAAAAGTACAAAAATGTTATTTGAAGTAGGACAATAGATGGAAACAGAGTAAAAATATGTTCAAAATTTTGAAGTGGCACACTAAATGTTAATGTATAATAAATACTTTATAGTATATGAAAAGAACTTGGCACTATTTAATATGGTATTTTCATTTACAATGCATCACATTTTAATGGTCATTTTATTTACATGGCACCCACAGACAATTAAACCCACTTACATTCCAACTTTGGATGTATGGTATACACTTATAAAAGTGAAAAGTACAAAAACAATAGAATAATATGACATTTTACATTTTGAAAAGTGCAAAAACTGTACAATAATATGACTCAAAAAATTCAAAAAACTATACAGTAAAATCATATTTGGATTAGGACAAAATATAAAATGATTAAATTATTTTATAAATTCAAATTGGTAAATAAGATGTTAACGTTTAACAAATAGATGACCATATATACAATAACTTTAGCAATGTTTAATGTCTTATTTGAATTTACAATGCAAAACATAGATATAATAATTTTATTTTATATGGGTACGAGTGAGATGTGTAAAATCAAATTAAATGTTATGACATTGCATCATTGCATCTACAATACAACACTGTTCATTTGTGGAATGCAACAATAAATTATACAAGAATAAAAAATAAATTAACATATACATTTTCTATTAAAATATACATGAATATCTTAGCAATGGTTCTACTAGTGAGGTTGCACCGTGGTTATTGGGAAAAGCAATCTAATGGCATATGGAAATTCCACAAAGAAAAAAATGACCAAATGGAAGTTGTATTGGTGCCCCAAAACACAACGTACTTGATTCTTGAAGAAAGGGTGAAAACCCATTGTCTTATCGATGAAAATGTACCGGTTATAATGGCATACCAAATGTCAGAATGGATGATGACAGAAGATGACATGCGTACACCATCTGTTAATATAGAAAACGATTAAGATGGTGAATTATTCATGGCTTCGAGGGTGGATCATTTCATGTTGGCATTTTATGTGACAGTGGATGAAGAAGCAATCCAATATACAAGTCATATTTAACTGTTACCAGTAATGTTGGAGGTACACAAAACTTCCTTGACATTGAAGATGCTGATCTGTATGGAAACGACATTGAATTCCAAGGTAAAATTTCCAACAATATGTACCTATCAGAAATGAAATATAATATCGAAAAGGATTGTTGACGTTCTTTGGTCATAGGAATGCTGAGGCGTAACCATCTTTTCCCAATGAGCTTGTCCGTTCTACAAGAAGTGCTAACTGAAAATAAACTCACATACGTCCAAGATTCTAGTAGGAAAATCTTAGATAGGTTAACATCTAGTTTCAGAGAGAGAGCTTTGGAGGGGGAATTTTAGTCAACGAGTTCATCTATAAACGTTGTAGCATCCAAAAATCCTCCAAGCATTCGCGAGGACATAGATTTGTTTTTGCATAACAATGATCAAGAAGAGATACAGACAGATTATATACTCCCAACATTACATTTGGAATCTGCCGAGAGGCAAGGTGAGTACATATTAAATAGTGTATGGTTAATTGTATAACATTATAAAATATTGGATAATATTTATCTTATAAGTGACAAAATTTATTGTAGGAGAGTCTTTTGAAGCAAGGGGGACTGAAACCAATTTGGTAGACAAGGAAAACGGACCAATGGTGGAAGAAGCTGGACTAAGCGAGCCATACCTTGGTCTAACCATACGTAGAGAGTCCACTAAAAACAGAGTCAAAACAAGACATGACTCACATGGTGATGAGAACGTGTGCAAAGAAAAGGATTGGGATGGTAAGTTATCCCGTAATGTTACTATTATATCTGTAAATATATTATTACGGTTTACACTTGTGTTGCAAAAAATATTGTTTCATTCCAAAAACAGGGTTAGGTGTGCATGATCCGAATGACTTGTATGTCAGGATGGTATTCAAGATCGAAACGCATTTAAGACTCATTTAGATATGTACGCAATACATCATAAGTTCACTTACAAGAGTACATGATCAACGCCAAACATGATGATACTTGAATGCACTGGGAAGTCTTGCGTATGGCGCATATACGCAGTAAAAATGTTAGAGTCAGACTGGTAAGGTTACATGACTAGGTAAAATGTTTTTGATATGTATGAAGCGTAATAATACTCTTTATGATAGGTATCAAATAAGGCGAGTTTATGGAGAACACACTTATAGTGTCGATGAGTGTAGCAGTTATCAAAAGTAGGCGTCATCCACATTGATTGGAAAAATAGTGAAAAGCATATACAATGAACAAAGATCGGGACCACGTCCAAACGAGGTACGGGAGATACTGAGAGGAGAACATGATGTCCATATCTCTTACTAAAAACCATGGAAATAAAGACAAAAAGCATTGGATATGGACATCGATGGAAAAAGCTCATCTTACAAAATGTTGCCGTCTTACCTACATCATCTAGTAAAGGCGAATCCAGATTCAATTGTATCGATAGAGTCGGTTTACAAGACGAGATTAGAAATCTTTTTAAATATTTGTTTCTTGCACTTGGGGCAAGTGTAAAGGGATATCCTTACTTGTGGAAAGTGGTCGTCATTGACGGTACACATCTCAAGGGAAAATACGCTGGATTTCTCTTAACCGCAAGCTTAGAAGATGACAACTATCAGATTTTCCATTAGCATTTGGCATTGTGAACAGTGAAAATGACCAAGCATGGGAATGGTTCTTCGAGAAGTTGCGAGAAATCGTCCCAGATAATGAGGAGGTTGTTTTTGTATCGGACCGGAATTCTTCAATATACTTTACACTGAGAAAGATAACACGTTATTTTCAGGTTTATACGATTGAATATACATTACCGTGTATGAGTAGGTTTGGACCTGTACACGATATAATATTTGAAAACTTTTCGTGTTAACCTATCAGGTCTACCTCCGTTGTGGACATTGTACATACAATTTTCATCTACAACGGAACATCAAAACAATATTTAAAGCTAAGAACCTCTGTTTCTTGGTGTCAAAGGCTGTTTGGGTATACGAACGATCGGACTTCTACACCTATTTCAACAAAACTAAGAAGATAAGCCAACCTTGCATGGAATATTTATACCAGATAGGTTTCGAGCATTGGGCAAGGTCGCACTTCAGCGGAGTCCATTACAACCTAATGACAAGTAATAACGCAGAGTCGTTGAACTCGGTACTACTATGTGCAAGAGAGTTACCGATTATTCCATTATTAGATTTCATCAGGACAACCATGACGGCTTGGTTCGCATACCGACGTGAAGCTTCAGCCAACGCTACAACAAAGATAACACCAAAAGTGTATGAAATCGTGGCTAAGCATTTCGAAGAATCATCATGTTTCAGAGTTCATATGTTAAAGAAGGATGAGTACGAGATAAATGACAAGGAGGGTGGAGTTTATGTAGTGAGTTTCGAGAGGAAGACATGCACATGTTGTGAGTTTCAGAAGGTATTAATCCCTTGTAGCCACGCTGTATTTGAAGCCGTCCATGCAAAGATTTAGGTGGACAGTCTAGTGGCGCCCGAATATACAGTGGAATATTGGAAGCAAACTTACAAAGAAAGCATTTATCCAACTACGGATATGGAGACAATGAATTCCGAAGAAAGTAAGACATTAGAAAACTTTCTGCATCCAGCATGCACAAGAAGACCTCCTGGACGTCCAAGGAAAAACAAAATCGCATCTCGCGGCGAATTAATGGTATGAAAATTATATATGTACTGGTGTTATTAACAGTAATATAATCTGGTATCACGTAACTTGTAAATTGTATTGGACATGAATATGGTCTTACAAGGAATACATCTTGTAGCCGGTGCGATGAAAGCGGTCACAATCGAGCAACATACAAAGAACCGATATAATCAATCAAAGGGATAACTAAAGACGGGAGATAGTTGGATATTTTGGGGTGAAAACACGCAATTAAAAATTGGAGTGACCATAGTTATTGTTTGTTTAATATTATGTATGTAGCTCGAGGCCAATCTACTAAAACTCTGCTATAAATTCGGTTAATATTATGTGTGTATGCTTTAAATGCGTGTAATAAACTTAAACACCCGTTATGTTTTGACGTAATTTCAGACAAGTCAATGTAACAAGTTTTTACTAATGTAAAATACCACATTATAGATTAACAAATAATTTAGCAAACAACTATTTTCAAATAAACGTTTAATGTATAAAATAATATTACAACCATCCATACTTGTTCAACAACAAATGCGTTCTTTTAAAAGGTTTCATTGTGTGTAACAGTAAACGCAAAGGTTAAAAATGAGGTTTCCATACATAACAGAAATCATGAAAAGGGGAAATAAAACAGTCGTTCAAACAGGTCCGACAAACAACTCAAAGAAAAGCACAACCAATTTTTGGGTTTCAGTAGTCAGAATTTCTGGTGTAACACTCTTGCATCTATCAAAACCAGACATGACATGTGCTTGCATAAGCACAATGGATGTTACACCAAAATCTGTATGTGCAACGTTCTGAGGTATACCTGACACTCTTTGGACAGTAATCTTCATATAGATAAGATCATCGTCATCACTCACCGCTTGCCGAAGTAGGAATGAAAATATTTTAGCAATTGACATAAGGTCTTTCTTGATGAGACTAAGATTGTGGAATGACGTATTGCAATCCAATACATGTAGAATCGCATCAGATAAATCAACACATATACCTACCCAATGCTGTCTGTCAAAATTGAACGGAAAATAAAAACGTCTAGGTAGGTCGACACTGGTGACTGGTTCATCAAAATAACTGAGTAAAGCGGTCTGAAATTTAAACTTTCCTTTGTCTTTGTTTGCAATCTTTGAAAATTTGGTGTAATGCGATGAAATACTTGCAACAAACTCGGTGTCATAAAATCTATAATCATATCCCAGATGTGCAACTTTGAAGTTATCATACGCCATGCGCATGTATAGCATAAGCGCATCAATTGTGTGTTAGACAAAAGTTAACAAATAAATAACACATTAACATTAAACAAAAAATAAAATACATTAGAATCATTTACCTTTGAATCCATGACGTACATCTTCTCAACAATTGAACATATATCCATGTTGATAACCGATGCACCAATAGGAAGGGGAATAACACTGAAATATAATAGTACAATTAGATAGAAATTAAGGCCAAACATATGAATAGACTAAGAGTATAAGCTATTTACCATGCAAATGCCATGTTTTCATAGAGTGTCCCAAACTTAACACTGTAGTTTACAATTTCATCAACTCTAAATTGATTCTCGACTTGGTTAATTGGAGATGAGTTCAAAGGAATCATTTCATTCTGTGTACTCAAATCACCAGTCCTAGACCTCTTACTCTTACGAGAAACAGGAGTAGAAGATTCATCATTTGGATTGCCACCAGCAGTTTCAAGATTTTCTTGAAACGATATAGTAATAACAATATTAGCGTATCATAGATTTATTATGTTATTAATAAAGACAATTAATAGATTAATAGCAAAAATAGGATATAGAATCAGGTAAACATAAACCTCTACAGGGGCATCACCAACTTCAGCCGTTCCGGGATCCGTAGTGCGACTAGACATCATCGGTATAGCATCACGGTTCAGATTAGAATCTAACTCCTGAAATACCGTATCCAATACATGATAACAGTTATATATGATAATTACATATAACTCTTAGATGCATTTTCTTATTCTCAAATACTATTGCAAACCTTTTCAACAACATCAGAAGAACCATTGGTATCCACTGTAGGCGGGACTGTAGAATTGCATTGCAAATCTGTGCCTTCTCTCTGCATATCATATATCAAATAATATTGTTAAAAATACCAACATCAAAAAATTACATCATTGGTTGATAACTGTCGAGTTGTTTGATAATAGCCCAGATGACGAACAAGCACATTATGTACATGTAAGCCATTATATAATTAACTGAAAGTCAGACATGTTACATACCTCATCCACATGTCCAGCATGGTCATTTGTAGGGTCATCCGCAGTCTCGGTATCAGTGCATTGCACATTCATGTCTAATTCCTACATAAAAACATAAATATATTGTTAAAAAGAATTTCAACCGTAGTGGAAGCATTGAAATGCAATCACTTACAATGTCATTGTGGTGTGTTGTATCCACACCAGTGGGTTCCTCCAAGACAATACCTTTGTCTGATCTCACTTGACTACCATTTGCAGTGTTGAGCCCATGAGGAACACGGTTACCCGAATCCAAGGACAAAAACTTAGAAAGGCCAGTAAGTATAGAATTCTGCATCACATTAATTCTATTATCCAGGACAGCCATCATTGCCTCCTCCATCGCCTTGACTGATTCTTTTTGTCTTATCAACAACCCTAGATACAATTTGGTTGGATATAGCTTGATAACTAATTGATGTTCCTCCAATATCCGATGATTTATCTGTATCTTTTTTTCTGAGTTTTTTTCTTCAACTTTCCTCTCGGAGTGCAACAAGATCCAAAGCATTAATGCCACCATGAAACATATTATTCAAGAACTTAAAATCAGTACCAATTAAACTAACCATCTCATTGACACTCTCATCCTCTTCTTCATTAGACCACTCAGATTCTTCTTCATCAACTTCAACATCGTGCTCTTGTTCAATTATCGACTAAACATTCACCTACATTATTTAGTTAAACTAGTTAGCATATAATATTTAAACAATAAACACTCGTTTAGCATATATTGATATTGTCGTATTATAATTCTCATGTTATATCCATATATTTTAAAGTATCAGTTACGATGAATGACGTAGTAATAGATTTGAATAGAATACTTGATATTTATCCAAGACTCTGACGTGATTAGAGCTAATTATCGGAAGGTTTGCAACTTCATTGGATTCCTCCTTTGATACCGAATCCGAATCTGAGTCTTTTGGGGGCAGATACTTGTGTATTTGTTATAGCAGGTGCAGCAGTAGCTAATACAAGTTGTAGAAGGTGAAAAAAACCTTTAACAACTAAAGACGGATGAGACAAAGATATGGGATCTTTGTCTTTAATGCTGGACATATTCATATCAAACGCAAGACGACCCCATGGATAGTCAAAAAGGTTGACATATCCCTAACAAGTTCCGCATGAGATTTCGACAGTTTAGGGATATGGGATGTAGGAACAAGAACACCAACAATAATAGCGAGATAAGTAAGCTTTAGTCTTATTTTGGAATCTTCAACAATTCTCTTCTTCAACATCGAGGTAACCCGTTCAACTGTAATAATCTCAGTGTTGGGGAAAAGAGAATACCAATAGGGATGCGTGTCACCGGTCATCTTCCTCTTGCTAGATTTTTTTTCTTTAACCAGATATTTACCACAAAGGTAAACCAGTGACAATAGCAAATTCCTGTAGAGAGTACCTAACGGGTTTCCAAGTGAATAGAAACCATATTTCATGCTTCTTTCTGACTTGAAGTTGCCTTGTAAGCATGAAATGGCCCAGTCTACCGGAGTAAATCTGCTTTTCGCATATGCAAATAAATTTCGCAAAGGATGAATTCCTGATTTTTTCAGCTTCATCATCATCAATTATACTAAGAATCTTTTTTATCCTCTAGGAGATATAATAGACATTAACCCTTTGTCCTTCTCGTTCTTCGCCTACCACAAAGAGTCTGGATGGAAAGTTATGATCCGTTTCCTGAGAAATAGTTAACACACCACGATAAAAGTTACAGAATAACACCAAAAATATCCACAAAACATCCGGCGTGCATGTTAACATAAGAAGTTAACATATAATGAATGAAGTTAGTCCAAAAGTACCATGTACATGAATAGAAAATTTTATCTAAAAAGGGGGCAATTGCAAATGTAGGGAGATGGTTATAAACAATGTTTTCAAAATTCCTTTAAATGAGAGATAGTTACGATAAAAGTTACAGAATAACACAAGCAAAATCCACAAAACATATGGCGTGCATGTTAACATAAGAAGTTAACGTATAATGAATGAAGTTAGTCCAAAAGTATCATGTATATGAATAGAAAATTTCATCTAAAACGGGGGGCAGTTGCAAATGTAAGGACACAGTTTTAAGCAATGTTTTCAAAATTCCTTTAAATGGGAGACAGTTCCAAATGGGAAGACACGATTTTAAAATAGATTAGTAAAACAAATTAGTGACATAAAACCGGGACCAATTAAAATGGTTTTGTGGGAAAATAATTAAAACCGGGACCAATTACTAAAACAAATTTACAACTTAAGGGCAGTTTTAAAAATAAATCAATTTCCGAAAAAACATCATACAAATATAAAATAGGTTAAAAAAAAGAAAATCAAGCACCCAAAATGGCAAAAATGGAAAAATTAACGATTAAGAAGAAAAATGGAATTGCAACATCAAAAATTAACAAAAATCGAAATACAAATTCTCCCACCATATAATGATGGCCAACAATTTATTAAGAAAACCAGAACAATACAAATTTAGAAAATCAGCATGCCATCGAAAATCCGAAACTCAAGTCGCAACATTCGAAAACAAAAATTACATATAAACAAGAAATTGATGTATAATATCCAAAATTTCCCTAATCTAAATCGTAAAGCTTCAAAATCTTCGATAACACAACCGTAATAGTGGCAAATTCTGACCAGAACCATCATACACGAAAAAATGACATAAATCTGCAAGAAAACAGAAAACCCATATGCAAAAAATCGCACACGAAATTTTTGTTTAGAACAAAAAAATGTAGCATAGCAAAAACGTTTTCGTGAATCTATTGTCGTCATGTGTATAAAAGAGTATGACTATTAAAATTTCATGAATCGCTTGAATACCGAACCAAAATTGACTAAAATCCGGTAACAAAAATTGTATCTAAACTCAAAACTAGGTTCCAACATCAAATCTGTGATGAAAAAACTATTGTGCATGTGTATTACCGAGAGAGGATGATAAACTTACCGGATTCACTTCTTTATCACCGGTCACCATTTTTTCCGGCGAGACTAGTCACTTGAATGTTGAAAGGAAACTAGAGAGACACGAGATGTTGGAGAGAGAAACGGGAGAGAAGAAAGTGAAATAGTGAATCTACACACACACACACTCTCTCTCGCCTTATATATGAGAGAGGGTGTGATTTGACATAAAAAACTGACATTCCTACGGAAAAGGTGTTAGTTATTGCGTAGACTAAAATCGGTTCAGAATAAGGGCGCTATCAGATTTTAATAAAATGAACAGTGGACAATTTTAAGATTGTTTATTCTGCTAATTAGGTCACGGTGTTTTGCTATCTGTCCAAATTTTACTTTTTTTTTTTTGGTCATATGGATCACAATGGATCAGTTCAATAACCCAACATATTCATACGAATATTTAACATCCTCATACAAGGAAAAGTGGAGTCGAAATCCACACTTTTAGGATAGATGTAGAAATATTAAACCACTAACTCATTTAATATTTCATTGGTAGGTGATTCATATCCTTAGAATTTGACAAGAATGATTAAATTTGAAGTGTCACTTGTTTATACATCTACATGGAAATTAAGATCTAAACAAATTAATTTAAAATTAATCAGTTGTGGGTAACCAACCAACTTATAGATTGCTAGCTTACATTTCTAAGAGATATATAAATACATGAATAAAAAATACACAAAATCAATGTGGATTGTCTAAAACATATGTTGGCTTTGGTTGTTCATGTGAGTTTACGGGACTCTCAGGCAAACTCATATCATTTTCTTGTGCATATGATCCAACATACTGCTGAACCACAAGGACCGAGATAGTGGCTGCAAAATCTGATGATGCAAGCAAATCTCCAATGGCACCAAGCTCAGGACACTCACTCCAATCTGTTAAACCCGCTGTGAGAGGAGAAGACATTCCTTCTCCTCTTCCAACTATAAAAAGATCATGAGAATTGTCCATTGATCTCACTGCTGCAACAGTCTCCTCTCCATTGCTAACAACTTTTTCGATATAAACAATTGACTCGTAATCCGCATTTGCAGCCATGAACGTTTTGATGTACTCATCATCAAGCTGTCTTTGCTTTTTTGGGTCCAAAGTCATATTTTCGTCAGTCCCAGACCCATTGGTTGCTCGTGTCGTATCTGTTTCTGTTACTTCTTCATTAGGTAGAAAACGCAACACGGTTAAAGTGATACCTGGATGTTCAACCATTCTCCAAGCGTAGGCTAAAGCTTCTCTATCATCTGGACCACCAAAAAACAGAACAGCAACTTGGAGAGAGATACTGTTTGATGTCAATCTTGTGGCAACATTAAGTCCTCTGTCCACGAGTATTCCAACCGAGCAAGGCGAATTTTCGAGTAAGTTTTGGTTAACTAAACGGTATGCTGGGTTGGTTGCTTCCATTCCTCCATCAACTGTTTGTTGTTTATGAAATGGTATGATTATGAAGGAGACACGTTTGTCTTCTGCTAAACTACAAACATCTTCGTGCATTGTCGAATAAGGCGAAATCGCTGTTAAGGGTTGAACAGCAACAAAAGCAGCATGTTGTTCATAATTCTCAAAGGCATTAATGATGTGATCTGATTGAGCTTGAGTTCTGTTTAGTGCTGGTCGTCCTGATTTTCTAGTGTTGTGAACAATCAGCATTGCGGATGCTCGACCTGTGAGCTCAACAAGATGGAGAACGTAGATACATATGGGAGATCTCTTTGTGGGATGTGAAGCTTCAAGAAGGTTGATTATAGTAGGAACATTGCGCGGTGTGTGGACGCAAACAACTATCCGAAACTCGCTGTCGGGTTTGGTCTGTTGGATTGTTCGTCTTTTGTATGAAACAGAGCGTTTTACCGGTCTGTAAAGGACAGTTACAATAGGGGTAATAACTCCGGTCATAATCAAAGCTATAAGCACCATTGTAGCAAATGTCTCATCATCTAAAACCTTTTGGTCTTTACCAACATTGAGGACTATCATTTCAACAATACCTTTGGTGTTTAGTAGCAAACCAAGAGTGATTCCTTCACGAACCGGCATTCCATGGAAAAACGCAACAATAACGGTACCGATGACTTTGCCAGCACATGCGAGGACGATAACTAGCATCAACGTTAACCAAGTGGCAGGGCCTTGGATGGAAGCTATGTTAGTCTTAAGACCACTTATGGCAAAGAAGAGAGGTAGGAGAAGTCCAGAGACAAAATCTTCAAGTTTCTCAATGAGGGTAAGACCAAGAGGTCCATTAGGAATCACAAGACCAAACACGAATGCACCAAAGACTGAATGTGTTCCGATTGCATCGGTAATGAAACCTGATATCATAACTCCTGTTAAGATGAGACATATATACAACTCACCGAAATTCTCTCCTTCAGGGGTTTTCCTTATGATCCAATAGATTCCTGGTCTCACAACAAAGATGCAAAATGCGATGAAAGCAGCACTAGAGATCATGACCCAAAGCGCAGAAAATGAAGTTTTGCCACTCTCGGCCAATGCTATGGCTAAGGCCAAGAGAATCCATGCAAACATGTCATTGACCAAGGCTGCAGACATTGATATTCGACCAATGTCGGTATGTATGAGCTTGAGCTCAGCAAGAATCCTTGCAAGTACCGGGAATGCGGTAACAGAGAGAGCTACACCAAGGAAGAGTATGTATGTGCCTTGTCCTGAATTGTCTTCTGATCTGTGCATAGAGAAAGAGAAAGCCGCACCAATGATGAATGGTAAGACCATACCACCAATAGCTATGGTTAGTGCTCGCTTCCCGGTCTTGCGTATCACCATAATATCCATCTCTACACCAACCAGGAAAAGGAAGTAAAGCAAACCAACATTAGCCATTGTTTCAAGTACCATCACACTTCTCCGAGGGAAAATGGTATTTGCAAATATTGCATACCGCCCAAGCACCGATGGCCCAAGCACGATTCCGCCCTGTACATTAAGTCTATGTTATGTTTATGGATAAAGACGAGTTTCATATCCAATTCCGACGTAAAATATATCAAACATCTCCAACACAGAGGGTGAAAAAACAGAATTTATGCTTACTCACAAGGATCTCGGAGATGACACGAGGTTGGCGAAAGGGCTTGAGGATAAGAACGAAAAATCGAGTGATGACAACGACCAAAGTAAGCTGAAGAACAAAGAGAGGGAGAGAGAAATCGAGAGGATTATCGCCTTGCCAAACTCCATTGGTGGTGATCATGGTTGGCGCGTAACATATTATGGAAGTGTCCGTACTATTTTCTTCATCTGTCGCCATTTTCTCTAACTCTTGTATCAAAACTTGAATTGAAATCTTTTGTTCTATTAAAGTTGCAGGAGCACATACATAGCCATATGTCAGAAAAGAAAATGGATTTAAAGTTGGTGGTAGTCCGTATCATCCTCTATGCTCAACGAGTCAAACTACATGATTTCATCTCTATTTTTGGCTTTCTTTTATTAGATTAATCAGATTTTTTCCAGGTGTTTAACTAACAGATTTTGTTTAATTCTCCAAATTAAATAAAATATTACGGTAGTAATTTTTTATCAGTAATATTTTAAGATAGTAATTTTAAAAAAATTTATTTGAAAATCTAAGTAAAATTAAAAATTTTAAAATAACTCAAATTATTATATAAAAATATTTTTTTACTCTAAAATAAATTTAAAATAAATTTAAAATATTATTTTAAAATTTTTTTCTAATTTAAGATTTGAATATTTCTTATTAATAAAAAGTTTTAAGACAGCAAAAATCTCGACGACTTATGTCTCGATGGATTTTTCAAGACAAATTTTCGAAGGACTCATTTCCGACGGAATTCCAGGGCAATTTTTCAAACGGATTCCCTAGGGTTGCTTTCTGATAGGTTTCCGAGGGAAGAATTCCCAAGGTACATGTTCCCGAAACTCGGAGAAAAAAATTCCGATGGATTCGTGAGGGTCCTAATCCGACGGAATTCAGATGAGTTACTCCTGATAGAATTTCACATAAAATTTTCTCGACGGATTTTTGACAAATTAAAAGTTTTTAATAATTAATAAAATAATTTTGAAAAAATCAATAAATCCAAAATAATATATATAGTAAAATTAAAATAAATACATTTATTTCTATTTTAAAATGATACAATATATAAAATTTGTTGCAAAAATAAAATATAATATTATATAGATGGTAATCCGAAAACTTCGATAATATAACATCCATCATGCTCGGGAGCGTCGATGGCAAAGTGTTATGTCTTATAGATTTCGATGTCTGTAATGCAGACACTTTACCCTTAAGTTCTTCGTTAATCCGGATTAGGTGTTTATTGTAATTTAAAAACCGGTTGAAAATGTTGCACCATGCTAACCGCAACTTTATCCAATCCCCGATGATAACCTCTTGCGAAGATTTAAAAATGTTCGAAGAGTTAGGTATTTTAATGTAGAAAAATACCCAAAATGACATATTCATTCAGTAATCTCTCAGATAATCCTCTGTCATGCATGTTTACTAGAATGACATGAAACTTTATTTAAAATTCATGTAAACCATGGTAAGATTCATTATTTATAATTGTGCCATTATTTTATGATTTTTTTATTTTATTTTAGTTATGCCCTACACGGTGGTGTCCTTTCAGTTCAATCGTGGTCTTTTTAGTTTTAAATATTTTTGAAACCCTAAACTTTTTCACCATTTGCAACTTAATTTTGATTTTTGCTTTTCATTCTCAGTGACATTTTCGAGTTTTCTTTGTGTTTCTACGTGTTCATGTTCGTTTTTCCGACAACTTATGGTGTCTTTTCGTATTCCGGTGTTTCTTCCGTTGTGTTTCGTCGTCTTCGTGTTTGCTTCCAATTTTCATTTTCGAGTTTTTCTATCACGGCTACGTCGTCTCTTCCGTCTCACCACTCATCATCTACTATTTTTGGTATATTTTTCATATTTTCTGTCATGCATTGTGTAAAAATCGTTTATTGACATAAACCGACAAAACAATAAAAATCGAAACCCTGTTCTCTTTCATTAATGACATAAACATCGTTTGTTGTAGATTTTATGAAATTTCAATAACCTTTCATTCATTTAAATTCAAGTACAGTGTTCGACTATGCCGTGTATATGGGTTGACAGATTTATTTTGTGATAGTGGCAGAGTTATTTGGGCGTATGAAATTTTATGGCAGATTTTTTATCTAGATGGCAAATTTATTTTCCAGTGATGAAAAATTTATCTGTCTTTGATGATAGATTTATTTTAATATTACTATTGAATATATGTAGCAGATATAACCGATTTGTTGGCAGATTTACTATTTTTTATAGCAAATTTAATCGATATTCATGAATTCTTTGAATCTTTGGTGGCAATATTATGTATATTTAATAGAAGACTTATTTGTCTTTGACGGTAGACTTATTTATATTTGATGACAAATTTATTTGCCCATGTTACTGTTAAATATTGGTAGAAGATTTAATTGATATTGTTGATAGATTTACAGAATTTCGTGAACAGGTTTATTAAAACTTAAAAGTAGCTTTTGTGGCAAACTTACTAAAGATATTGTTGGCAAATTTAATAAAATTTTTGATGGCAAATTTATTTGTATATGATGACAAACTTATTTTCAAAAAAATTTCTGTTATGATGATAGACAGATTATCCTATGCGTCTTTATCCCGAGGGTAAAACGCCTATTAAAAACAGAAGTATGAATCACATTGTTATTTGTCCAACTTACAAATGGTAGACAAAGCGGTTGGTAATGATGTTTGGACTTTCTTGAGAAATTCATCATTTGGTGTTTTTATCAAACTTAAAGAAGTAGATTAGATTTGGTCTGCAAAAGTTGTTCACTATTTCTTTAGCACATCAATTGGTAATTGAGAGAATAAATGAGATGTGGTATTTGATAACTGGTCGTCATATTAGGTTCTCTATCCATGAATTTGCACATATCACATGTCTAAAATGTGATGAATTGTTTCAGATGATTGAGATTTTGACCAAAAAAAGTTTTGGGAAGAACTTAATGTTTCGAGTCTTAGCCAAATGACAAAAATGTTCTTCAGTATTATAGACCTTTCACGAGAATGATTCCCATTATGTTAAACAAAGGGGTTTCGTCTATCATTCGGAAGAAAAGTGAGAAGCAATTTAGGCTTATAAGATTGAAGAATGTTCCTCGAAATTATAATCCGGGAGATTGTGGTGTGTACGCTATTAAGTACATCAAGTGTATTGCTCTTGGGTCTATATTTGATAGTTTGAAAGACCAGAACATCCAGGAATTGCGTTTGAAGTTGGATGCTGAATTTTTTTTTACGAGGTTGCAAAAATCCTGATTTCATTTATCTAACCTATTATAGCGTGCTTCCGAGTTCGGAAATATCATTTCTGACATATTCAAAATGAAAAAAATTAATATTTAATTAGATTAATTATGTATGACACTTGATTAATTATGCCAGTTTTTGAGTTAAGTGGTAGACTTAATTATTTTTGATGGCAGAATTATTAGTTAATGATGATAATCTTATTGATTACTGATGCAAAGTTATTTCTATCGATGGTAGACTTATTTAGTGTATAGCAATACCCTAACATTACTTTGACGGCATACTTATTGTTCTTGATGGTAGATTTATAGATTATATATGACATAAATATTTTTATCGGTAGACTTATTTAGGGTATAGCAATATCCTAAACATTATTTTGATGGTAGACTTATTGTTATTTAAGGCAGACTTATTATTTTGACGATAGATTTATTTATTATCGATGGCAGACTTATGGTTACTGATGGAAAATTTATTTATAACTTGTTATACCCAAAAAAATATATGATGACAGACTTATTTGTACCTTGCAATACCCTAAACAATATTTTGATGGCATCCTTTTTTGTAGTTTGCTATACCCTAAACATTATTTAGATGGAAAAATTATTTGTTGTTGCTATACCATAAAAAATTATTTCGATAGCAGACGTATTTATAATTTAGTATACCCCAAATCCTAAAATATAAAAATATTATAAAGTAGAAATTACAAACTTCAAATCCAAAAATATTGAATCTAAACTTTAAAATCTACAATCAATTACAATCTCTAATCCCTAAAATCTCAATTCTAATGATAAATTTATATAATCGTATATAAGAGCATACAAGGGCATGTCCTTGTGATACCACTTTTGGAGACTATGCGTGTTCAAATTTAGAACAATGCCGATGAGATTGAAAAGCTAAAAACGTTAGTTGAAGTTTTATTCTTGCCTGCTACTACACTTTTGTACTTGTTTAAGTATAGAAAAATAAAATTTCTATTGTAATTCTTAAATGGTTACTAATGGCAGATTTATTGGTATTTATGGCATACTTATTAGTATTTATGACACATTTATTAGTTAATGATGACAGACTTATTGGTGTTGATGGAAGATTTATTGGTATTGATAGCAGACTTATTAGTTACTGATGGTAAAATTATTGTTACTTGATGGCAAATTTATTGGTAGTGATGACATATTTATTTGATTAGTGTTATATCAGTAATAACAAACACTAAATTTTAAAACGTAAAACGTAATTTATATCACCATAAACATAGATTAGAAGAAGTGCAATCAAAATGCTGAAAATCACAAAAATGGCTCTGGAACCTTACAAGTTTTACAATTTTTACAATAAAAATGCAATACCACTTTTATTGCATTTGGAACAAGCATGTTCTTTTTTCGTCCGTTTCTTCTCTACCGTTTTCTCTAAAGCGGATTTCATCCTTAAATTTTTTGGCCGTTCCGGCGGTTGGTGAACCAAAGATGGCAAATACACCTTTTGTGTGAAATTAAATTACTTAGCATATGGAACCCGTCCCTAAGAAAAATAAAACATTACTATTGAGTAGAAATTATATAGAAATACATACAAAACATATGAACTTGCTCGTTATTACCTCCAACATCTTTTCCACACCCCGAGTGAGAGTTGTTTTCATTAAACATGGATCATTCCTACGTTTTTCAAACCACTTTGTCATCATTAACTGCATAGTATGTAGCAGTTTTACAATAGGTAAAGTTCTAGGTTCTTAAAGCACTTTATTAAGAGATTTGCCTATGTTTGATGTAGTGATGTTGTATCGATCACCAAGAAAATGAATACGAGACCACATCTTCACGTTAGCTTTTACCAAATAGTCATCCAATGATGGATTTAAGGTGTGCATTTCGTCAAATATCGTCTCAAATTTGAAATTTGAAATGCATTTTCCGCCCTTTTCACAAAACGAAATTCATCACCACCTCTATAGTGTTGTACTATATTCTTGATAATCTTTCTTACGCGGTAATTTTGGAATCTCATCTTCTTCGTTTTGCGAAAACCTTTCGTAAACACTAAAGTCTTCATCCTTAGAGGTTGCTCAAGAAGAATCATCACAATAGTCAAACTAGTACTCCTCATCTTCATCGTCTTCACATGGTGACACCACTTCAACAATTGTTTTGTCACCATGTTAATCTTCGCCAACCTCCTTACGTTCATTGTGTCGCTCTTCGTAGTTAAAAAATCATCCTCGCCATGACTAACAACTTTTCCTTTCTCTTTCTCTTTAACCTCTACACATAGACGAATTGCCTCGGTTTTCATCATCCCCCAAAACCCATGTAGTTGTCGACAACTTCCCACTTTCACCGGAAGTGTGTTTTGCGGTAGTTTCCTCCAACATCTTCTTTGGAAACATGTAACTTAATTTGATCTCACATTCATTTCTATCGACTTTGTGTTCTTCATAAACTATCTTCAAGAAATCTTCAAAATGTGTTGTAGCATTTGCTGATAGAATTTTACATCACTTTTTGCTATCGATATTGAATGACCATCGATTTTTCTCAAAAATACATTCACCACAAAAAAAGAATTATGACAATATAGGAAGAATTTGTTTACGAGAACTAAGATGAAGAAAATGTGTAAAAAAGAGATGGTTTTGAGTTCAAGTGAAAATTCGATGTGCTCGGGCTTGAAGAAGATGTGGCGGCTAACCCTATAATCACCATATATGTTTTTCAAAGAAGGTTAAAATTGGTAATTAATGATTTAATAAATCTCACATCTAATTGATTAAAAAATCTGCCATGAAGTGTTATAATCCAAAAGTCTGCTATCAAATGTAAAATCGAAAAAGTTAGTTTAGTGCTAATTAAATTTACTACTTTGTGTAGAAAAACAAACTGGCGTAACAGGCAGATTTAATGAAAATTTGTTGTGCCGTTACTAAAAATCTGTCAAGTCGCAAATGTTATTCTAGTAATTATCTTGTAAATCTTCTTTTATAGTAGATTTGTTGTAAATCTGCCATCTCCAAAATTAATCTGCGAGGTGGCATTTTCAAAAATCTGTCAAACTCCCAACATAAGTCTGTTACATACGTAATAAGTCTACCATAATTACAAATAAAATTGCCACATACTTATGAAGTCTATCATAGACTTATTAAAATTGTGGCAGATTTAATAAAATTGCTATAGTTTTAATATGTCTATGGCAGACTTAATAAATATGTGCCAGACTTATTAAACTATGGAAGATTTATTAAGTATGCGGCAGATTTATTAAGTCTACCACTATTACGTAAAAAACTACCACAAATTTTCCGTGACAGGCTAATTTTGATGCCTTTGAAATTTCATGGTATTTTTGTAATAACATTGTTTTTTTTCGCTGACATGACAAAAAAAATTTAATAAAATAGTAATGACATTTTGTGTAACTACGTTTTTATAGCAAAAAAGATGAAAGATACGTTTGATACCTAAAATAATTTAGTAATTAACGAAATATTATGGTTAATTTAATAATTAGTGTTAAATTTTGCATCATTTTAGCAATTCCCCCTATAATATAAATGTAAAAAAATTTTAATTAAAAATTATATCAAGAACCAAACTGTTAATTTCTTCTCGAGGTAATTCGATGAAACAACATGAGTTGCCCTAGGACTACTGTGTAAAAATATCGTACTTCTTTTTCACCTTTTTGATGATCTCACTAATGATGTCATATTAGATATGATCAATTTTCTTGTTGGTGAGCACATCCTTCACAGTTACAAGCGATGTGCATGCACAACTCCGAGTTCTTGCGTCAAGAATTTATCAAAACACAGTAAGTAATAAATAATTGTAAAAATAAAAATAATAAAAAATTAAAAAGCTTAAAAATTTACCATGATCTTCACGACTTAGAATAATGTTGATCCACCATTGTAAACTTACATCCCCTTACCACCTCGTTCGCTGCTCCGGTTCTCGAATCATTCTTCGAGGTGGCTTTGGTATTGGGGGATCCCAATACATAATTAATTCATACAATACAAACTCGTTCAAGTCTTGTGGCTCGTGTTTTCCTTTTCTCCACTCATGTTTCCACTTGTTCATGTAGCGAGTAGATCTCGTGAAAATAATTCCATACTTCAGCATCCACATGATGCGCAATATCTTCATCCGAGTTATGTTCTACATTTCATCTCATAGATCTAACTGTGCGCTTGGATTAATATAGCCTCTACAACTTCTCTATTATGTCAAATACTATATTTGTTTATATGCAATAGCTACTCCGCCAGATGTCTCCTATTGAGGTTGTGATCACAATTGACCACCTACATGTTTTTAATCTCGTAAATGAAACTGGTGAAATATTATCTTCAAGTAAATATCTCTCTCAAATTTAGGTATCACATCTAAAAAATTCTCTGAAATTGAAGGTGATAAATGCGATAATCTATCTCTACATCCTTTGTATAATAGTTACTTAAATGCATCTACAATATCAAAAACTTATAGGATTCTAAATTAGGTTCTTCCATTCTGCGCATTCCTTAACGTACGATGTTATGTGTTAACGACATATCATTCACCATTTGAACAATATTTGCATTATATCTACTTATGATGTTGGTTCTTCTAATCTATATGTAGTACTATCTAACCTATTTGAAATACTACCATATGCACACTAAATCAGTTTTCATGTGAATATCAAATCTTGTAATCCGACATAATTCCAACTCTATACATACTAATCTATGAGTCTCATATTTAGTAAAAGAAAAATATATTTTACCATATTCCGATGTCATATTATTATTTGATGCAAATTTCATGAATTTTTAGCACTTGTGCAAATTCATCTGCTAATTGATGTCATTTTATCATTCCAATGTTTATTTATTCATAATAAAAAATAATCATAAAGGGTTTCAAGAAGATATTTTCTAAGTTTTTCTTTGGTTCACAATTGTGAATGGGGTGGGGGTATTTATAATGGATTTCTTAAGGATTTTTGACAGATTTTCAAAATCCATAAAGTATATATTAATAGCTATACATCCATAGAAAAATCCTCTGAAATTTCCGATGGACTAAAGGTCTTTGGAAATTCGTAAGAAATTTCCGATCATTTTTTTCCGATAACCACTTATGAGTTGGAAATTTCATATGGTCGTTGGGAATTTATTGGAAATTTCCAACAATTTTTCCGACGACATGTTTTCTATCAGAAATTTCTAAAGAATTTCCAATGGTCCTCTTTCCATTTGGAAAGCATTGGAAATCCATCAAAAACTCTCGACAAAACAACTGTTTTTGGAAATTCTGTCTATATTCTTTGTGATTTCTTGTAGTATTTGACCACCTAATGTTGGCAGAAATTTATTTAAAAAATCAAAATTTATTTCCAATGGATTTTTGACGGATGAAAATCAGTAACCACCCAAACTAAAAACAAAAATTTCGAACTACCCACAATGTGAAGATTCCAACGATTTTCCAACCGTTAGTTATGTCGTAAATCCCCTATAAATAAAATGCACCACTCTCTTCCTCCTCTCATTCACATTTTAAAACTTCTATCTAAATCTCTCTTCACCTCTTCCAATCTCATATTATTTTCTGCGGAAATATGTAATTTTTAAATTTTATTTTTATTTAAATTGACTTTTTGTAATTAAGTTGTTATATTATATTATTTTGTTAATATTAAGTTGTCAGATTTGGAATCTCCATACATTAAATAAAAAGTAAATTTAGAAAAATAATTAAATGTCACTAGAAAAAAAATGATATTGTTAAAAAAATTATGACATAACACAGATTCAAATGTGATATATCTAAATTTGAGTTTAAATAAATAAAAAACGAATCAACAAAATTGAATAAGTGAAAAATTCAGAGAAAATGTTTATTGTACTTAATTACTTATACAAAGCCTAATAATATTGGTCTACATATTGAGTTTATAATAACATCATCTTAACAAAATAACTGTTATGTTTTTTTAATTTCTCAATTTTTTCATTAGAACAAATATTCAAGAAAAAATGAATGTATTTCAAACATGGATGTTAAATCCTATTGTGAATGTATGAAGAATGAAAACTCACGATTAGATCTTTGTTATTTTTTATTGTTTTCGCTTACTGTGATTGAGACCTATAAGTCTCTGATTTTTACTTGATAAGTTAAGTATGTCCTAGTAATAAATAATCACGTCAAAACTTATAAATGTTATTAAAAATTATTGTACATTTCATTTTAATGTATCATAGTAGTCCATTATATTATGTTATTCTTATCATACATACTTTTTAATACATTACTAGATTTTGATTCACGTGATGCGCAGAATAAACTGTTTATTATATTTTATGAATGAAATTTTATAAAACTAATATATATAATTTTTATATATTGAAATATTGTCTGAAAATTTAAAAATATATTACTATGATAAAATAATATATCATAATTGTACTATGTATAATTTTAAATATAATCTTATGGATAATTTTATATGATTAAAAATTCATTTTCTATGTGCAAAGATTTGAAGATTTGATATTTAAAAAAGTTTCTATTGAAGAAATATTTTGAAACTCAATTAAAATTAAAAAAAATATAAGTATTTACACTAAAACCATTAGTAAGATAATTAACTGTTTTGGTGTATAAATTAAAGTATGTTATAGATAAATATAAAAAAGTATGAATATAGTTTGATTATTTTTCAATTAAACTAAGTTTTAAGTAAATTTAAATCAAAATGTTGGTATTTTTGTCAAGAATAAAATAATTTATATATTGATTATTATTAGATATTGTAGTGAAAGATTTATAAAATTACTCTAATGGTTTTATATGTATTAATGGTTATTGAATGATATATGTAGTAATATATCTAGTAAATTAAGACTTATTTTACATTTTTTTTAAAATTTTTTGACGAAACGATACCTCAACTGACATAGTTGTAAATAACACGTTGAGATAAAATTATATATTTACAATATTTCTTAATTAATATATTAGAGTTTTATAATAAGAGAAAAATATTGCAGGTAGTATCTCAAAAAAATTTTATCAACAAAGTTGGAAGTATCCAAAAAATCGAAAATAAATAAATCATTTGGACAAACTTCATACTAATTTTGTTTGATAATTTCTCACCAACTCACTATGGGTGTAGCATAAAGTGGATGTCAACAAATTATCTCAAATGTTTTCCGAATCGTAGTGATGGTAACTACTTTTACTGATTTCGAACAAATCAAAAGAGGTGCTCTTACTTTTGATTATTCAATCGGTGAATATATATGTATGTTGTTGTTTATGAGCTAAACTACGATCAATAGAGTAAAGAAAACGATCTACTAGATAAGATAATTTATGGATAAAAAGGTCTCTATCTTAAGTTTTAGATGCATTGATTCGTGATATAGTTGGTGTGTTATTAATTACGCGTACTAAGCGATTTCATTGGATGTCTGTATGGGACCAATTTGTTATTCATATTATATTGTAGTAAGAAAATAGTAAAAAATATATATAACCAAAATATGACTAATTTTGATTTTCAGAATTTATACTATTAATTATATATTGTTTATAACTTTTAAAAAATAATCAAATTATTCTAAATTTATAAAATTATTTAAAATAATAATAATTTAAAATATTTCTGTAATAAAATTTTTATTTACATAAATAATTCAAAAACAAAAATATAAACATATAAGATAAATTTAATTATTATCCGGTGAAAATAAAAATAAAAATTGGTTAAAACGTTGGTGATACATTTGATGTTCCGACAGACGTCGTCGTATTTGGTAGAGCATTGGCAGCCATAAATACCAAAAATCTAGGATCCATGCTTCAAAAATAGCTCAAAAGTATTTCTAAATTCATAATCTTTGTTTTGCTGTTTTGCTACAATTCGAGCGGCTTTAGCATCACCGACATCATGTTGTGCTAGTTTGCCAGCAAGTTTGGCATCATTACAAGCGTTAGAGTGACTTCCTCTTCGATATGGCGTTGAGCAGCGACTAACTATTTTTAAATCGCTCCAAATTTCGAGTTGAACCAAAACTTTCAAAACTTTTTTTTTTCTTTTTCCAAATATGATTAGCACTGGACATTCACTTTCATCCGGACTAGAAGATTTTAATAAAAAATTAGATTACCAAAAATAAATTAAATTACAATAATTAAATTAAATTATGATAATTGAATATAAACTTTTAAATAGTTTTGTTATTATATGAATCAATATTCATTTATTTCACCTACGGTGAGATCTAAACGGTACGAGCTACCATCAAAGGCTTCAAAAAGATCCACCTCGACGATTAATAGTTTTTCTCAATTTTCTTTGCCTCCTACTCAATATATGTACGGTCTGCATATGTTTGCGTATTTATAAAGATTTCTGCAATGAAAATCGATCATCCTAATTTATTTTTCTAAAAAGTTTTTATAAATATGATAACGATTGACACTGCTTGCCACCACGTGCTTTCATATATCTACTGGACCCGATTTCAGAGTAGAAATCGAAGATTTGAAAACTGCAATCGAGAGAAATAAAACTGAACTATGGAGAAAATGTGAAAATATTATGATTCAGAAAAATATTTCATTTATTTCGTTTTAATGGAGGGAACAAATAGGAGACAACGTCTCAAATGCCCTTATTTCCTAAAAAAAAATACCTATACCCTCACAAGAGGCAAGGGTTCAAATGCCCTTATTTCTTAAAAACAAAACAATTATACCCTCATTTAATTTATATACCCTATTAAATATAAATTTTCAAAAATACCCTTACTTATTCTTATTTATATTTAATAATTTATATTTAATTTTAATAAATTAATTAAATAAAAAACACAAAATAAAAAAATTCTAGTAAATTACGACCTCGAAAATCGATACATCTTTACTAATTACGAAAGTAAAACTAGTAAAACTAATAAAATTAATAAAACTAGTAAAACTAGTAAAACTAGTAAAAATATTAAATATAGTAAAAGTAGTAAAGTAATAAAAATAGTAAAAGTAGTAAAAGTAGTAAAGTTAGTAAAACTAGTAAAATTAGTAAAACTATTAAAAGTAGTAAAACTAGTAAAAATAGTAAAACTAGTAAAATTAGTAAAACTAGTAAAACTAGTAAAACTAGTAAAACTAGTAAAAATAGTAAAATTAGTAAAACTAATAAAACTAGTAAAAATAGTAAAACTAGTAAAAATAGTAAAATTAGTAAAATAGTAAAATTAGTAAAACTTGTAAAATTAGTAAAACTCGTATTATTAAAACAAATTTGTAACTGAATATTTAAATGATATTGATAATTATCCTTGTGTACATGTAACAATCGCTGTTATAAACTGGAGAATGGCGTAAATGGATTAATAATAAAAGGGTGCCAAGATAAAATTTAACATACTTGTTATTTGAGAACGGTAACAATGTCTGATTTTGTATTTTTTTATTTGATTATTTTTAAAATTGATTTTCCCATTAAAATATACTTTTTTTTGGATAACTATGTAATACTGGTATTACTGTATGTAACACTGGTATTACCGTAAGGTTGTACTACTAGTATATCAAAAAACTAGATAATATTAGTATTAGGGAGACAATATGTATAACTTTGTAACATTAGTATTATTGTTATTGAAAACTTGCAAATCAAAAGTTGAATTTGATTTGAGAAATTTATTACAAAGCAAATAAACAAGTTAAAATAAATTAATTTTTGTTATTTAAGAAACTATAAAATCTCAAAAATATGTATTAAATATAAAAATTAAAATTGAAGACATACTAGTGTCTTATAAGAATATATTCCACCATACACCTTAGAATTTTATGATCACTTTGTTATAATCATTCATTGTAAAAACGGAAACATACATAAAAGAAGTTTCAAGAAATATCAATATACAAAATGATAAGAAACATAATTTAACTTATTATAAACAACTATAAAACTAAAAATAATAATTTTTTATAGGTAAAACTAATTTAAATCTAAAACACGTAAAAGTAATACTATGTACAAAATTCGTATTATTAAAAACTTTTGTAATACTAACTGTTAATCAATGGTACCCAAAAAATGAAATGGCGGCTCCCAAAAATAGAAAGTGCTCAGAAAAATAAAAAAAATATTTTTTTTATAAAAAACAAATTAGCTTTACTATAATTATAATTGATTAAAATTAATTTTTAAAATTGAATAAAATTTGTTTAAGTTAAAAATTTATTTTTTAAAATTTAGTAGAAATTAAACTACAACTGTTTAAAATATTTAAACTCAAATTATTTATCAAAAAATAATGAACAATAATTTTTAAATTTTTTAACTTCAAATTAGTATAAAAAACAACAGCCTTAATTTTACATAGTTTTACCAAATATTACAAGTTTTTCCTTCTATAGGTTAATGTCCACAACTATCCAATGGTTGGAGTTAACAAAAACATGGGCGAACAAATGGTCCACATCGATGTACCATTTTTTATTCGTCCCTGAATCTTGCGGTATTGCACCATTAACCATCTGTCTGTAGCTATCTTTGAAAATAAATTTTTTAAGATCTTCATTGAACTTTACGTAGTCATGTACCCAAGAATTCATGAACCAAGGGTATAAAAAATCAATACGTAAAAACCGATATGGGGATGGACTGTGCATGGACCGCTTATGGAACATAGTCATCGCAGAACATAGATGCTATAATAAAAAACAAACAAATTACTACAGTTAAACAAATGTGCTATCAAAATAAAACATATCCTAAACACAACTGCCATGATAAAATAAATCTACTAGTAAAATAAAACATATCCTAAAAAAATTGTCGCTCAAAAAACAAAACTGTCACTGACATAACAAATCTGCTAGCAAAATATAACAAATCTGCTAGCAAAATACAACAAATGTGCTAGCAAAATACAACAAATCTCTCTTCAAAATAAAACAAATCTACCATCAAAATAAAAAAAATCTGTCATATAATAAATCATCAAAATAAAACAAATCTGCTATGAACATAATACAAACTATCATCATAATACAATAAATCTGCCATTTAATAAATCTTCCACACAAAAAACTGCCATCAAGTAAACCAAGTAATAACGTACCCTATCAGCCAACCAGCCATAATCAGTTTTGAGCCATTTATCCCTTGGAGTATTAATTATTCTGTAGAATTCAACTCCCGAATCCCATGATTCAATTGGTTTGTTCCTATATAAACTAAGAAATTATATACGTGAACATATTAATAATAAGAAATTAATAATATAAGAATAACATACTCATCACATTCTATGAATTCCATTAATTTTTGCAGCTTATGCTCTTCAACTTGAGCAAATAAATCGTATATTGGTGAAGGGATTACACCTTGCAAACATTTATGCACCGGGGCAAACAAATCATTTGAAGTTTTTGGTGGTGGTGGTGGTGGGTTTACACCTTTCACAACAACTCTATTCATTGTAGAATTCGCTTCAAAAGGGCTTCTTTGGATCCTCGCCAATTGCGGTTGATGTTTTTCTAAATCCACTTTGTCATCCAAAGATTTTATTTTACTTACCATAGGATCTAGAGCTGTACCAAATAATTTGTTCGACTCCCGAACAATGGGGTCAGAAAATCAACTTTTTTCAGAATCAACTACAACTTTCCTTTTCTTCTTCTTGGTCATTGGTGGTGATACATCTACTTGATCCCATGCGGTTTCGTCCAATCGATTATGCAGTATATCCATGATCAAATTTTCCAAATTTGGATCTTCTTCTTCATTTTCCAATTTGGATATATCTCTTCTTCTTCTTTTCTAATTAAATGTCTCACACGTACCTCATTGTGAGCTTTCGTTTCTTCGGCTATAGAATCATCAAACTCAAATCTTTTACGGGATCCACCCCAAGAAAGAAGAGGAACTTCTTTTGTTTTTTGTTTCCATACAACTCTCCCAATCGAGGAACTGATTCGTACGCCCAAATCAGCAAAGCATGAACACATCCATGTATTGTGTACGTCTTGTTTACATCGAAAACAATCATTTTGACAGATTCAATTAAACTTGTAAAAGCAACACAACCCCAAGGATAACTATCAAACCTCTCAGCATGAAACACTCTTTTAGCAATATTCAAAGGAATTCTGTTGGTAGGAGAAATGCCATACACCCCAACAGACAAAATTGTAAGGCAGCGTATCATTCTCCTCTTCTAAAAACTCCAATTCTTGCATTCGTCCAACACATGTAGCACATGGCTAAGGCTATGTCCTTCAATACTAGAAACATTAAGCTCTTCCCAAAACTCTCTATTGTCAACATCCCAATCATCTGAAACAATTTCATCACAGTTTAAACCTGTGATTTCTACAAATTCGTAGAGAGAAAACCTGATAGGACGACCACTTATCAAGGACCACATTTCATTTCTTCCCTCAATCGCCAACTGATGTGTTAGGAAGTAATGGACAACTTTCGCAGACCAAATGAACTCTGTTTCTTTAAACTTGATATAAACACCAACTGATGAATTTTTCAGGAAATTCCAAACATCAACACCAACTGCTTCCTCTATCATTTCTAAGTTGGACATAAAACAATTGTGATTCATACCCGATGTTGAATTGGGCTTTACCCTCTGGATAAAGACACGTGGGGTAATTCTTCTTTTCTGAATTCTTCATACCTAACAAAAAACTTTTTGAACAATAAGTTTGCCATTAAATAGAAATAAGTTTGTCATCATATACAAATAAGTCTGCCATCACTATTTGTAGTGAAATCTTTAGTAAATCTGCCAACACTATCTTTAATAAATTTGCCACAAAAGTTACTTTAATCAGTCATTTATGTGTTCACGAAATCCGTAAATCTGCCAACAATATCCATTAAATCTTCTATCAATATTAAACAATATCAAAAGTAACAAATACAAATGTCTACCGTCAAATATACATAAAATTGCCACCAAAATATTCAAAGGATTCATGGAATATCGATGAAATCTGCTATAAAAAATTGTAAAATCTGCTATAAAAAACTATAAATCTGCCAATAAATCGGTTCTATCTTCAACCTATAATCTAAAATAAATCTGACACCAAAGCCAAATAAGTTTGCCTTCAAAGGAAAATAAATCTATCATTAAAGTAAAATAAATCTACCATATATACAAAAAATCTGCTATATATACAAATAAGTCTGCTATTATCTCAATATAAATTTCTCAATACGCGAAAAATTTGAAAAGTGTACTTTAATCTAAATGAATGAAACTTACCGGATTTCCGTGTGGAGTTTCACATAATCTACAAAAAACGATGTGTATGTTAATAACGAAAGAGAATAGGGTTTCGATTTTGAATGTTTCGTCGATTTATGTCAGTAAACGATTTTTTACACAATACATGAAAGAAAATATGAAAAATATACCAAAGAAGGCGAGTGTTAACCTGGAAGAGATGACTTACCGCGAAGGAAAAATAGAAAGTGAAACTTTAAACTAACACGTAGACGGTAAAACAAAACGGAAAAATCACCGGAAGTCACTGAGAATGAATACCAACACGAGGAAACACAAAAATATCACCGTGAATGAACACAAAAACGTAGAAACACAAAAATGTCGCCGAGATTGGTGAAAGAGTTTTCTAGTTTCGGAAATCTGAAGTCGAAATGGTGATAGGTTTACGGTTTCGATAACATTTACTAAAACTGAAAAGATATGACTATTGACTGAAAAGACACGACCGTATGCATAATTACTGATTTAATTTTATTTATTTATTTTTTTCAATACGTAATGGTATAATTGTAAATAAATCGTGTTATCATGGTTTACATGACTTTTAACCAAAGTTTCAGGTCATATGAGTAATAATGCATAACACGGGGTCATTTGGGTGATTACGGGATGAATGTGGGTCATTCTATGTCATTACTCTTTTATTTTTCCTTAATGTTATGGTCATGAGTAAGAAACCTTTTGTAAAAATCAAACCAACATGTTTTGTTTCCATTTGGTAATTGGAACGCTTACGTATCATCCATACAAATTGGACAAAACAGTAACAGTTTACCATACTTGTCCATTCTAACAACAACCTATATGCTTGAAAATCGCTTCTTCCTTAATAGCATACTTTTTAAATTAAAATTTTGATTCAAAGACACATTATATTCCTCAACTCCGATAGAGAAAAATTAATTTAAGAAGACTTATTAAAAGATCAAAGAAAACTTGGAAAAGAAAATCGAACAAAAAAAAGAAAGATAAACACCGCAAAAACATATCATTTGAGCCTAAATATTGGGTCTGGTTGCAATGAGGCATGAAAGATTCTCCAACCAAAGGAAACCCAAGATTTCTCCAAGAGGAGATGCTCCATTTTGTTTTTGAGAGAAGATGAACAATAATGCATATAAGCTTGTCAATAACTCTTACTTTTAACATCAGTGATCTTTCTCTTTTTCATGCAGTTGTACTTGTTATGAGGACATAATATTTTCAAGAGGGAGGATATGATGAACACATCAATGCCAACTCACTAGAAACCGAGGAAGAGGCCATTTATATACCTACTATAAGGCAAGCTCCAAGAACAAAATCAGGTACAAAATAACCTTAATAAGATGTTCAACAAGTTTGTGGAGAGTTTCATCACAATCATAGAAGATAAAGACTTCCATGAAACTTAGTTTACTAAAGAATACAAAAAGAAAACTATGAACAACTCAAGACACCA
This sequence comes from Pugionium cornutum, assembly GCA_018901935.1. Taxonomy (NCBI): domain Eukaryota; kingdom Viridiplantae; phylum Streptophyta; class Magnoliopsida; order Brassicales; family Brassicaceae; genus Pugionium; species Pugionium cornutum. The sequence continues at coordinate 30,441,730 of CM032160.1, read as the reverse complement.
ACAATTTCACTTATTTAAGCTATACAAGGCATAATATGAATCACATTTTTCGATAAATATGTTATAAAAATACAAACTTTGGTTAGTTGCAAAACTAATATTTTTTTATCCGAAATCAAAATTCTCGAAAAGCAAACTTCTCGTAAAAATAAATAGATATAATATTTCTCGAAAAGTATATTTTTAAAACTAAAATACAAAATAAACTTTTCAGGAAGTCTCATTTGAAATGGTAAATACAAAATAGATTTATCAAGAAATCTGCCATCTCTAACAAGAAACATAGCCAAAAATGAAAATTACCAACTGAATGATCTCTTCTAACTTCAAGAATCACCAATATCTACTTTCACAATTTTTTTACAAAAATGTGGTTTATTAATACATTTAGAGTTCAAATGTAGTTGACAATGGTGATTGTAGTAATGAATAAGATGACTTTTTTTGTAAATATTTGAACATGGGTATTTAATTATCTTTTTTATTTATTAAATAAAAACAAAAAGATATAATAATGAAAAAACTGTAAATATAATGATTGTTACGAATATAAAAGAGACAAAAAATAGTTTTATAAAATGAAGTTGAAGAGAGGGTTTGTTTTATATTTGAACTCAAATTTTGAGTCATTATTGCAACTCACTCTTAGTTCTTTGACAAAGGATTCGGTAGAGTTGTTTCCAAAATATTTTTATTTTTATTAGATTCATTATCAAAAATTTGAAAAAAATAAGTCTACATAATCATCATGTCACAGTTTACCAAGATTATCAATTTATATGTTTCGAAGAATCAAGACTGTCATTGCTATATCTTTTGTCACAAAAGCAAATCCTCCTCCATATTGATGACATATATAATTTTTGTTATATAAGCGATTTCCGTATTGTTTCAGAAGTGAATCTTAGAAATGGCTCACCAATTCCTTACTTTATATATGTAGATATATAATCCGAACAATAAAAACAAAAATAGAAAAGTGTATAACAGATTTCTACCGATTTTATAGTTTTTTGAAAAATAAGATGTTCGATTTGTGTTCTTAAAAGGATTAAACATAACTGAACAGCAACATTTTTAATTATTTATCGTGAGAAAACAAAATTGTCAAAAATCTTACTAGAAAAAAAGTAATAAAAGTTTTTGTAATATCCATTTATATTTTTTTCTTAATAATTTTTTATTTATATGATTTTTAATCGATTAATATCTGAATTTTCAACCAAATCTTTTATTTTCATTTCCAACTTAAAGTAATACTCTATTTTTATTAATTTAATTAAAATTTACCGTGATCTTTCACTAATTTATTATCCTTTATAATCATATATTTAACAAAATATCTTTTATTGCATTCAATTTGACTTCATGCATCCCATTCCCAACATAAATTCTTGGCTGTAGAGGGAAATCATGGATCTTCTAAATTCATGAGAATTTCTTATAACAAGCCTTTCCTTCATCATTCCAATTTATTAATCATTTAGGCTTTTGACTTTTATACATTTTAGAAGATAATAAATTTTTAACACTTATAGCAATCTCCTTCTTAAATCAATTCCCGTTGTCCTTTCCTCAATAAATATCCCAACGCTAAATCAATCTTGTTTTTGCAAAATGGTTTGGACCTTCTTTGGCACTTAACCTTGCATTCAAGCGCTCCATCAACAATTTGCAATAAGTATAAGGCTACTTAGAGGTCATGTTTCCTCTTAGCAAAGCCGGCCCTGAATTTAATAGGGCCGCAATCGAAAAAAAATAATGGGCCGTTTTATATTACCAAAAAAATGGGTCATTTTAATTTTTTTTTTAAATTATGTTGTTAGAAGGACTTGAACCGCAGAATTTAAAGAAGTAATTTATTTTTATTTATCATTGTGCTATGAATACTTTTGGAAAAATGCCGATTTTTAGTATTAATATTGAGGACCGCAAGCACGGGCTTGCTTTGCTTGGGCTCAGACCCGGCCCTGCCTCTCAGCTTATCCTTAATACCCTTTGGTGACTCTAAAGCTGGATCATTTATTGATGTGGTGATGAGGTCATCAGCCTAACCCCCGACCAACTGGCCGACCCGGTAGGTCCAAGAAACATAAAAGCGGTCAAAAACGTGAAAAATTGATACATGAGTGTATATTAATGAATTCAAATCTAACCAAGACGCGGCTAGCCAATATAAAACTTTGCATATACTCTTAACTCACAGAGGATACACGGCAACATGGAGCTTACTCCAAACCATGCGAGATCAAGTCATGCACCATTCATCAAGTTGGAGTTGCCAAAACTTACCATATTTGAAACTTTTCTTATATGAAAGTCTCCAAACATTTTTTGGCGAACAAGAGACTTTTTTGGTACTTCCATGATCTCATTAAACTCTTCTAGAAGCCCAAACACGTCTTGGAACTGGGCGGGTCCATCTCGTGCCTTCAAATGAACTGATTGAAGCCGTTTATGACAAGTGAGATGACCAACTGGTTTAATCAATTGCAAACCAAGTCCAGTAGAGATTATTTAGGCCCTAAGGAAACCCAACATCAAACTGCCATGCACCATCTACCATAGGATCATGCGGATCCCTCTTATCCAAGACTTGCTATATATGGACCGAAGTGCACTTAATGTGTTCAGATTGCAATATTTTTATTCTTTGCAACTTGGGCATATATTGAAGACTTTCCAAAGTATTCAGTATGTACCTAGACACTGTATATTCACCACTAAGCTCTCAAGATACAAGCATATGTACTTTAAATGTACGATTTCCTTTTCTATTTTTAGACCTTATGACCGTTGCTATGAGCATTATATAACCTCAGCACGACCTCATTGTAAAGATAGACTACCATTGAAATAAAAAGCTGAATACAAAGTATTTTCTTCAAAGTCTTGTCTTTCAATTTTGTTCTTGTTCTTTAGAAGCTAAGTGTGTGATTCACTTCCTTTCTATTGAACCCACGACCAATTTAGTTTGAGAAGTCTTGTCTTTCAATTTTGTTCTTGTTCTTTAGAAGCCAAGTGTGTGATTCACTTCCTTTCTATTGAACCCCCGACCAATTTAGTTTGAGAGATTCAAACTCCTCTAGTTCACCTTTGATCGTGTGACTCGATCAAACCCCTTTCCTTTTAGTTCCCTTGTCCGCTTAAACCAAGAGAGATTCTTGGTCTTGCGAGTCACCGCTATATCCCTTATGAGATTGATACTCAATTTTACATCATGTGGTCATTGGCCCAACCCCTGGCCAACTCGCCGGTCCGGCTAGGCCAAGGAACACAAAGACGACCAAATACGGTATGTCACAAATACAGTTGAACAGATGATAAATTTGATCATGTATGTCACAAATAAAGTAATAACAAATTTGTATACTTCAAACTAAACAATATTATGAATTTAATAATTAATTTGTTTTATAACAACTCTATTGCAAAATTTCATTATGTTTTGCGGTAAAAAATAAATCAATTAAATTGTATAATGTTTGACGGTGGTCTTGTTTACTTTGAGCATATCTAGTAACCTTTAAATAATCTATCTTTTGATCTTCAAAAAAATAAGCAAAGAAATATCTATCCAAAAAATCTTGTAGGATGATCATCATAACCATCAAAAAAGGTTTCCACGTTTTTCTTCTTAACCATTTGGGAATTTTCATCTTGATTCTCTAACTCAGTAGAGAGTGATCCTTGTCCTTAACAAATACACCTGTTATATTACCATTAGGATAAAAATTTGGATGAACGTTGTAGAAAATTTAATTATGGATTGCCTATGATAAAAGGTCGTGTGTTTGTTTCATAACTCAAAGTTCGTTCGGATCAAACAATCTCTAACTTTGATAGGATAGTTCTATATCAAACTAAATGGGCATTTTGAATATGCAACCTCAAACATAAGTGAACTGGACCTTTGGTTCCTACCTTTAACTCCAAATTACTTCATTGTGTCAAGTGAGATCACACTGACACCTGCACTCGATTCAATTAGTGCTCCGTCCAACTTCAATTTACCTATAAAAATGTATTTTACGAAATTTCTATGATTTTTTTTTGAGAATTGAATATGTTTCAAAGAGAGGTAGTAATTGGATGGAACACTGATCCTATAATGATTTCTAATCTTCAAATATTTGGAACACTTATATAACTCATTTACCATAAAAAAACAAACCATAATTAAAAACATTTATCTATATTATTTTTCCATCTTTCTTGGCTCTTTTTGTTCACGCAATTAATAGAAAAACTAGATTTATACCCACACCATGCGTGGGAATTTTTTTTCGTAAATTATATTTTATTAGTAAATATAAATTAAATATTTATATAATTTCAACTTTTATTTAAAATTACATTTAACATTATTTTTTGTATATATAAATTAAGTTCATAAAAAATTATTTTTTATGAATTTAATAGTATTTTTTAGTTAGTTTAATAAAATATATTAATACTCTAACCAAATTAATAACAATAACATATATTATAATTATTCGAATAATTTAAGCCTATTTATATATTTATTTGAAATTTACTGTAATGATGAAACGTAGGCATGATATTTCTGTTAATATTATATTAGGGATTAGATAATAACTTAAATCTATTCATATTTATTTGAAATTATTTATAAATTAACGTATTAAAATTTTAAATAAATAAAAATTATTGTTTTTGCAAATGTAATACTATTTTTTGGTTAGTTGAATAAAATATATTGATTCTCTAACCAAATTAATATCAATGACATGTATTGTAATTATTATAGTAACTTAAACTCTTTTATATATTTAAGCTGAAATTCGTTGTGGTGTTGACACGTAAGCATGACATTTTTGTTATTAACACGTCATAGTAAGGTTACTTTGTTAAAAAAAGTTTCTCAAATAATATATTAGGGATATTTATCGACTGAAAATTTAAAGATATTATCTGATTGTGTGGGATATAAAACTTGAAAATTATAGATAAAAAATATTCCATCGCACCCAAAACTTGAAAAAAAAAATATAGACAACCCTAAATTTTACAATACTAAAAAACATTTGAATATATGAGTCTGTTGTATCACTGTGCGTTCATTTTATAATGGTAATGAAAAATTAGTCATAAAAATTTAATTGAGCAAACTAGTGAAATATTTTTGTTTTTATTAAATTCATTGAAATTGAATTATTTTTATTAAATTCATTATCGAGAAATTGAAGAAAAACAAAGCTAAAGAACCATTTTTAAAATAAGAAGAGAAAATGGTAATGCTTATCACAATTTAAGTGAACTTTTCAATTATTATATTTTGAAACAACAACAATATGGTATTGTTGCATTTTTGGTTAAAAAAGCACGCTCTCCTTCTTCCATATCGATGATATATACAATTTTTTATCATATAAGCGATTTGCATATTATTTCAGACATGACCCAATACAAGTTTCACTGATCTCTTGTTTTATATTTATCTAGATATGCAATCCAAATATAAAAAACAATTAAAAATTATATAAATGATTTCTATTAATTCCATGTTTTAAAAGAAAATAAGATATTCAATTTTTATTTTTAAAAGGAATTCAAATAACTAAACAACAACAAAATATATGATGTATCCAAAATTTTGTCATGAGAAACAAAAATTGTAATATCCATTATATTTTCCCCTATCAATTATTTTAAAAATATTGATTTTATTGTGATTTGCTAAATTCATGCGACAAGCTATATTTATATGAATTGTAATGGATTAGCATCTGAATTTTGAACCTAATTTTTATTTTCAATTCCAACTTATATGAGGTCATTAAACGAATCAATAGGCAACATCAAATATGTTAGGTATGATGTATTTTTTTCATTCAATTAAATCAAACAAATCCAGAAATGTTATTGTCTACTACATATATACAACCTAATTATTCAATTTCGCAGGAATTAAATAAATTCAGAAATGTTAAATTGCAAATGTTTACTAACTCAATTTTTGCATATTCAAGAAATTAACCATCATTTTAAGTGCATAGATTGACAAATAAACAACTACTGAGTAATAACCACCAAGATTAAACAGGAACTATCAAAGAATAAATCTAAATATAAAATCCTAATTTAAAATTCCACAACTCTTTTTAAATCTTGCAACCAAATTAGAGAACTACTTATGTATGATTAATACAAAACAAATACTAGAAGATACATAATGGCATAATAAAATCAAACATATAAGAATCTGGATTGGATGGAAAACTCGTGCTTTAATAATTACTAAAATTCAAATATTTGGAACACTTATATAACTTGTTTTATTTAGTTTTTGTTATTTTCTCATTTCACCATAAAGAAACAAATCATAATTAAAAATTTTTATCTGTGTTATGTTCTCCATCTTTCTTAGCTCGTTTTATATCCCATATCAACAAATTTTTGAGTTCATGCAATAAATAGAAAAAATAAATTTATCGGCTTAAAGTGTAAAAATATTCTGATTGGGTTGGACATAAAGCTTATAAATATACATAGTTTTAGTTGACATCAAAGACCATAAACCCCATTGTTAGTAGTTTGACTAGAGATTTGGTAAAGTTGACTATTTTTACAACGTAAAAATTGTAAATACTAAAAACAAGTTATACTACATCCAAAACTTGAAAAGAAAAATATAGAAAACCCTATTCTACAATATTAAAATGCTTTGAAATGAATATCTTGTATCAATATACATTCATTTTAGTCATTTATTTTACAATAGTAATGAAATCTTAGTCCTCAAAATTTAGTTGAGCAAATTATAATTACAATGTTGACAAATAAAATACGAACATCAAAAAAAATATAAATCAGACTTGTAAAATATTTTTCTTTTTTATTAAATTCATTATCGAGAAATTGAAAAAAACAAAGCTAAAAAAAACTATTTTTTTAAATAAGAAGAGAAAATGGTAATACTTATGTTATATTTAAGTGAATGTTTCAATTATTATATTTTGAAACAACAACATTGTGGTATTGCTGTATTTTTTTGTCAAAAATGCACACTCTGCACTTCCAGATCGACGAGATATACAATTTTTTTTATCACATATGCGATTTCCGTATTGTTTCAGACACGGTATAATACAAGTTTCATTGATCATTTGCTTTATATCTATGTAGATATACAATCCAAATATAAAAATCAATTAAAAATTATAAAATTGATTTCTATCAATTCCATGTTTAAAAAAATAAGATATTCAATTTTTATTTTTAAAAGAGTTACATATAATTGAACAACAGCAACATATTTTGTGTAGCCAAAATTTTGTCGTGAGAAATAAAAATTGTCAATAATAATGTTAGTAATAAAGTAACAAAAGTTTTTATAATATCCATTATATTTTCTCTATCAATTATTTTAAGAATGTTGATTTTATTGCTATTTGCTAAATTCATACCACAACTTATATTTATATGAATTGTAATCTATTAACATCTGAATTTTCAATCTAATCTTTATTTTCAATTTCAACTTAAATTAATATTAGATTTTTGTTCATTTTACTAAAATTCACTATGATGTTTGACTCATTTACTATTTATTGTAATCATATTCTAGATTTAGACTATGCCCGGTTCAGGAAAAATATTAATATAATATACTTATTTATTTATTTAATAAATGTTAATTAGATATTACATAGTTTATGTCTTATTTAAAATATTATCTTTTGAATTTTAATATTAATTATACAAATTAATTAGATAATAAAATCGAACTATACAAATGAATTTAAACGGTCTCTATCTTAGATAAACAATATTATTAAATGGGTAATAAATTATATATGTGATAAATATTCAACTACACCAAACTTTTATTTTATATATTTTTGAATACTTTTTCAAAATTCATGATTTTTTTATATTGTGTGTGTTTTTATGTCAAAATATTAAAGATTTATATATAGTATATTGTTTAATATTTTTTCTAAATAATCTACTAAATTAAGTGTTATATAATACCGTTGTGATGGTGTGACATATCACCGTATCATATTTATAAATCACATGTGAAAGTGAAGTTTTTGTTGAAATGTTTCTCGATTTTACAAAAGAACTTTTATTTCATTCAATTGAATAGACAATAAATTTGAGTATGCATGTCACAAATAAAATATTTGCAAATTTTATATACTTTAAACTAAGTAATATTTTGAATTTAGTAATTAATTTTCTTTTTTTTGTCATTGAATTTAGTAATTAATTTGTTTTACTTCCTCTTACGTCAAAGTATGCAATGTCATGTCTGCCCTAATGATTTCTTCTAGCACATTACAAAGTCTTCCTTGTAGATTGTAGAGATTCTTTTCTTTATATAATAAAATAAAAATACGCAGTGCCCCTACTCATCTATAATGGCTTTTCATTGAAATATACTATAATCGAATTTGCATTTTATTCGGCTGTAACACAAATTTTCTAAATATTCTCTTAATAGTTACTTTTATTTCTAAATGATTTCTATTACCTAAGGGTTGTACCCCTTTTATATTATAATCTACAATTAATTTCAGATATAGAATTAATCGCAGATTTAGTGGTTACAACATAGTTAATTCTTGAACGTTACATTATTGATTATTGTCCGTTACAAAATAATTAATTTTTTTGACCATTACGTAATTAAAATAATCGGTTTGACTTTTTTCTGTTCCATCTTGATCCGATTAGCGGATTTGGATTTTGGGATTAAATCCAGTGCCCACATATGCCTGAATTTTTATTTTTGGGACTTTCTCTTCATTTTATAAATTTTTTAAAGAAATGAAATGAAGCCCTGTAGAAAAATGGAAGTACAGACATAGACTACACTTTATCTCTCATCTCAGTAAAGATTTATACATACCGAGGCATGGTAATGAGGGTTGAAAGGTATCTATGTGAAGTGGGTTTCACAATTTCCTAGCTAAGACATCGATTTTCAAATACATATAATATAATCATATTAGCTACATATTGGTGTATGTTGTTGATATTATAATCACCGACAACAATCACTTACTTTAGGAGTTCATTACCATTCTAGCTTGTCGCTTATCATTGTGAAGTAGTAGAAATAAGCAGGACACAAAGAGATAAGATTAATTCAGAAATTAAAACATATGACGATGAGTAATATAATGTAATTGGAGTGATTATCCGCCAACTAACAATGTATACATGCTCAATCAAATGCATTTATAATACATAAAACACTTTTTAATAGCTAATCCACTTTTTTGACAATAATTCATTTACTAACCGCTTGATTAACCAAATCATCTGAGATATAATCAACTGATAGTAATCATTAAGTTCAATTCTATTCCACTCTACATTAATTATCATTGGTTAAGATGTGGAAACATAATTAAGTTTCACCTACATATTTTTTCAAATACTTATCAGGTGCAAAATTTCATAACTCTAAGAATTGATTAACTATTCTAATCTTAGGACTAAACACATCCTAATCAGATGAAATTATAATATGTTGGCCTTAAGCATCATTAATCAACTTTCAATCCTCCCAATCTACATTTTCTACATTCCATGTAGAGAACTACTCAAGAAAAAATACAAATAAATATGAAGAGAACGGTAAAATATAAATAAAGAGAACAGTAAAGAATTCTTCACTAAAATTTTAAAGAAAATGTTGCAAAACCCAAGAAAAAATTTCCAAAATTTGTTTGCAGCCAAAAAGGAGGCAAAAGTGAAAGTAAGTATTAGGTTTTCTATATATAGCTAGGAAAGTTTATATAGTGTATTAAAAATAAACAGGGCCGGCCTTGGAGAAAGTGGGCAAAACCGAAAAGAAAGAAGAAAATAAAATATGTGTTGGGTCGCGATCGGCCGGTGTGATCAGCCGATAGGCCGACCACTAGCCATTCCAAGAAGTCAGGCTTCGTTTGTTCAGGGGAGTGCTCGATCGGCCGGTGCCATTGGCTAGGTAGCCGATCGTTACAGAGTTACATGGGATTGAGTTCCAAGGGATCTAGTTCCAGGAGATCGACCTCTTGCACAATCGGCCGGTGCCATAAGCCCATCCATTCCAAAAGCTTGGTTTGGTGAGCTGTGTGATTGGTCAGAGCCATTGGCCAGGGGGCGATCGCTGAGCATTCCAAGGGCTTGGCCTTCTTGCGTTCAGGCCAACCGCTACAAACTCGAGGGGTTTGGCCTTCCCCTAGGATCAGGATGAGCTATCGGTTAGTGCCATCCACCATGGGGCTGATGACAACTCTTCTGGACCCTTCTTCTATTCCAAACTAATAATTCCTCTATTGTGAAGTCTCTATCACTTCTTTGTCATATTGGTACCTGAAATCATTTCAAAAATATGCAAGAATGCAAAATATACATCATACACTCTAACATGTATGGTATAGGAAAATTATTGTTAAAAGATGAACCAATGATATAAAATGTCAATGAATGCAAGAATAATGCTATTTAAAAATAAGGTAAAACTATTCAAAAACCATGAATATCAAAAATCTACTTTTTGGGAGGTCTGAATTTGATGTGGAAAAAGTAAATCTTAGATTTGTTACGTCATAGAAGCTACATAGAAATCGCAAGGCCTACATTTCATGTGGCCGATCACTAAGTCCACATAAAAATGGTCTTCATGGTGTGGTTATGGCCGGGGATTATTGGCCATGTGGCCGATCATTGGTTCCTTATGGTCTTAGCTGATTTTGGCTCCTGAAATATTCTGGCTGATCGTTTAGCTTTGCACTAGAACTCATGGGTCAAATCACTATGATTGGCCAATTTGATCGGGTGTTTGGATAATCACCAATACCATCCGATGGGATATTCCTGCAGAATTGGAGATTCCATGTAGAATTGGAGATTCCATGCATAATTGGAGATTCCATGTATAATTGGAGATTCCAAATTTAAGTATTCTTTCAATTTGGACATCAATTTTGTTTTTCTTCACATCTATTTCTAATAAAGAATGGATGACCAAGTATTAAAAGATCTTCAAGTTCATGACCAAGTATTAACAGATCTTCAGGTTCATTTTCAAACTCTAGAATAAAAAATTTAGTAGTTTTGAAACATTTAATGACGATGATAGGCACATCTACTAAAATTCTTATCGAAGGTCAAAATTTTCTGTTTTCAATAACGAACTATATAGTGTTAGAAGTTTTGCTACTGAATATGGCATCATGTTGATGCCCTTCAAAGTCTGCAAAGTACTAGGTCTATCAAAATTCAAAAAGTATCTCATTGGTTCCAACAGATAAGTCTATATGGTATCTCATAGAAGTGTTGGAAGACTTGGGATTAAATGTTGAAAATGTGAATAATTCCCACGGATTTTGTTGTGTTGAAAATGGATACAGAGCCAAATGATCATGTAATACTTGGGAGACTGTTTTTTGGCTATAGCTGGAGCTATCATTGATGTGAAAAAGGCATCACGATCTCAATTTGGGAACTGCAACTCCGAAATTCAACATCGTGGATGCAATGAAAAAACCAACCATAAACGAAAAGGTTTTCTCTGTTAATGCATGCATAGATTGGGAAAACTGTCTGGAAGAGTTTAACATGTAAGATCTCTTACAGATCGCAATCACAAAAGGGGGAGAAACATGTGTGGTCGTGAGCGAAAAATCTATAGAATATGACAAGATGTTTGATTCACACACGACCCTCAAAGAAGCAGGGCTGCTTGTTGGAACTGCTTGATGATGGAGAGGTTGTTAAATCGAGTATTGCTAGAAATAGTAAATCTAGCGATGATGAAGATTGGAGTGACTTTAAGGCACCAAAATTATGAATTTGGGTCTTAATTCTACAAATCCAGTGATAGTGAATGATTCTTTGAACGTTGATGAACTATCCATACTTTTAAAATGAGAAGAGAAAATGGTAATATTCATGTCGTATTTTAGTAAAAATATCAATTTATATGTTTTGAAACAACAACAGTGTGGTATTATTTCACATATAGCCTAACAAAAGTTTTACCGATGTCCTATGTTATACTTTTAGACATATAATTTGAATAATAAAAACAATAAAAATTATATAATTTATTTCTACCAATTTCATGTTTTCTGAAAACTAAGATGTTAAAAGGATTAAAGATAATTGAACAACAACAAAATACCCGGGATAACAAAAAAAAAACTAGTGAAAAAACAACATTATCAACAATATTACAAGAAAAAAGTAAAAAAAGTTTTTGTGATATCAATTATATTTTTCCCTGTTAATTCCTTTAAGGATATTGATTTTATTGTTATTTGCTACATTCATACTACAAGCTATATTTATATAAATCTTAATCGATTGGCATATGAATTTTCAATCTAATGTTTTATTTTCATTTCCAACTTAAAGTAATATTTCATTTTTTTTCATTTGACTAAAATCTACTATGATGTTTGACTAATTTATTATTCTTTGTAATCATATATGTGATAAAGTAGTTTTTATTGCATTCAATTAATAGATGATAAATTTGAGCATACGTTTCATAAATATAATATTAGCTAATTATGGATTGCATAGGATAAAAGGTCATTTGTGTGTTTGTTTCATAACTCAAAGTCCATTGGAATCAAACCAAATGGGCATTTTGAATATGTAATCTCAAGCATAAGTGAACTGGAACTTGCTTCCTATCTTTAATTCCAAGTTGCTTCATTATGTCAAGTGAGATCACACTGACACTTGCACCCAATTCAATTACTGTTGCGTTCAACTTCAGTTTACCTATAGAAAAATATATTACAAACTTTTCTAGATTTCCTTTTTTCAGAATTAAATAGTTTTCAAACAGAGGTACACTTGATGATTCGATGGAAAATTCGTTCTTCAATGATTTCTAAACTTTAAACATTTGAAACAGTTATATAACTCAGTTTTCTTTAGTTTTTGTTATTTTTCTCATTTCACTATAAAGAAACAAATCATAATTAAAAGTATTTATCTGTATTTAGCTTATAAATATACATAGTTTTAGTTGACACCAAAGACCATAAACCACATAGTTAGTAGCTTGACGAGAGATTTGGTAGAGTTGGCTATTTCTACAACGTGAAAATTGTAAACACGAAAAACAAGTTCTATTACATCCAAAACTTGAAAAGAAAAATATAGACAACCCTATTCTACAATATTAAAGTACTTTAAAATATGAGTATGTTGTATCACTATGCGTTCATTTAAATAATTTAGTTTATAATGATAATGAAATCTTAGTCATCAAAATTTAGTTGAGCAAACTATGATAACAATTTTGACAAATACGATACGGACATAAAAAAATATAATTCAGACTAGTAAAATATTTTTATTTTTATTAAATTTATTATCGAGAAATTGAAGAAAACAAAGCTAAAAAACTTTTTTTTTTAAAAAAGAAAAAAAAGAAAATGGTAATGTTCATATCATATTTTAGTGAACGTTTCAATTATTATATTTTAAAGCAACAACACTGTGGTATTGCTGCATTTTTTGTCAAAAAAGTACATTCTCCTCCTCCATATCGATTAGATATACACTTTTGATCACATAAGCGATTTCCGTATTGTTTCAGACATGGTCCAATACAAGTTTCACCGATCCCTTGCTTTATATCTGTATAGATATACAATCCAAATATAAAAATTAATTAAAAATTATATAACTGATTTTTATCAATTCCATGTTTAAAAAAATAAAATATTTGATTTTTATTATTAAAAAGATTACAAATAACTGAACAATAGCAACATACCTGATGCAGCCAAAATTTTGTGATGAGAAACAAAAATTGTCAAGAATACTAGAAATAAAGTAACAAAAGTTTTTGCAATATCCATAATATTTTTGCCTATCAATTATTTTAAAAATATTGAGTTTATTGTTATTTGCTAAATTCATATGAGATGCTATATTTATATGAATTGTAATTGATTAGAATCTGAATATTCAACCTAATCTTTTATTTTCAATTCAAACTTAAAGTAATATTCTATTTTTGTTTATTTGACTAAAATTCACTTTGATGTTTGACTAATTTATTATCTTTTATAATCATATATTTGACAAAGTAACTTTGACTGTACAATTGAATAGATGATAAATTTGAGCATGCGTATAACAAATAAATTATTTGTATATTTTTTAAACTTCAAATTAAAAAATATTTTTAATTTAAGAAATAATTTTTTACAACAAACTATTAAAAAATCATAATTTTTATGGTAAAAAGTAAATCAGTTAAATTGCATAGTATTCTATGGTGGAAGTCATGTTTCCACTGAGCTTATCTCTTGTAACCTTTATGTCATATATCTTTAGATTTTCAAAGAAATGGGCAAAGCAATTTTCATCTAATACTTGCTTATGATCATCTTCATAACCGTCAAAAGAGGTTTGCACATTTGTTTCCTTCACCATTTGAATTTTTTCATCTTGATTCTCTATGTCATTAGAGTGATCTTATCCTTAACAATTATACCTGTTAAATTACCATAAAGATAAAATTTAGAAAACATGATTGGATAGAAAAAATTTGGATGAACGTTATGGAATTCCACAAATTGTACCCACTAGTTATGGATTGCATAGGATGAGAGGTCTTTTGTATGTTTGCTCCATCTCCATAATCTCAAAGTCTGGTGGGATCAAACAATCTTCTACTTTGAAAGGGTAGTCCTATAAAAAAACCAAATGGGCATTTTGAAAATGCAAACCCAAAAAAAACTAAAATAGAGTTTGCTCACTGACACTTGTACCCAATTCATGTAGTGCTGCTCACTGTCAAACCTCAATTTACCTCTATGACCTCATCAATGTTGGTTAGGATGTCTTTGATGAATTTATTTTTTATTGAGAATGTTAGTCAAGTTATAATTGATAGGAAAATCATAAAAGTTAGACCAAAAAGGTTCATTTCGTTCTATACCATAGAGAAAAACTTCTTTTTTGATCTTTGAAAACACGAGTGTTGGAAATGAAAGCTTAGACTCATAAGAAGGCGGTATATTGGTAAGGTTTTCTCCTCTTCCTAACCTCCTATTAATTTCCATTCTTTTCATATTTACCTCCTATGAATCTCCCCCACATTTTACTCTCCTTTGCCCCCTCCTCCAAAGATTTATCATGTTCAGCCAATTGTTGTCTCTCTAATTGGGTTTGCACAATCATCAACCCTCTTCTCGCCATCTATAAATATCATACTACAAAAATTCTTAGGATTGGCTTTGGTTTTTTTCCGATAGAACTCTTTTTGGCTTTTGGAGCAAGAGGCGGCTTAAACTATTTGCAGCTCAATGGTTTTCATATACAGCTTTGAAGCCAAGCCTTTGCGAAAATTGGGCTTAGGGACCATATATGTCCTTAAGGTAAACACTTTCATTTTTGCTTGATTCTCCACCATAATAACCCACTCAACAAATTTTTCAAAGACACCAACTTTATATTTCAGGAAGTAAACCATGATACAACTCTAAGTGGCGAAGAGTTGACATCGAGGTGCCAACTTGTGACCTTCCCATTGAGCCCATTGTAGATCTCATATATCTTGTTATTTACCTCAGTAAACTTATTTTCTATGAGAACTAATCTAGATTTTTCATTCCAAATTTATTTTACAACAATGTTTTAATCTCATATTTTTTCGAAGGAGGTGGGATAGATGAGTTACCTTGACCTTGAAAGTGGTGGTTGTCATGGCTTGCATAAGAATATTGAAGTTTTAGGTGATATCCTTGTTGTTGAATGCCTTGTTCTTGGAATTGAGGCTTAAAAGCAACCCTTGATCTTGTTAAAATTGGGGCCTAACAATATATCATTGTTTTTGGAATTGGCTATTAGCAACATAACTTTGTTGTTGTGGATTTTTTTGAGGGGAGATTGTATCTTGTGTGTTCTCAACATCAGTGCTTCTATAGAAAATGTTTGGGTAGCTTCTAAATCCTTGGTTGAATGGATTTCCTTTGTAGTAGCAACCTTGACCTTGAACATTACAATGTTTTGACCTTCGTCAAGATTTCCCAAAAAATGAACTGATTTTTGCAAAGATTGTTGTACATTAACAAACTTATCACTTAACTCCTTGAATCATGCATCATTACTCCTTGAATCTTTCATCATTACACCTTGACTCTCTCATGGACCCATCAACTTTATTTCCATTCATTTGCTCAGGTTGAACAACATTCTCTATCAATTGATCTCCTTGAGGCTTAGTCAAGTTTGCAAAACTATACATGCTCGGCAAGCATTAGTTGATATGCTTGTGTAACCCACGATGAAAATTTCCAAGGACTTATTCTCTCCCTTACTTCATATAGAGAGTAATCTACCTTTTAACTGAATATATAAATGTTATTTTTGGTTTTCGTAGTCTTTTGGATGATGAAGAATTTTGATAGAAACGTCCACTTGCAATCCTTTCACGTGGTGGTGGTAGGGGTAACAACTGCTTCTCCCATTGTGTTGTCTTGTCTCCAAGTGATAACAAAAAGAGTGTTACCTTTAGGATATCCTCGGGCACATAATTTATCTTTACAATTCCATAAATAATGAGGTCATCGGCCGAAACCTAACCCAAGAGACCGGCCGAACCGACTCAAGGAGTACAAAGGCGGCCAACACACTCGTAAAAAGATACATGAGTCTATTCCTATGAATTTAAGCCTAACCAAGAATCGTGCAACCAAAACCTAACCTGATATATAATCCTGACTCACAGCAGACACACAAAGACAATGTATCTCACCCAAAATCAGGCCGGAACAAATGTTGCACGATTCATCAAGTTGGTGTTTGCGAAATATCATATTTAGAAACTTTTCTTATATGAAAGTCTCCAAATATTTATGTAGCGACCTTGAAACTTTATGCTAGTTTTGGGAGCTCCTCTAAACACTCATACACGCAAAAACATGTCTTGAAGAAGGTGGATCCATCCATGCTTTCAATTGAGCGAATTGAAGCCATTTATGGCAAGTGTGATGGCCCACTCGTTTAATCACTTGAAAACCAAACAATGGCATTTAGAAGAGTTAGCTAGGCCTTTTTCAGAAGCCCACAATCAACCTCACATGCAATGGCTACCATAAGATGAGGCGGATCCTCTTTTTGCAATATGTTTCATATTTGAGGCTGAGAAAATTAAAAAACCAAAAACTCTCTGTTCAATGCACTTAGACATTCCAAATAGGCGCCACATCTTGCTCAAATTATCTTTCCATGTTTGGCCAAATATTCAAATCTCCAAATTAATGTCATATTCCTTAACTGTAGGTGGTTTCTCTAGTTTTTATCTTCCTAGTCTTTTGGTAA
Organism: Pugionium cornutum; assembly: GCA_018901935.1. Classification (NCBI taxonomy): domain Eukaryota; kingdom Viridiplantae; phylum Streptophyta; class Magnoliopsida; order Brassicales; family Brassicaceae; genus Pugionium; species Pugionium cornutum. The sequence goes on along the minus strand of CM032160.1, from coordinate 30,424,411 downwards.
TAGCTCTATATAAAACTCATTACACCATGGTAAAGATACACCATGAAATAAGTACTTTCTTAAAAAAACCTTCTAGTTTTCTCTCCATCATATTTGCTTTTACTTTTATACTGAGTTAAGTGTCACATATACTTAAGTCTTTTGAAGCCACTGGTGAATTAGTTTGATAGATTTAAAATATTTTAGTTCTCTTCTGATAATGTGATTTGATCAAAATTTCTTCCTTTTATTATCTTTACCCGTCTAAGCCAATCGAGATTCTTAGCCACTGAGAGTCGTGGCCGTACCTGTTTATAGAATTGAAATCAATCTTTTATTATCAGATATAAAAGTTTCTATCCGAAGTTTTATTCATCCAACCTTTATCTTTTTTTTTGCATGTAATAAGTTTCATCTTATCGAAAAACCAAATAAAAGTGTTGTTCTTGTTTTTAATTTGATTTGTTTTTTGTTGTTTCTTCTCACATAAATCCAAAAAGCAAAGTAAAACTTGCATTTATTTATGTTTTTAATCTCATAATTAAAAAATCCAAAAAAACATCATCCTTTTACTATCTTCAATTATCGAATTTAGTAATTAGTTAAAAAAGTATGTAAAGAATATTTGATTCCTTATTATCTTTGTTCAAATTTATATTCAAATTCAAAAACCAAAACAAATATTTTCTTTCAATTTTTGCTAACGTTAATTCTCAAAAACATTACTTGTTTACATTTGTTTTGGAATGTTTCTTCTTTTCTTCATAAATACTTAAAATTAAAATTCTATTATATTGTTTTCAAAGATCAGCTTCACCAAGAAATGACCCGAAACTAAAAAATATTGTTCATCTTGAAATATTTTTTTCCGAATTCTTAAAAGGAAGGGGAGGAAATTTTTTGTTTTGCTTTACTTTTTTCTATTTGTTTTGAAATTAAAGCCAAAAAATACATATTGTCTTCTTAATTTTCTTAAATATAGTTGACAAAAGCAAACAAGCCAAAACCTACAAAAATGATTTATTCTTCCTAATACTCATGTGTTATTATCATATATTCACTCAATTGTAGTTAACCTATAAAAAATATTTCTTTTGATGATTTATTCTTACTAATACGCATGTGTTATTGCCATATATTAATTTAATTGTAGTTTCCATTCCAGCTTAATACTCTTACTCCTTTCTGCAATCTGCAAATTTCAAAAAAATTAAAATAATATGGACAACAATTATGGCATGAAAAATACTTCGAGCCTCCATTTGAACATGAGCCATATTGTGAAAATATCGAATTAGAACCACCAACTTATGGCAAAGACACCATGAATCATGAAAGTTGGTACAGAATAGAAAAAAGTGACCAAAAGGCGATATAAAAAAGCTTATGCATGAGGCTCATAGCTTAAAGAGACTAGCTTTCAATTTAGTGTAGAATAAGGAGAATACGTGGAACCAGAAGATGGAAAGTATACTCAAGAAAAAGCTTAAGAACAACTTGAAAGCCTTTACATATCCGAGAAAACATCCAACCCATACCGAGAAGACAGTTGTTGGGAAGAAGAAGTCAATTCTCAAATTAGGTTAGGAGAAACTGATCAGCAAGAATACGAGCCTTGGAACCCTAAGGTTGATTCAAAAGTGAGCTATGGTGATGATCGAGAATATGAAGAAGAATGATGCTAGCACCACCTGACCGAATCATGGGAACAAGAACTAGATGATGAACCGGAATACATGCTCCTTTCCAGGCCATAAACCATGACCAGATGTGTAGCTAAAGTGGGAACGAGATATGGAAGTTTGGTTCCAAAATAACCAAATACAAGAGGAACAAAATACAGTGTATGCTGAAGACACCTTAATAGAAGATGCTTTAGAATTTGAGAACAAGACACCTACAAACAAATAGAATATGATAAACTGGAGGCAAGATGGATAGAACTGAAGCAGCTGATATATGAAGAGTTCGTGAGGTCGCAAATAATACTATGTAAAAATCTATGCAAACCCCAAACCGAGAAGATTGCTTTTAACATCAATACCGAACCCAAAAGCTAGGAAAACAAGAGTCAACTGTTCCAAACAAAATTTTTTTCACACACTATAGAAGAAAATACAAGAGCTAAACCAATTGTTCAACCCAAATATGACCAGCAAACTCTAAAGCCCCAAACTGTAGTACACAAGTAAACATCAAAGTCATTGCTTGAACTACACAGCAAGAAAAAAACATGTATTTCTGTAAAAAAATTGAAACTAGATGAATTCATATGCTATTGATGTCAAGAAAGAGGAAATTTTGGTAAGACAAGTACTACTACTCAAGTAATAACCTTGCTAGTAGAACTTCAAAATATTAAGCGTAAAAGTATTAATGCAATAAAGGAGTCTGAATTGAAAATGTACACTACTAGTGTAATACATTTTTCTTTGCAAAACGTTGTTGAAATAGGTCTAGTTATGCAAAGATCCAACAAAGACCAAGAAGAGACACCTCTTGCACTAAAACGATACTCGAAACAAAGAGCATATCATGGAGAAGCCAATACCTTGGAGGCTAGGAAGGCAATCATCTGCCATGAAAAGGATTAATTGCGTTCTTTCCAATCAAGGAGAAATCCACAGTTGCACAATGCCCATACAAGAACCATATAAGTACCATAAACTGAGATAATGCCAGAAACCCTTAACTAGATCAGTTTATTAACTTGACTTCTCTATATGCAATCCAAAATGTTTTGAGAAAAAACCTTTCGAAAGAAGAGGATATGGTGAGGTCATCAAACCAAACCTCGTCCGAAGGGCATGCCGCACCCAACTGAGGAGCACAAAAGCGGCCAAGCATGCGCAAAAGATACACATGGCCTAATTAAGAAGCGGGCTGCCAATACGTAATCTGGCCTATAATACTGTCTCACATAGGACACTAAGAAACATGTAACTCATCCCAAATCATTACATAACAAGTCATGCACCATTCATCAAGTTGGTGTTGCCGTAACTTACCATATTTGGAGCTTTTCTTACATAGAAGTTTCCAAACATTTGTTTTGCGAACATGAGGCTTTTTGCTATTTTTAGGAGCTCTCCTGAACACTCCTAGAAATAAAAAATGTCTTTAACTAGCAGGGTTCATCCGTGCCTTCAATTGACCTGGTTGGAGAAATTGATGACAACTTTGATGGTTGACTAGTTTAATCACTTGCAAACCAAAACATGTCATGCAAGAGAGTTTATTATGCCTCTTAAGAATTCTAAAATCAAACTCCAATGCACCAGCCACCAAAAAATCAGGTTGATCCTCCTTGTCCAACACTTTCAATATTTGAGGCCAAGAGCATTAAAGCACTAAATGCTCTCTCCTTAACGCTGCTGCAGTTTGGACACTTGTTCAATGCATCTTAACAATCCAAATAGGCATCACTTCCTATCCAAGTTATCAAGATACAAAATATTTACTACTTTACATGTTTGGCCGAGCATTCCAAACTCCAACGGCCATATTACTTAAATGTATGAGTGTCTATTGATTTTACCTTCTTAGACTTTTTGTAAATCGCTATCTATAGCTCACTAGACCATTTTAAAGATCCACCACAAAATAGAAAATATTTTCGTAAGAAACCTTTGAGTTTTCTCCTTAAAGACGGTGTTTTTTCCTTCTATTGTGAGTTTAGTATGAGAGATACTTAACTCTTGTGAAACCACAAGTGAGTTATTTTGAGATATTCAAATTCTCTTGGTTCCTCTTTTGATTGTATGGTTCGATCAAATTCCTCTATTTTCATTTCTCTTTCCCGCCTAAACCAAAAGTGATTACTTGACATTGTGAGTCACGACTGTAAGGTTTGTAGGAGTGGATTCAATCTTACATGAACAAAGATTATAATTCAAACTAGTAAAATATTTGTATTTTCATTAAATTTATTATCAAGAAATTGAAGAAAAACAAAGCTAAAAAACTATTTTTTAAAATAAGAAGAGAAAATGGTAATGCTCATGCCACATTTTATTAAACATTTCAATTATTATATTTTGAAGCAACAACATTATGATATTCCTGCATTTTTTTTATCAAAAAGACACTATGCTTCTCCATATTGATGAGATATACAATTTTTATCACATAAACGATTTCCGTATTGCTTTAGACATGATCTAATACAAGTTTCACCAATCCCCTGTTTTATATCTATGTAGATATACAATCCAAATATAAAAACCAATTAAAAATTATATAACTGATTTTTATCAATTCTATGTTTAAAAAAATAAGATATTAGATTTTTATTTTTAAGAGGATTAAAGATAACTGAACAACAACAACATTCCTTGTGTACCCAAAATTTTGTCGTGAGAAACACAAATTGTCAATAATAATGGTAGGAATAAAGTAACAAAAGTTTTTATAATACCCATTGTATTTTTTCCTATCAATTATTTTAAGAATGTTGATTTTATTGCTATTTGCTAAATTCATACCACAAACTATATTTATATGAATTGTAATTGATTAACATCTGAATTTTCAACCTAATCTTTATTTCCAATTTCAATTTAAATTAATATTCCATTTTTTGTTCATTTGGCTAAAATTCACTATGATGTTTAACTCATTTACTATCCATTATAATCATATACTAAATTTAGACCATGGGCATCGTGGGGAAAGCATTCATATAATATAATTATTTATTTATTTAGTAAATTTTAATTAGATTTATATACAATTTATCTCTTATTTAAAATATTATTTTTAAATTTTTTAATATTAATTATATAAATAAAATAGATAATAAAATCGGATTATATAAATAAATTTAAACAGTCTCTATATGGATAGAAAGTATTATTAAATGGGTAATGAATTATATATGCGATAAATATTCAATTAAACCAAACTTTTGTTTTATATTTTTTGACTAATTTTTCAAAATTCATGATATTTTTTTTCGATATTGTATTTCTTTTTTATATTAAAATATTAAGAATTTATATATATTATATTGTTAAATATTTTGTTTAATATTATTTTCGTAAATAATTTAGTAAATTATATCACGTGTTTTAAATCACACGTGAAAGTGAAGTTTTTGTTGAAATGTTTCTCAATTAATATATTAGAGATTTTACAAAGGAACTTTTATTGCATTCAATTGAATAGATAATAAATTTGACTATGCGTTCACAAATAAAATATTTTCTAATTTTATATACTTCAAAATAAACAATTTTTTGAATTGAGTAATTAATTTTTTTTGTCACTGAATTTAGTAATTAATTTGTTTTATTTCCTCTTGGTATGTAATGTCATGCCTGTCCCAATAATTTTTTCAGGCACATTACAAAGTCTTCTTTGTAGATTGTAGAGATTCTTTTCTTTATATACTAAATTAAAAATATGCATTGTCCCATCTACTCTTATATATACTAAGTTTTCATTGAAATATGCCTGAATTTTTATTTGTGGGACTTTCTCTTTATTTTATAAATTTTTTAAGAAATGAAATAAAACCCTGTAAAGAAATGAAAGTAATAAAAATGTTGTAAATCCTAAATTTAGCTGTGAATATTAGTGATAAATAACTTATGAACAGGAGGATCGGCTTGAAAATAAAGCGGAGGAACACTCTCTGTCCAACCAATCAGAGAAATACATCAACTATACCAAATACATCAATCAGACTGAATTGGCCGAGGAATAGCTGAGCTCAACCAGTTACACGTCTGTTGGGACTTGATTCTCTTCAGTTTTACAGTCGAGTCTGACTTTGTTTAGCTCTTATAGGAGTAGAGGGTTTGCCGGGCCTGATGCTTTACTCATATCTATGACTTATTCGTTCTCAATCTCTGGTGCGATTAGTATATTTATGTAATAAGTCTTCCCAAACAAAACACCAATTGTGTTTCTGAAATACCTAGGTAAAACCTATTTCAATGGTAGGTAGAGATAGACCACACTTTGTCTCTCATCTAAATAAAGCTTCATAAAGACACAGATAACTGCTCCGACATGGTAATGAGGGTTGAAAGGTATCTATCTGAAATGTGTTTCACAATTCCCTAACTAATACATCGATTTTCAAATACATATAACATAATCATATTAGCTACATATTGGTGTATGTTGTGAAAGCACTAGAGTATAGAGAATGTCAGCAACTTTGTATAACACACAAAACTTATATTAGAAATCACTTAAACACAATTCTACAATAGTGTTTAATCAGATTTATGCACTGCTAACACTTAGCATGCCACTGACCAATTCTTAATCTACCCAACTCACCCACAACAACAGTTGTGATCACTCTTTATTCACTCACCAGAGAACGTGTGTAATCGCCTTACACACAGAGCAATTCTTTCTTCACTTGAGCAACAACCCTAGCTGCCTCACGACACAACCTTTTTATATGTGTCTGCACTAGGGTTTCCTCTTTCCTAAATGAATATTCAGCAATATTCATCACCACGAACTTGCCTTCTTCGAATATCCTTTCTTCCTTACACAGTTTGATATCTCATCTCCAATGAGATTGTGCCATGTCAGCACTCTCAAACTTCCCGCTTCCAGATTTGCGTGTTGCACACTGCTCCATCTGTTTAGCCGCAATCCTTGTGCTAACAATCTCCCCCTTTTTGTCTAAATGTGAGATCTCCAGAAACCTGCATCATCACTAACACACTCCACACACACAGGACATACATCATACAAGTAGTCTTAATCCTATCAGATTAACATCCGGATTAGTCTACCACAAGTTTCAATGCTCTTACACAACATCACACATGTTCCAGAGGTTCTAAAGAAAAACAGAGCATAACTAGCAAAAGAAGGCAGAGCCACAAAAAAAAACACATAATGATAAACACAATGGCTCCCCCTATCTACTGGCTCCCATGTAGGATCACGTTAGCCACTCTCCTCTCCGGACTCATGTCCTCCTTCAGACGTATCCTCACCATCTTGGCGTTTACCGCCAACCGTGTATTCTCCCCCTTCTTGAGATCACAATTAGACAAAAACACATATGAGAGAAACACATTAGATCACAATGCCAATACAAGGAAGAGAGTAAATACCAATAACCCTTAGTTGCATGGCCTTAACCAATCGCCCAAGTTCTCTCAAGTCATCCAAAAGTCGTGGTGTAGATGGTCCTGCATCCTCTTTCTTCACACTTCTGCCTTGTTTCGGATCAAGCACCATTGGAAGTGGAGGGCGAGAGGGGGTATCACTACGGTGACCAGGGACATGTCGTTGATACATAAGAAGATTATGGATCAAGTTGGGAAAGATGAGCCGCGTGGTTCTGTCCGGAGTGTGACCAATTTTCAGAATCTGGTCATAGACGACTTTACCAAAGTCGAATGCTTTCCCTTGAAGCAACATGAAGAGAAATTGTACTCGTCCTTTGATCATTGATGTCTTGTTCGAGGTAGGTAACCAATTGCGGCAACAGAACTTGTACAACAGCTGCATCGGAGGAGTCATATGTTTGGAGCAAAAACCCTCCCAGCGACTCCACTTACCACCCGTGAGTGTATGCACCGCGGCATCCAAGTTTTCAGTGAGCCAACCATTCGAAAGAGCCGAGCTCTCTGAATTACTTAGTGAATACATCTCATTGATGATATCCGGAGTGAAATCATACATCAACCCACGAACATAGACCATATTTGTGCCGGGCCTATACTCCATATCCCCTAGATTTGCATAAAATTCTCTCACAATTTCTGGTACATAGGGACTTACATCGAGTACAGTGTAGATCAGTCCGGCTGTCTCAATGAGTACCTTCACTTCCCGGAGCTTCTGGTCTTCAAGCTTGATGTACTTCATGTCAAGAAATTCCCGAGTACGATATTGCTTCATCCGGTCAGCAGCATCGGCAGAGGCAAAACGCTGGTTGAAGGCGCGTGTCATAGGCTTTGCAATTTCCGGATTTCGCCGAAAGACCTCAGCAACTTTGGCCCGTTTAGCTTCAAATCGGGCTTCGATTTCAAGGTAGGGATAATCCCCTCCAGTTCGTGGATCCTCGGCATCCTCCATCTTGGCGTCGGATTCGGGTGGTGAGGGCGTGTCGGAGATGGGTTGTTTCCCAGAACGGCGCGAAGGACGGGAGGTTGTTGGAGGTGCCGGAAGGGCGAGGAGTGAGGGAGAAACAGGGGCTCTGTCGTCGAACATTGCGGCGGCAAGTTCTCGTTCTCGGGTTGCCGCACGGCGTGTGAAAGGCCTTCTCGGAGTTGCCATGAAGGTGTTAGGGTTTCGGCAACCGGCGCTTTTTGAGGGGTGGGATGCATACGAAGGTGAAAGGGCTCCTCTTTTATACGCCCGAGGTGTTAATGCTCATCCCGCGTTCAACATAAAAAGAATTAAAATTAGTGCCACAAATAACAGAACGCATTTAACTGTTGCACACTAAGAAATGTGCTAGTGTTCCAATTGTAAGAAGAAATTTCAGACACTCGAAGCACAGACAGTTTGACTCAGGGAACCGATGAAAAGATATAGACTGTCACAAACTGCATCTCACATTAAAAATTAAAAAAAAATAAAATTGTAAGAAAATAATAAGAACAATAATTAACTTAACTAAACCCATAGAAATATATGAATTCTAACTGCACTGTGCACAAATGGGAATTACAGTCACATGGGTGATGCAGTCACGTTGAGGAGGTCAATCCAAAGAGTATACATGGAGATTGTACCAACTAATCATCTCATTAATCTCGAACACATTGGGAAGTTACCTTTTCTCCACTTTTATGGGGATAGTCTTATCTTTTCCCCCTTTTTTTTGTTTCCTTTTTTTGTTTCCTCAGAAGGGACTTAACCTTGAGTTGGATCTATTTCAGTCCAGATTGTGGTAGCAACCTGACCCGAAAACACCTTTTCTCGATTAAGTACTACCTTCTGCCCAATCCGGACAGTGATCAAGCCTAGAGTAAAATGTGGTAGCATCTTACGCCAAGTTGAGTATCCTATCATCTCAGGCCTTTGTATGTGTCATCACCTCCCCCCCTTTTTTCTTTTTTTTTTTGATCGACTTTTCATTCTTATATTTTGTTTGTAGAGTATGCATGGCACATCACTATCTACTCCCTTCCTCGAGTGTTCATTTGTACCTAGAGACTCATAATTGACACCATCTACCTGTCATACAACTAGAAATACCCTCTCTCATCATTGTGGCATACATACACACCTTTGAAACTTCCTTCCCCACTATTGTACAGGCAGTCATAGCTCACACATTCCGAGGGCCTTTCTTAATGAGATAAATGTGTTTGCATCTAATGCCTTTGTAAAGATATCTGCAAGCTGTTTCTCAGATGCAACATGTACAATTTCAACAGTCTTATCTTCCACCAGTTCCCTGACAAAGTGATGTCTTATATCTATGTGCTTAGTCCTAGAGTGTTGTACCGGGTTCTTAGATATGTTTATCGCACTCATATTATCACAATGTATAAGCAAAGGCGCAGTATTCATACCGTAGTCTGCTAACATGTGTTTCATCCATAGTAGTTGAGTACAACAGCTGCCAAGGGCAATGTATTCTGCTTCTGCGGTAGATAGAGTCACACAATTCTGTTTCTTGCTATGCCAAGAGATCATGTTGTTTCCAAGAAAGAAGCATCCACCAGAGGTATTTTTTCGATCATCAGTGCTACCTGCCCAGTCTGCATCACAGAAACCAGCCAAGTTAGTATTTGTCTCTTTTGTGTAACACATACCTAGGTTTGCTGTCCCTTTCACATATTTCAGTATGCGCTTGACAGCCAACAGGTGTGATGCCCGTGGATTGGCCTGGAATCTTGCACACACTCCCACACTGTAGCACAGATCCGGCCTGCTTGCTGTCAGGTAGAGTAAACTCCCTATCATGGCTCGATATAATTTTTCGTCGACTGGTGGTCCTTCTTCATCTCTGGACAGCTTGATAGTAGTGCTCATAGGCGTGACAGCAGCTTTACACGTCTGCATATCAAATCGAGACACGAGGTTCCGCGCATAGGTGCTTTGTGACACAAAGATTCCTTCTGATGTTTGCTTCACTTGCAGTCCAAGGAAGTAGTTGAGCTCTCCCACCATACTCATCTCGAATTCCTGCGTCATATTCATCACAAATCGATCTACAAGTACCTTGTTGGTTCCTCCAAAAATGATGTCTTTAACATAGATTTGAACTATCAACATATGACCTTTTTCTTCTTGAATGAATAAGGTCTTATCCACGTTCCCCCTTCTGAAATTAGATCTCAACAAGAATTGAGTGAGATGCTCATACCATGCCCTTGGTGCTTGCTTAAGTCCATATAGAGCTCGCTTGAGTTTGTATACATGTGAGGGGAACTTAGGGTCTTCAAACCCTTTGGGTTGTGTCACATACACCTCCTCCTGGAGTAGCCCATTCAGGAATGCACTTTTTACATCCATCTGGAATAACTTGATGTCCATCTTACATGCTATGCCGAAGAGTAGCCGGATCGATTCCATACGTGCCACTGGTGCGAACGTCTCGTCAAAGTCCACTCCTTCTATCTGACTGTAGCCTTGAGCAACCAAACGTGCCTTGTTTCTAACAATGTTTCAATCTTCATCGATCTTATTTTTAAAGACCCACTTTGTTCCCACAACATTGGCATTGCTTGGTTTAGGCACCAGATCCCATACGTCGTGTCTGTTGAACTGCTCTAGTTCCTCATGCATTGCTGCTACCCATGATTCATCCTTCAGTGCCACACTCACATCCTTCGGTTCTATGAGTGACACAAAAGAGGCCAGCTTGACCATATTCTTGAAATCAATCTGAACTTTCCTGGTTCTTCTATCATCATGAATATCTCCAATTACATCACCTACTGAGTGGTTACGATGCACTTGCAACTGATTCTCTGCCCGTGTTCCTTCCTTTGTGCCCTCATCTTTAACAATGTCCTCCTTGGGCAGTGATGCATCAGCTCTGTTCTGGTTGCCTTGCACATCTTCTTCCTGTGTAGCTCTTTCAGCTGTTAATATGCTTCGATCATCAAACACAACATTTACAGATTCAACAATCATCCTAAGATTTTTGTTATAAACCCGATACGCCATGGAGTGGTTTGAGTAACCCATAAACAACCCCTCTTCACTTCTAGAGTCAAATTTTCCAAGGTGATTTCTCTCATCGAGTATGTAACATACACACCCAAAAACATGAAAGTAGCTCAAATTTGGGGTCTTCCCTTTCCAAATTTCATATGGTGTAGTCTTGGTACCCGGCTTAACATACACTCTGTTGATGATGTAGCACGCCGTGCTTATTGCCTCAGCCCAAAACCATGTAGCCACATTGTTTGCGTGCATCATCGCTCTCGCCATTTCCTGTAGAGTTCTGTTTTTTCTTTCCACCACTCCATTTTGTTGTGGAGTCCTTGGTGCTGAGAATTGATGTCTAATCCCATACTTATTGCAGAAGCTTTCAAACACCTCGTTCTGAAATTCTCCACCATGATCGCTTCTTATTTGACCAATATTCCTTTCATCATTGAGCATTTGTAGTGTGAAGATCTTGAACTTCTCAAATGCTTCGGATTTCTCCCTTAAGAAATTCATCCAAGTAAACCGTGAGAAATCATCTACCATAACCAGAATATACCTCTTCCCAGCAATACTTTCTGTCTGTATTGGGCCCATTAAGTCCATGTGTATCAGTTCCAAGACTCGTTTAGAACCGATTTCAGGTACGTGTTTGTGTTGTACTTTTATTTGCTTTCCCTTGCAGCACCCTTTGCATGTGTTCCCAAGTCCCTTTTCAAGCTTGGGAACTCCACGAACCACCTCTGCTTGCACAATTCGTTGAAGACCATGTATATTCATGTGTCCGAGTCGTCTATGCCACAGTTCCAACTGAGATTCAACTACTGACAGACATTTGGCAGTCACATTCCACATGTAGCAGTTGTTACTCGACCTGGACCCATGTAATATTAAGTCCCCTTGATCATCCATCGCTTGACATTCATCCTTAGTGAAGAACACTTTTAGCCCTTCGTCACACAGTTGGCTTACACTGATCAAATTCGCCTTGAGTCCTTCTACGTAGTAGACATTCATCAGTGGAGGTTGCGAGTCATTTCTAATCATTCCAACTCCTAATATTTTTCCTTTTGCGCCATCTGCGAAGGTTACTTTCCCGGCCTTGACTTCTCTGTATGATTCCAACACCCCCTGATTACCAGTCATATGCCGTGAGCAGCCACTGTCAAAATACCATGGTGTCGACTCTTTATCAGTTCCTGAGATGTAAGCCACTTTACCACACATTCTTTCCTCCTCTGTTTTGTTCGAGCCGGGAGTCTGTTCTGGAGCACTGCACTGTTTTTCCCGGTTCAACTCAGACAAACTCAAGTAGTATAGGTAATTCCTGTCAATCCATACTTTCTTAAATTGACGGGGCTCAAGAAAGCACTTACCTGACTTCCAAGCCTGCCTTATGCGATTGATCATCCTGTAGCAATTCCGTCTAATATGCCCACTCTTCCCGCAAAAATAGCACCCCTTAACGTTTGGCTCTTTGGTTCTTTGGATTTCATCTCTGCCTCTTACTGTAAGTTCCTTCTTCTCAGACTCTCCACCTTGAACTCCTCGAACTTTCACTTTCTCACTCTGAACAAAGTTCTTGAGATTTGTGTAGACAGGACTTTCTGTGACACAGCCGCTATCTGTGTATCCTCTGTAACCGAGACCCCACGTGCGTCCAGTGGGAGTTCCCATCCCCAGGAGCCTATCCAGATCCTTTGAACCCTGATTCAGCAGCCTAATCCTTTTGTAGTTCTCTGTTAGATTGTGTTCTAAGGTCTGATTGCGTTCCTTTGTTTGAATTAGAAGATCCTTCAATTTTATCATTTCTGCTTCTAGCATTTGGATCCTCTTGGCATCTGAATGTTGTTCGCTTGGTCTGACTTTTTCTACTTCATCAGCATTGCACTCAGATTCATAGCTCCTTTTATTGCTAGACTCCATTTCCATGATGTTGACCTTCGCTTCCAGCATGGCCTTATCCTTGAGAAGTCGAAGATTGGTATTACTCAATGCCACCCAATTGTCATAGAGACGTCGGTACTCCGCCTTCGCATCCACTTCACCGTCATCATCAGAATCAGTTTCCTGATCGGATTCCCTGACTACTTCACTTGTGAATGCTACAAAGTTTAACATCTCATCGTCTTCTTCACTGTCATCCGACTCGGTCTCACTAAAGCTCAGTAGCGACTTATCGTTGCGCTTATGAAGGTTCGGACATTCTGATTTAATGTGACCAACTCCTTTACATTCATAGCACTTTAGTTCCTTGCGCTTGGTGAGAGGACACTCTGCTTTGAAGTGTCCATATCCTTCGCACTCATGGCATTGCACGTATTGTCAACTACTTGATCTTCCAGCTTCCATCCGCTGTGGCTTATTGCTGGAGCGATTTTGATAAGTCCCCTGTTCTTGGTTGTGCGGCTTGATTTATCCTTTCTCAATACGCTTAAGTGCCTTCTTGAAACTCCTTGCCATCAGACCCATGCTTTCCTCTAGTTTCTGACTCAAATTGTCTTCAATCATCCTCATTCGATCTAACTCTTGTTCGGCATTGAAGGCTATTCCTTTTCCCAACTTAGATGGCTCCGTAACATTCTCCATTTCTTCAGCTTTTAGCATCCCTATTAGTTGTGAGAACTTCATGTCGTCTGTGTTCATGGCGAGTTTCAAAACTGCCTTATGTGGTCCGAATTTTCTTGGGAGGCATCTCAACAGTTTCTTGACGAGCTTCTTGTCCTTGTACACCTTCCCTAACACAGCTGCTTCATTCGCAATCGAGCTTAATTTTGCCCCAAAGCTTGCTATGGATTCATCACTTCCCATCCGCAGATTTTCAAACTGGGAAGCCAGATGATCGAGTCGTGTCCTCCTCACACACGATGTTCCCTCATATGAGTTTACAAGGATGTCCCACGCATCTTTCGCTGCCGCACATCCCTGGACAAGCTTGAATTGATCCAGATCGATTGCACAGAATATTTCTGTGAGAGCCTTTGAGTTGAATTTGGATGCACTTTTATCCGCATCTGTCCACTTCTCTTTGGGTTTTGGTATTTTCTCACCTTCCTGATTCAATATCCATGGTTCCTCCCAGCCGTCCTCCACTGCTGTCCATGCATCTTCATCTATTCCTCGAATCCTCTGTCGCATCCGCACCTTCCAATGACCGAAGTTGTTCTCATCCAGTATTAGTGGTTTTTGCACAGCAATGAGTTCCTTGGGTGTCTCCATACTCTGTCTCAGGACCTCAACCTGTTGATAAATCTCAGATTTATGCTAGGTGACCCGCTCTGATACCAATTGAAAGCACTAGAGTATAGAGAATGCCAGCAACTTTGTATAACACACAAAACTTATATTAGAAATCACTTAAACACAATTCTACAATAGTGTTTAATCAGATTTATGCACTGCTAACACTTAGCATGCCACTGACCAATTCCTAATCTACCCAACTCACCCACAACAACAGTTGTGATCACTCTTTATTCACTCACCAGAGAACGTGTGTAATCGCCTTACACACAGAGCAATTCTTTCTTCACTTGAGCAACAACCCTAGCTGCCTCACGACACAACCTTTTTATATGTGTCTGCACTAGGGTTTCCTCTTTCCTAAATGAATATTCAGCAATATTCATCACCACGAACTTGCCTTCTTCGAATATCCTTTCTTCCTTACACAGTTTGATATCTCATCTCCAATGAGATTGTGCCATGTCAGCACTCTCAAACTTCCCGCTTCCAGATTTGCGTGTTGCACACTGCTCCATCTATTTAGCCGCAATCCTTGTGCTAACATGTTGTTGATATTATTATCACCGACAACAGTCACTCTCTTGTTAGGAGTTCATTACCATTCTAGCTTGTCACTTATCATTTAAATGAACTTGTGGGAAATAATTTTGATCCCAAATACAACTTCAAGTGCAGGACAATCGAAGTAGTAATTCGGATATCAAATTTGCAACAAAGAAAGAATAATGGTCTCGGTCTAAGTAGTAATTTGGATATCAAATCTAATTAGTAATTTGGCCGATCACTAGGTCCACGTAAAAATGGTCTTCATGGTTTGGTTACGAGCAGTCAGGGATTATTGGCCATGTGGCCGATCATTGGTTCCTTATGGTTTTAGCTGATTTTGGCTCCTGAAATATTCTAACCGGTCGTTTAGCTTTGCATTAGAACTCATGGTTCAAATCACTATGATTGGCCAGTTTGATCGAGTGTTTGGAGAATCACCATGCCATCAGATGGGAGATTCATGCAGAATTGGAGATTCCATGTAGAATTGGAGATTCCAACTTTAAGTGTTCTCTTTGCAATTTGGACATCAGTTTTGTTTTTCTTCACATTATAATAGCTCCACTTCTAATAAGGAATGGATGACCAAGTATTAAAAGATCTTCAAGTTCATGACCAAGTATTAAAAGATCATCAAGTTCATGACCAAGTATTAAAAGATCTTCAAGTTCATTTTCAAACTCTAGAATAAAGAAATTAGTAGTTATGAAACATTTACTAACGATGATAGACACATCCACTAAAATTCTTATCGGAGGTCAAAATGTTCTATTTTCAAGAACGAACTATATACAAAAGACGTTTTGCTACTGAATATGGTATCATGTTGATGCCCTTGAAAGTCTGCAAAAGAATAGGTCTATCAAACTTCAAAAATACTTGTATCTCATTGGTTCCAACAGACAGGTCTATAAGGTATCCGGTAAAAGTGTTGGAAGACTTGGGATTGAAGGTTGGAAATGTGACAATCCTCACAGATTTTGTTGTGTTGAAAATGGATGAAGAGCGAAATGATCCTATAATACTTGGGAGACTGTTTTTGGATATAGTTGGAGCTATCGTTAATGTGAAAAAAAGGAATAATCGATCTCAATTTGGGAACTGCAACTCTGAAATTCAACATCATGGATATAATGAAGAAACCAACCATGAAAGAAAATTTTTTCTGTGCTAAGACATGCATAGATTGGGAGGATCTATGTCTGGAAGAGTTTAACATGGAAGATCCCTTAGAGATCGCAATCACAAAAGGGGGAGAAACATGTGTGGTCGTGAACAAAAAAAGCTATGGAATATGGGAAGATGTTGGATTCACACACAAACCTCAAAGGAGGAAGACTTCTTGTTGGAACTGCTTGATGATGGAGAGGTTGTTAAATCGAGTAATGATAGAAATAGTAAGTCTAGCGATGATGAAGATTGGAGTGACCTTAAGGCACCAAAGTTATGAATTTTTGGGTCTTAATTCTACAAATCCAGTGATAGCGAATGATACTTTGAACGTTGATGAGCCATCCATATTTTAGAGTAAATTGAAAAAGTAGGAAGGTTCTAGGCTATTCACTAGATGACATCAAAGATATAGCTCCTTCTTTATGCATGCATGAGATATATCTATAAGATGAATCAAAGTTATCCATTAAGCACCAATGTAGCTTGAACCCTAATCTTAAAAAAAGTGGTTAAGAAAGAGATTCTGAAAACTAGTTAACTCGAGTATAATCTATTTTATGTCAGATAGTATTTGGATTTCTCTGGTTCTTTCCAAGAAAGGAGGAATCACGGTTGTTAAGAATGAAAGAGATGAACTGATCCCCACCAGAACTATTACTAGTGATCGCATGCCCGTTAATTACCGAAAGTTGAATGCATCCACTGGAATCATTTCCCAAGATATAATATGGTGTTAGTGTGTGTTGAATGAATAGTGTTGAAAAACAAATATAATTCGGACTAGTAAAATATTTTTATTTTTACTTTTATTAGATTCTTATTGAAAAGTTAAGAACAACGAATCTAAGAACCCATCTTTTAAAATAAGAAGATAAAATGGTAATGCTTATGTTATATTTTACTAAATAAAAGTAGCTATTTGAGGCTTTTAAATCTATTCACCTAAGTCAAAAAATAAGTTCTAAGAAAATGACACTTCATTAATTTTATCCACATCATTATAAACTAAAAATACTTATTAATAATTTCTATAAAATTAAATCTCTAAATTATAAAAACTTCAAAAAAAAATTGATGATTAAACTTGCACAAACAATTAAATTTTATAACCACTAACTCACCTATTATTGACCACTACCATCTTACCTTTTATTGCTTTGGCCACTATCATCTCACCTTTTATTACCCACTACGGATCCTAATAATGATTTTCAATTACTAACATTATAAAACACCAACTATAATACCTTCAATCATAAACCTTACACACATTTCATACAAATTAATCATGACATCAAAAACTTATTCTTAACCTCACACTTTCACTTTTTTCAACAATTTTAATGGAGATTTTTGTAATTATAATGAAAAAATAATGGTCCGGCTTATTCATTTTTGGAAAGCTCGGAATTTTAACAAAGATAACACATTTATGGGTTTGGAAATGTTTATCCTCGACAAAGAGGTATGTTTACAAAATTATGTATTTGTGGTAAACTAACATCTTTTATTGTGGCTAATATATCTAAGTGTGGAATATTCTATTTTGAAAATATATAGATTAAATTTTTTTATATGTCAAAATTTCTCTAATATATTATTCTATTTTTTAAAACACTACGTAACTGATAGAAAATTTTACAATCCAATACAATATAAAAATTTATTTTGGTAAATAGAATTTCTCGGTTTGAACATATTTTGAAGGCTAACTTAATATACAAGCTAACAAATTCATGATCAATATCGGTAAAAAATTCTACAAAGCTACCAATCATAAAAATAGTGTATGTTTCACCGATCAAACAACAATAATAAAAAAATATAATTCGTGCGGTGCGTGCGTACTGTCACCTAGTTTTAGTAAAAGTACCAAGTTAAATGTTTTGAAGCAACAACATGGTGGTATTAATGCATCTTTTGGCACAAAAAGAACAACACTCTCGTATATCCATGAGATATACAACTTTTTTCACATAAGCAATCTCCATATTATTTCACATATAGCCTAACACAAGTTTTACTGATGTCATGCATTATATGGTAGGTTCTGCATTCTAAATATTATATGGTAGGCTCTGCGTGCTGAATATTATATGGTAGGCTCTACCTTCTAAATATTATATAGTAGGCTCAGCCTTCTAAATATTATATGGTAGGTTGTGCCTCCTGAATATTATATGGTAAGTTCTGCCTCCTTAATATTATATGGCAGGCTCTGTGTCCTAAAAATTATATGGTAGGCGTTGCCTCCTCATTCATATGGAAGGCTATGCCTCTTGAAATTATTTTAATTTTTGTGTTACTATAAATTAATTGATGTCATCATTATGCCTAAAAGTTTTAAAACAAATCACACATATTTATAAAAATTAAAATCTATGACCAAAATTTTATCATAATTATTTATTAAAAATAATTGTAAAATGATTTTTACAAAACTGATCTTTAACGCATTGTTTTATTATGTGTATAGTTATAATATCAAATTTGATAAAACTCGAGATTGCTGCCCTTGATATATCTAGAAAAAATTACATGAAATGGGTACTAGCTGCAAAAATGCATTTACAACCAAAAGAACTTCTTGGCACCATCGATAGGTCGGAAACAACATCCGATGAGAAAAAGGCAAAAACCATGATATTTTTATGCCACCATATCCATGATGGTTTAAAAGATGAATACATCACAAAACAAGATCCTACATATCTTTGGCAATCACTCAAAGATAGGTTTGATCACCACAAATATGTGATCTTACCAAAAGCCAAACATGAGTGGTTAAACCTCCGGTTTCAAGATTATAAAAGTGTAAGTGAATATAATTCCGCATTGTTCGGAATCACTTCTAAAATGATATTGTGTGGAGAAAAAGTAAGTGATTATGATATGATCGAAAAAACTCTCCAAACATTTCACCCTTGAAATGTAATCCTGCAACAACAATATCGAGCAAAGGGATATACTCCTTGTTGCTGAACAAAATAATGAACTTGTGATGATGAACCATCAATCTCGTCCCACTGGATCAGCTCCATTCCTAGAAGTGAATGTTGCATCATCCAGTTACAATAATTGGCAAGGACATGGACGTGGTCGAGGCTATGATCGTGGTCGTGTACATGGATGAGGAGGTGGACGTGGACGAGGAAAAAGAAGAGGTTTTCGTCCCAATGAATTCAAATTCGGGAGAAAGAATAAAGTCCACAAAAATGAAGTTGGTCGCGTACCAGCTGTACGCCAAAACATACAATACGAAAATGTGTGTTATAGATGTGGCATGAAAGGACATTGATCTCGTACCTGTCGTACACCAAAACATTTGGCCAATCTGTATCAAGAGTCACAAAAACAAAAAGGAAAAGAAAATGAAACCAACTTCATCTCGGATGAGCCCGTACCTTCTTTCGATGGAAATGCATATCTCGATGTTGTTGATTTTCTGGTTGATTTCGAGAATACCAAAGAACAAGATAATTAAGTTTAATGTTATATATATAAAGTTGTATTTAGTTTCCTTACGAACAAAAACAAAACTTAATGTCTTTTTGAAAAATATATGTAAGTTTGAACTTCAAAAACTTGATGTAAAATAGTTTTGTTATAATATAAGTTTATTTTGAAATATGTGTGTTTAACATTTATTAATACATCGTTATCAATATTTTAATCCAAAAAATGTATCTTTTTGAGAATGAGAATGGAGATATATGTCTAGCAGACAGTGCTACAACACATACAATACTTAAAGATAAAAAGTTTTTCTCCTATCTCGAAATGAAAGATTCCGCCGGTAGCGTAAATACAATATCGGGTAATGCAAATATTTTCAATGTCAAGGGGAACAGAATTTGAAATAAATGATGCTTTATATTCCCCCGAGTCTCATAGAAACTTATTAATTTTCAAAGACATCCGTAAAAATGGATATCATATAGAGACAATGATCAAAAATAACATTGAATATCTTTGCATTACATGGGAGCAAAAACAAATATTTGAAGAATTACCAATGATGTCCTCTGGATTATATTACACAAAAATAAATATAATTGAATCGTATATTATGGTAAAGCAAAAGTTTT
The DNA here is from genome assembly GCA_018901935.1 of Pugionium cornutum. NCBI lineage: Eukaryota > Viridiplantae > Streptophyta > Magnoliopsida > Brassicales > Brassicaceae > Pugionium > Pugionium cornutum. Next base: position 30,404,285 of record CM032160.1, on the reverse strand, counting down.
CCAGTACATTTAAAGTCTGGCATGAAAACTAGGACATCCTAGATCAGTCATGATGAGAAAAATTGTGCAAAATTCTAATGGCCACCCATTGAAAAACCAGAAGATTTTTCAATCACGAGAATTTTCGTGTAAAGCATGTTCTCAAGGAAAACTTATTACTCGGCCATCACCAGTCAAAATTAGTAACGAATCTCCAGTATTCTTTGAAAGAATACATGGTGATATATGTGGGCCTATTCACCTATCATGTGGGCCATTTCGATACTTTATGGCTTTAATTGACGGATCTAGTAGATGGTCACATGTGTGTTTGTTAACCACACAAAATATGGCTTTCGCAAGATTCATTGCCCAAATAATTAGGTTAAGAGCGCAATTCTCTTATTATACTATAAAGAAAGTAAGACTTGATAACGCTGGTGAATTCACGTCACATGTCTTTAATGTTTATTGTATGGCTCTTGGAATCGATGTTGAACATCCGGTTCCGCATGTTCATACACGAAATGGTATGGCTGAGGCTTTGACTAAACAGTTACAACTCATTGCTAGACTGTTAATTTTAAGAACAAATCTCCCAATTTCAGTATGGGGTCATGTTATATTGCATGCGGCAGCATTGGTACAGATAAGACAAAATGCATATCATGCATATTCCCCATTACAATTAACATTTGGCCAGAAGCCCAATGTATCTCATATCCATGTTTTTGGGTGTGCGGTTTATGTTCCTATAGCCCCACCACAAAGAACAAAGATGGGGCCATAGAGAAGATTAGGGATTTATATTGGATTTACATCATTAAGTATTGTTCGATATCTTGAACCCGGAACTGGTGACATGTTTATGGCACGGTTTGCCGATTATTATTTTGACGAAAATGAATTTCCTACTTTAGGGGGAGTAATTAAACAAGCACAAGAAGATATTAAATGGTGTACGCCATCTTTGTTATATCTTGATCTTCCCACAAAACAACGTGAAATGGAAGTTCATAAAATTGTACATTTGCAAAATATTGCAAATGAGCTGCCAGATGCATTCACAGATACAAAAATAGTGATGAAATCATATATATCCGCTGTGAATGCCCCATCAAGAATTAATGTACATGTAGAACATATTGATGACCATAAAATAAATGAACCCAGAATTCAGTTAAAGAGGGGGAGACTGATGGGTTCAAAAGATAAAAATCCCCGTAAGAAAAAATATTTGGGAGAACAAAATCAAAAGATTCCAGAAGAACTTCACAAAGAACGTCTCAAAAATATTTGTGAAAAGATTATAGAGGAACCAATTCAAAAAGAATGTCCATAAGACATATGTAAACATGTTTTTGAAAACCGTGAAGAGGAAATCCGTCCAGAAGACAAACGCAGTACAAAAACATATGAGATTTCCATTAACTATACCCAAAATAGAAAATTATGGGTTAGAAATGAAATAGAGGATATTAATAGAATATTCTCCTTTTTTGTATCCAAAGAAATTGAAAATGAAAATGATGACGCAGATCCAATGTCGGTAACAGAATGTCAAAAAAAACCTGATTGGGAAAAATGGCAAATAGCCATGAGAGATGAATTATTCTCTCTACAAAAAAGAAATGTCTTTGAACCCATTGTCATTACACCTGAAAATGTAGTGCCAGTTGAGTGCAAGTGGGTTTTTTAAGAAAAAGAAATGAGAAAAATGAGGTCACTAGATATAAAGCCCGTCTTATTGCACAAGAATTTTCTCAAAGGCCGAGAATAGATTATGAAGAAATATATTCTCTGGTCATGGATGCAATTACATTTAGATATTTAATGAGTTTATCATCATCCAAATGGATAGAAATGCACCTTATGGATGTCGTGACTGCATACCTATATGGAACCCTTGATATTGATATATACATGAGAATCCGAGAAGGATTCAAGATCCTAGAAGGATCGAAAATCTCTAAAGGACCCTAAACAACTATATTCGGTCAAATTACAGCGATCATTATATAGGTTAAAATAATCTGGACGCATGTGGTATAATCGTTTAAGTGAATATCTGTTGAAAAAGAGATATATTAATAATGCGATATGTCCTAGCGTATTTATAAATAAATCCCCATCAGGCTTTGAGATCATTGTTGTTTATGTAGATGACCTAAATATAATTGGAATTCAAAAGGAAATTGATAATACGAGAACCCATATGAAAGAAGAATTTGAAATGAAAGATCTTGGAAAAACAAAATTTTGTCTAGGACTCCAAATTGAGCATTTCCAAGATGGGATATTTGTGCATCAATCAAATTATATGAAAAAGATATTAAAACGATTTAATATAGATAAAACATATCCTTTGAGTACTCCAATGGTTAATCGATCGCTTAATATAAACAAGAATCCATTTCGACCTTGTGAAGACAATGAAGACATATTAGGTCCTGAAGTACCTTATATGAGTGCTATCGGTGGACTTATGTATCTCGCAAATTGCACTCGATAAGATATAACATTTGTTACAAATTTACTTGCGAGATATAGTTAATCACCTATAGGAAGACATTGGAGTGGAATAAAACATATTTTCCGTTATCTCCAAGGTATGATTGATTTGAGATTATTTTATTCTAGAAACCCCGAGTTTGGTTTAGTTGGTTTTGCAGATGCTAGATATTTATCAGATCCACACAAAGCTCAGTCCAAAACTGGTTATGTTTTCACAATTGGTGGAACTGCGATCTCGTGGCGATCTCAAAAACAAACTTTGGTTGCCACTTCTTCAAACTATGCCAAAATCATTGCCTTTCATGAAGCTTGTAGAGAATGTGTATGGCTCAAATCTATGACTCAACATATAGAAGGCGCAAGTGGATTAATCAACAATAAGGGGCCAACGAAACTATTCGAAGATAATGTTGCATGTGTCATCCAAATCAAAGAATGTTATATCAAGAGTGATCGGACAAAACATATTCCTCCGAGATTTTTTTCCTATATCGAAGAACTTGAAAAAAATCAAGAACTTGACATCAAGTAGGATAATGCAGCAGATTTGTTTACAAAGGTGCTTCCGACGACAACGTTCAAAAAACATGTTCAGAATATTAGAATGCGTCATCTGCAAGATTTATGAAAGAAAACATATCTATCTTTTGAGGGAGAGATTGTGTATGTGTACTATTTTCCCTTATCATGATTTTTATCCTGTTGGGTTTTTACATGATAAGGTTTTTAACGAGACAATATGCAATACTTCAATAATAATAAATAATCAATGGGGAGTGTTGAGAAAGTCAACAATGACTACTAAGAGAAGTGATTATTTATGAACGTTTTACATTTGCCGATTTTAGTAAGTCGGTAAACTTTCTCTATAAATATGTAGGTACTTCATTTATATGAAGTAACTTCTCTCTTTTTACTTTTCTTCTTTTTCTCTTCCAAAATCAGTATAATAACAAAATCTCTATCTCTTTATTATTATTCAACATTGTTTACATTTATTTTGGAATGTTTCTTCATTTCTTCAGAAATACTTAAAATTATATTATATTGTTTTCAAAGATTATGTTCACCAAGAAATGACCCAAAACTAAAAAATTTTGTTCATCTTGAAATATTTTTTCCGAATTCTTAAAAGGAAGGGGAAGAAATTTTTTGTTTTGTTTTACTTTTTTCTATTTGTTTTGAAATTAAAACCAAAAGATACATATTGTCTTCTTAATTGTTCTAAATATAGTTGACAAAAGGAAACAAGCCAACACCTATAAAAATATTTCATTTTGATGATTTATTCTAACTAATACTCATGTGTTATTGTCATATATTCACTCAGTTGTATTTAACATATAAAAAATATTTCTTATGTCAGCTATGGTGATGAGCGAGAATATGAAGAAAAATGATGCTAGCACCACCTGACTGAACCATGGGAACAACAACTGGATCATGAACCGGAATACATGCTATTTTTCAGGCCATAAACCATGACCAGATGCGTATCTAAAGTGAGAACGAGACATGGAAGTTTGGTTCCAAAATAACCATATACAAGAGAAACAAAATACAGCATATGCTGACGACACCTCAATAGAAGATGCCTTAGAATTTGAGAACAAGACACCTGAAAATCAATTGAATATGATCAACCGGAAGAAAGATGGATAGAACTGAAGTAGCTGATGTATGAAGAGTTCATAAGGTCGCAGATAATACTATGTAAAAATCCATGCAACCCCAAATCGAGAAGATTGCTTTTAACATTAATGTCGAACCCAAAAGCTAGGCAAACAAGAGTCAACTATTCCAAACCAAATTGTTTTCAAATACTTTAGGAGAAAATACAAGAGCTAAAACAATTGTTCACCCCAAAGATGACCAGCAAACTCTAAAGCCCCAAACCGTAGCACACAAGTAATTATCAAATTCATTGTTTGAAAAAACCTTTATTTCTGTAAAAAAATTGAAATTAGATGAAATCATATGCTATTGATGTCAAGAAAGAGGATATTTTGTTAAGAAAAGTCCGACTACTCAAGTAATAACCTTTCTAGTAGAACTCCAAAATTTTAAGCGTAAAAGTATTAATGCAATAAAGGAGTCTGAATTGAAAATGTCCACTACTAGTGTAATGCATTTGTCTTTACAAAACGTTGTTGAAATAGGTCAGATACGCAAAGATCCAACAAAGACCAAGAAAAGACACCTTTTGCACTAAAACGATACTTGAAACAAAGAGTAGATAATGGAAAAGCCAACACCTTGGAGGATAGGAAAGCAATCACCTGCCATGGAAAGATTTAATTGATTTCCTGCCAATCAAAGAGAAATCCACAGTTGCACAATGCCCATACACGAACCATATAAGGACCATAAACCTAGATAATGCCATAAACCTTTAAGTATATCAATTTATTAACTTGACTTCTCTAAATGCAGGTAAAATGTTTTCTGAAAAAAGATTTCGAAAGAAGAGGATACAGTGAGGTCATCAAACCAAGCCTCGGCCGAAGGGCATGCCGCACCCAACCGAGGAGCACAAAGGCGGCCAAGCATGCGTAAAAAGATACAGATGGCCTAACTAAGAAGTGGGCTGCCAATATGTAACCTGGCCTATAGTACTGTCTCACATAGGACACTAAGAAACATGTAAATTGCCCCAAATCAGTCTGGAATAAGTCATGCACCATTCATCAGTTGGTGTTGTCGAAACTTATGTTTGGAGGTTTCTTTAAATGAAAGTTTCCAAAAAACATTTTTTGCGAACATGAGATTTTGTGCTATTTCTAGGAGCTCTCCTGAACACTTCTAGAAACAAAACATGCCTTTAACTAGCAGGGTTCATTTTTGCCTTTAATTGACCTGGTTGGAGAAATTGATGGCAATTTTGATGGTTGACTATTTTAATCACTTGCAAACCAAAATTGATGCCTCTTAATAATTTAAAAATCAAACTCCCATGCACCAGCCACCAAAAAATCAGGTGGATCCTCCTTGTCCAACATTTTCCATATTTGAGGTCGAGAGCATTAAAGCACCAACTGTTCTCTCCTCAACGCTGTTGTATTTTGGACACTTGTTCAATGCATCTTAACAATCCAAATAGGCATCACTTGCAATCCAACTTATCTATATACAAAATATTTACAACTTTATATGTTTCGCCTAGCATTCAAAGCTCCAACAGCCATATTACTTAGGTGTAGGAGTTTCTATTGTTTTTACCTTTTTATACCTTTTTTAAATCTCTATCTATAGCTCACTACACCATTTTAAAGATCCACCACAAAAGATAAAGTATTTTCTTAAAAAACCTTTGATTTTTCTCCTCAAAGATGGCGTTTTTTTCCTTCTATTGTGAGTTTAGTGTGAGAGATACTTAACTCTTGTGAAACCACAAGTGAGTTAGTTTGAGATATTCAAATTTTTTTGGTTCATCTTTTGATTGTGTGGTTCGATAAAAACCGCTTTTTTCATTTCTTTGCCTTCCTAAACCAAAAATGATTATTTGACATTGTGAGTCACGACCGTACGGATTGTAGAAGTGGATTAATCTTACATGAACGGAGATGGTCGAAGTTCTCCAAATGCTACATTGTGTATTTACTTGGTAGTCCAAAGAATTACTTGTTTTGAACCATGTTCATAAAATTTGATATTATCTCTTAATTGTTCACATCACATAGAATTGGTCTTATCTCCCTTCTTGTCCCATTAGTGATGGGTTCATTAAAATATTCAATCATACTTTTTTATCTACGTGCATGCAAAGCTACTTTTGGGTGTTGTCCAACACCATGAACTTTATATTCCACATATATTTTGCTGGATGGTTTGTTCATTCCCAAATTTACCTTGACAAAATTACCAACTTGTGATATCCATTATACTTTTCTCTATTAATTCTCTTATTTTATTATTGTATTCTAAATTCATACAACAAGTTATATTTATATGAATTTTAATCCATCTAAAATTTTAACATAATCTTTTATTTTCAATTCCAACTTAAACTAATATTCCATTTTTGTTCATTTGACTAAAACTCACTATGATGTTTGAGTAATTTATTATTCTTTATAATCATATATTTGAAAAAGTAGCTTTTATTGTATTCAATTGGTTAGATGATAAACTTGAGTATGATGAAAAATAAAGTATTTGAAAATATTTAAACTTCAACTAAACAATATTTTGAACTTAATAACTACTTTGTTTTACAAAAAACTATTGAAAAGTTCCATAATGTTTTACGGCAAAAAGTATATCAGTAAAATTGCATAATGTTTTACGGTGGTATTGTTTCTTTTGACCTTATATGTAGTAACCTTTAGATCATCTATCTTTAGATCTTCAAAGAAATAGACAAATAAATTTCCACCCAAGAATCCCTTATGATCATCATCATAACTATCAAAAGAGGTTTGCACATTTGTTTCCTTTACCATTTGGGATTTTTCATCTTGATTTTCTAAGTCATGATCTTTTCCTTAACAAATACACCCGTTATATTATCATAAAAATTAAAATTACAAAACCTGATTGGGTAAGAAAAATTTGGATGAGGTTTGTGGAGAACTTTTTTGTTATGGAATTCCATAAATTGTACCCGCTAATTATGGATTGCATACGATGATAGATGTTTTGTGTGTTTTCTCCATCTTCATAACCTCAAAGTTCATTAGGATCAAACAATCTCTAACTTTGAGATGGTAGTCCTATCGAAAACCAAATGGGCATTTTGAAGATGAAACCACAAGCATAAGTGAAGTGGAGTTTTACTTCCTACCTTTTATTCCAAGTTGCTTCACTATGTCAAGAGAGATCACACTGACACTTGCACCCAATTCATGTAGTGCTCTGTCTAACCACAATTTACCTATAGAAAAAAGTATTACGAACTTTCCTAGATTTTTCCCTTTTTGTGAATTGAATAGGTCTCAATCACATGTAGACTTGATGGTTCATAGAGCTTTTTTACTTCTATGATCTCCTCAATGTTGGTTAGGATGTCTTCGATAAATTTCTTTTGATTGAGAACCTTAGTCAACTAATAATAGATGGGATAACTGAGAAATGTAGACCAAGTTGGCTCATTTCATTCTTTGCCATAGAGAAAACCTCTTTTGGCCTTTGTAAACACTAGTCTTGGAAATGAAAGCTTAGGGCGGTACATCACTAAGACTTTGTTTTCGTCCTAACCTATTTTCGTTCTTTTAATATTTAGTAATCTCCCCCACATTTTACCCTCCTTTGCACCCTGCTCTGAAGATTTCTCATGTTCATTCAATTGTTCTTTCTTTGAGTATGTGCAATTCTAATCCTCTTCTCGCTATCCAAAAATACCACACTACAAAACTTCTTAGGATTGACTACAGGTTTTTTTCAGTAGAACTCTCTTTCAGATTTTGGAGCAAGAGGCAGCTTAAGCTATTTACAGCTCACTGGTTTTCACGCCCCACATAAAGTTTTCAAGCTAAGCCTTACAACAATTGGGCTTAGGGACCATTATATGTCCTTAAGATTGACACCTTCACTTTCGCTTGATTCTCACCCATAACAGTCCACTCAACAAATTTCTCAAAGGTGTCATCTTTCTATTTCAGGAAGAAACCATAATACAACCCTAATTGGCGAAGAATTGACATCAAAGTGCCAACTTGTGATCTTCCCATCTCGCTCATTGTAAATCTCATCTATCTTGTTATTTACCTCAACAAACTTAAATATGTGCACTACTCTAGATTTTTCAGTGCAATACCTTTTGCACCAATGCTTTAATCTCATGGTTTTGAGAGAAAGGTGGGGTAGACAGAGTTACCTTAACCTTGAAAGGGGTGGTTGTCATGGCTTGCATAGGAATATCGAGGTTTTGGTTATATCCTTGTTATTTATTGTCTTATTCTTCAAATTGAGGCTTAGAAGCATACCCTTGATCTTGTTAAAAATGGGATTAGAACCAGATCATTGTCCTTAGAATTGGCTATTATCAACATAATCTTGTTGTTGTGGCCTTTTTGAGCAGAGATTTTATATTGTGTGTTCTCAACATTGGTGCTTCTATAAAAATGTTTGGGTGGTTTCTAAATCCTTGGTTGAGTGGATTTGCTTTCTAGTAGCCACCTTGGATTTGGACATTACAAACTCTTGACCTTCATCAAGATTTCCAAAAAAGTGAAATGATTTTGCAAAGATTGGTATACATTGTCAACCTTATCACTTAACTCTTTGAATCTTGCATCATTACTCTTTGGCTCTCTCATGGACCCATCAAAGTTATTTCCACTCATTTGCTCCGGTTGAACAACATTCTCTATCCGTTGATCTCCTTGAGTGTTATACAAGTTTGTGAAACTATAACTGCTTGGCATATGAAGCATTAGCTGATATAGCAGTGTAATCCACGATGAAACCTTCCATGGATTTATTCTCCCATGCTTCATATAGAGAGTCATCCACCCCTTAACTGAATATATACATGGTGGTTTAGATCTTCGTAATGTTTTGGATGGGTAAGAATTTCGATAGAAACATCCAATTGCAATCTTTTTGTGTGGTGATGGTAAAGGTAACAATTACTTCTGCCATTGTGTTTCCTTGTATCCATGTGATATTTGAAAGAATGTAAGCTTTAGGATATCCTCGGACACACCATTCGTGTTCACTATTCCATAAATGATGAGGTCATTGGTCCAAACATTGGCCAATGCGGCCTACCCTACCCGAAGAGCACAAAGGTGCCCTAGCACGACACATGGGCTTGTTCCTATTAATTAAAGACTAATCAAGAATCAAGCAGTAAAGACTTGACCTGGTCAATAATCTTTGCTCACAAAGGATACACAGCGACAATTTATCTCATCCCAAATAGGCCAGAACAAATGCTGCCACATTCATCAAGTTGGTAAACTTTCCTTATATGAAGGTGTCCAAATATTGCTTTGGCGACCATGAGACTTTGTCCTAGTTTTAGGAGCTCCCCTAAACACTCATGGAAGCCAAAACATGCTTTGAACCAGGCGGGTCTATAAGTGCCTTCAATTGAGCAGATTAAAATCATTTATGGTAACTGTGATGACCGACTGATTTAATATTTGAAAACCAAACCATGGCATTCAGAAGAGTTAGTTAGACCTTTTCAGAAGCCCACAATCAACGTCTCATACGCCAGCCACCATAGGATCACACAAATCCTCCTTCTACTTTCCCTATTTGAGACCGATAGCATTGAAGCACCAACAAATCTCTGTTCAATGCACCTAGACATTCCAAATAGGCACCACTCCCTGACCAAGTTATCTTTCCATGTTTGGGCGAGCATTCAAATCTCCAATTGCCATATTCCTTAAGTGTAGGAGTCTCTCTTGTTTTCCTTCTTAATTTTTTTAATAGCTCTATATAAAACTCATTACACCATTGTAAATACACCATGAAATATAAAGTATTTTCTTAAGAAACCTTTGAGTTTTCTTTTCAAAGACAAGATCTTTGCTTCTTTTTTCATAGTGAGTTTAGTGTCACAGATACTTAAATCTTTTAAAGCCACTGGTAACTTAGTTTGAGAGATTTAAATACTCTTGGTTCATCTTTTAATCATGTGACTTTATCAAAACCTCCTCCTTTTATTATCCTTACCCATCTAAACCAAAAGAGATTTTCCGCCATTGGGAGTCACGACATATCGGGTTATAGGATTGGAATCAATCTTACATAATTTATTATCAAATATAAAAGCTACTCTCCCAAACTGTGTTCATCCAACCTCTTCAGTTTGTTTCAAATTTTATAAGTTTCATCTTATCGAGAGAGCTAAATAAAATCTTTTGTTCTATTTTTTCATTTGATTTTCTTATGTTTCTTCTCATATCAATCCAAAAAGCAAAATAAAAATTGTATTTCTTTCTATTTCTAGTCTCATAATTAAAGAAAATCCAAAACATTATCCTTTTATTATTTTTTAATTATCAAATTTAGTTGTTCTTTAAAAACAGACGTAAAGAATTTTTATTTTTATTATCTTCTTCCAAATTTAAATTCAAATTAAAAAACAAAAACAAATATTTTCTTATCCACAAAGAAAGTGATCACATACTAAGAATCCAAGAAGCTATCTAATCTAGAATAAACAAAATATTCGAGTTCACAAAAGTAACCAAACATAAGCAAACAAAGCATTAATAAAGCAAAAGAGGAAAAATGTAAATCGTGCAATGAATAAGAAACATCAAATAATTAGAAAAGAATGGGCCATAGGGTTTAACAACTGATTAAGATGTAGCAAGAGCTAAGTAATGATGCTAGAATAAGCATTAAGTAATATCATAGGATAATAATTACGAAATTATACCAATACACTTTCGTGGTACTAAATCTTTTCACAGATACCAAGCTAAACTTCATTTGCCAATCAATTGGTCAGTGACCTATCGGGTAGCTGCGATTTGGATTTAGTGACTTTGGGCGTTATATGGGAAATCTTCAGGTGTTGGGCTTGTACCCAAAGATGATTATAGTGACAAGAAGACGAAGTACATCTTCTTATTAAACAACTGGGTAAAAGCTGGTTCACGAGAAGATAACAGAAACCTGCAAAAAAAGGTTTGTTAGATGTTTGTTAACAGTAAGTTGACAGGTGATAACGGGAGTATAAGAGTAGTAGCAACAAGCAAAAGATACTATGAGAATATATATGTGTAATTTTTCATTTTACGTTTGTAATCAAGAGAGAAAATGAGAGCTGTGTGAGGTGGTGAGTGACGTGAGCGTGAGTGAACTTATCTCTGTTACAATTTCTTCATCGGAGCTTCGGGTATCCTCCGGTATGGTGACTGACTTGAGTTGGGGAGTGAAAAATATTATTCTCTGAAGTTGCTATTTGGGTGACTCTTGCTAAGACGTACCACAATCTGTTTTGGATCTTGGAATCTCATTATTTCCGGTGTCTTGTTTAACATTTCTGCACAACTCAAACAAATCAGTAAGCAATAAGAATAGTTATAAATACAGTGTATAAAGAAGAGAGAAATCAGATGGTTTAGATAGAGTGATTTGACTAACAGTGGTATTATAGCCAAATAGATCTATCTCACTAAGTCATTCTAATGCCTAGGATCTGGTTGGGTATTCAATAATATATCTAGGTGTTTTAGAGCCTCTTGGAGACTGTATTATACACTTATTGCTACCTGATAGATCTTCCTTTGTTAAGCTCAGGTTTCTACAATAGAACCGACACTTGGTAGATTTGAAGTTGAAAACTTTGATGGTGAAGGGGATTTTTCATTGTGAAAACATAAAGTTCTAGCCCAAATGGAGATTCTAGGTATTGGATCTGTATTGGAAAGATCGACAGTGATAGACCCAAAAGGAAAAAACATTCAGACTGAGACGTCTGAATAGGAGGCAAAAGATGATCCTAACTGGTTGGTTAAAGATAGAAGAGTCAAAAATTTGCTAAGTTTGAGTTTCGCTGACATTTTACTGAGAAAGGTATTGAAAGAACCTACGGGCTATGATTTGTGGAATGCACTCAAGTCCATTTATCAAGTTAAGTCATTACCTCATAGGTTCTACCTGAAGTAGAGATTTTACAACTTTAAAATGGATGAAGAAAAGAATCTAGACAAGAATCTTGATACATTTAATTAATAAGGTGATCTCTGATTTGTCAAGCCTTGGGGTTGAAATGAGCGAAGAGGATTAGGCTGCAATTCTTCTAAACAATCTGCCTAAAATATTTGAACATCTTGTGCACACTCTCAAGTATAGCAGTCTGAAGGACACAATCACACTTAAAAAAATTACTAGTTCAGCTTATTCAATCGAACTTGAGCTAAAAGAGAAAGATGGATACAAGAAAGCAGCTAGTGAAGGGTTGTTTGTTCAGACTTGTGGCAGAACAGATAAAAAGGTTCAACAAGAGGGAGGTATAAAAGCGGGAGTAAATCAGAACCTAAGTTCAAAAGAACTTGTTGGGTTTATAGTAGTGAAAAGAATCTAAAGAAAGAATGTCCTGAGAAAGGTCAAGGAAGTTCAAGTCAGTATAAAAATAAAAGAGCTGAAGCAAGCATTGGAAAGGCAGAATGGTATGAACCTGTTGTTCTAACAGCATCAAATCAACAAACGAGAGATGGCTGGGTGCTTGATTCTGGTTTCTCTTACCACATGATTTTCAGAAAGGATTTGATGTTTGATGTAGAAGAAGTAGATGGTGGAAATATTCTAATGGGTAATGACACACACTGTGACATTACAGCCATAGGCAAGGTGAAGTTAATCAACTATAACAACATTGTTGTTATATTAACTCAGGTACGCTACTCTTCTACTGCTAGAAGAAATTTGATTTCATTGGGACAGCTTGAAACACAGGTATGTTGGTTTAAATCAAAGAATTGTCGTATGCAAGTGTTTAAGGGTGATCTAGAAGTACTTGTTGGTGATTACAAGGATACACTATACTTCTTTGATGGTAAACCAGTACAGAAATTTGCAAATTCAGCTTTAAGGTCAGCTGATTTGACGAATTTGTGGCATAGTCGATTGGCACATGTGGGGGAGAAAAATTTGCAGATTTTGACTAAGAAAGAAGTGCTAAAGAATTTTGAGATGTCTAAGCTGAAAATTGTTAATTTTGCATTCTGGGTAAAACTCATAAATCTCCTTTCGAAGTTAGAAAGCATACATCAAATAGCATATTTGAATATATTCATTCCGATTTATGGGGTTCGCCAAATGTAACCCGTAGCCTGTCAATATTAAATCATCTTTGTGAATGATTTCAGCAAGAAGACTTGGATTTATTTTCTTAAGACCAAGGATGAGGCATTCATCAAGTTTGTTGAGTGGAAAGTTCTTGTTGAGAATAGAGTGAGAAGAAGGTAAAAATACTCAGAACCGACAACATGTTAGAATTCTGCAACAAAGCTTTTGATGAATTCTGTGTAGAAAATGGCACAAGACTTGTTCTTATACTACTTAGCAAAATGGAGTTGCTGACAGACTAAATCGTTCAACACTTGAAAAAGTTTCATGTTTACTGTCTGAAATAGGTCTTGGAGAAAAGTTTTGGGCTGAAGCATCATCAACCGTGGTATATTTGATGAATAGAACTCCTACAACATCTTTAGCATTTACAATACCAGAGGAGATATGGTCAGACAGGAAAGTTAAATATACTCATTTGAGGAGATTTGGTTGTGTGGTCTATTATCATGTTGACCAAGATAAATTGAAACCACGAACCAAAAGGGGAATCTTTGTTGGGTATCCACAAGGTGTAAAGGGCTACAAGATTTGGAGTGAAGATGAGAACAAGTGTGTGATAAGTCGCAATGTGGTTTTCTGTGAGGACATGGTGTTTAAGGATGAAAACAGATTTCAGATGATGGCATCAAGAAAGTGAAAAAGGTATCGTTCATTCTTCCAGGAGAAAAATCTGATCCTGAAAACAGGGATAAATTACTGGATACATCACCTACTGATGATATAACAGTTGAAGGTGGAGCTACCTCAATCTCTCGACAACAATCTTCGAGTGATTCATAAGAAGAACAAGCTTATACAAATAATAGTGGGTTGGAAAATTATCTGCTAGCTATAGATAGAACTCGGAGACCACCAGCAAAACTACCTAGCATATTTGATGACAGTGATGTTGCTGGCTATGCCCTGAATATGGCTGGCTCATATATTGGAAGAAGATGAACTAAGAAATTTTCAAAAAGCAATGAGCAGTAAATACAAAGAGCAGTGGTTATCAGCTATGAAGAAAAAAGTAGATTCTCTGTACAAAAATAAAATCTGGACATTGATACAAAGACCTGAGAAAGAAAGGACCATAGGTTGTAAATGGGTGTTCAAATACAAGCCGAGAATTCCAGGGGTTGAAAAGCCCTAGATTTAAAGCAAGGCTCGTGGCAAAAAAAATTTCACAAATCAAAGGTATTGACTATCATAAAGTTTTTTTTCACATATTGTTAAACATGTTACTATATAACTTGTGTTATCTTTAGTAGTCAATCAAGATTATCAATTGGTGCAATTAGGTGTGAAACAACTTTTTTGTACTGTAAATAAGATGAAAAGATCTTAATGGAACTACCTCGAGGATTCTCAAAAGGAGATAAAGTTTTTTTGTTACAGAGATCGCTTTATGGACTTAAACAGACACCACAACACTGGAATATGCACTTTGCTCATTTCATGAACACACATGGCTTTACAAGAAGCAGGTTTGATACATGTGTATATTTCAGAAAATATGATTGTGCTGAGTTCATTTATCTTCTATTATATGTAAATGATATGTTAATAACTGCTAGAAACAAGGTTGAGATTGAGAAGCTCAAAGTACTGCTGAGTAAGGAATTTGAGATGAAAGATCTCGGGCAAACGAAATGAATACTGGGTATAGATATTATCAGAGATAGGATTCAAGGAATTTTACACCTATCTCAACAAATCTACATTGAGAAAGTGTTGAAGAGTTTTGGTATGACATATGCTAAATCAGTTCAGACTCCAATGGGGACTCATTTCAGATTGTCAAGTACAAAAGATCATGAAAGAGCTCAGACAGAACAAGAAATGAAATGTGTTCCTTACTACAATGTCGTGAGCAGCTTGATGAACGCAATGGTAGGCACTCATCCTAATATCGCTCATGATGTTGGTTTAGTGAGCATATTCATGAATGCACCTTGCAGTGAAGATTGGAAGGCATTTAAATGGATATTACAGTATCTTAATAGAACAAAAGGTCATAAGCTAACATTTAAGAAAGCTAGAGAGTTTTGTATCAGAGGCTGTTGCGACAGTGATTATGTAGAAAATTTAGACCGGAGACGTTCTACTACAAGTTATATTTTTCAAGCTGGATAAAATACTGTAAGTTGGCGTTCTGGTCTACAACAGATAGTCGTACTATCTACAACGGAGGCCAAATACATGGCTCTCTCGAAAGCTGGAAAAGAAGCTATGTGGTGAAGAGCAATTACCTATGAACCTGGTTTTGCGCACGCGGTTGTGACTGTTTTCCGTGATTCTCAGAGCGTGTTGTGTCTGGCCAAAATTAGTGTCTTCCATGAACGAACCAAACACATCCAGGTTCGTTATCACTTCATTAGAGATCTGGTGGAAGAAGGATCGATGGCTGTTCTGAAAATCGGCACAAATGTTAACTCAACCGATATTTTGAGAACATCATTGCCTACGAAAAAATTTGAAGAAGGATTAAGCAATCTAAGGGTACTTGGATGCTGATTTTTCCTTTGATTTTGGAAGCTAGGGTTTGATCTTTGACAGGTAAATGTCTAAGAAGAAAAAAAGGGGAAAGTAAAGTGAAGTTTCGCTAAAGTGTAGGAAAAAGAAACAGGTGGAGTGTTTCTCAGGTTTATGTCTAAAGGTAATCGAGGGGGAGTTTGTCGGGTAGCTACGACTGGGCTTCAGTGACTTTGGGTCTTGTATGCAAAATCTTCAGGTGTTGGGCTTATGCCCCAAGATGATTATCGAGTGACAAGAAAAAGAAGTCCATCTTCTTCTTAAACAGCTGGGTAAAATCAAGTTCACAGGAAGATAAAACCTTCAAAAAAGGTTTGTTAGACGTTTGGTAACAGTAAGTTAACAGGTGATAATGGGAGTATAAGAGTAGTAGCAACGAGAAAAAGATACTATGAGAATATATGTGTAATTCTTCATTTTACGTTTGTAATCAAGAGAGAAAATGGGAGCTGTGTGAGGTGGTGAGCGACGTGAGGGTGAATGAACTTATTTCTGTTACAATTTCTTCATCAAAGCTCCGGGTATCCTCTTGTATGGTGAGTGACGTGAGTAACAAATGCACAAACATACTTAAAAGGAAGGCTATGAAGATTCTTCCCTAATTTGTATGAAAAGTGGCAAGATCCAAGCACAAATGAGAGAATAACCCCAAAGTAGCAAAAACAAGGTCTTAGACATTAAAATGGTTCAAAACATTCAATATTTTAGGTGTAAAATGTATTTATAGAATAAGAAAAATGAACTAGGATGCCATATGAGAAACTAAACTGAATCCAAAATATTGCATATTTGGCCAGGTGATTGATCATTGCAACTTCAAAAATGGTGAATTATGGTTTGGTCTGATCAGTCATTTGGTTGATCACTTGGGAAAGTGATAACATCTTCGTTTTAGTGTCTCATTGATCCGCCTGGTTGATGGGCCATTTGGCTAATCACTAGGTCCATGTAAAAATAGTCTTCATGGAGTGGTTATGAGCGGACGGGGATTATTGGCCATGTGGCCGATCATTGGTTCCTTATGGTATAGCTAGTTGGAGCCAACTGATCCTATAATACTTTGGAGACCGCTTTTTGCTATAGTTGGAGCTATCATTGATGTTAAAAAGAGCATCATCGATCTCATTTTGGGAATTGCAATTACGAAATTCAACAACATGGATGCAATGAAGAAACCAACTATAAAAAAGTTTTCTCTGTTAAGACATGCATAGATTAGGAGGAATACTATCTAGAAAAGTTTAACATGGAAGATCCCTTAGAGACCATAATCAAAAAGGGGGAGAAACATCTGTGGTCGTGAACGAGAAAGCTCCAGAATATGAGAAAATGTTGGATTTACACATGACCCTCAAAAGAGCAGGACTGCTTGCTGGAGCTGCTTGATAATAGAGAAGTTGTGAAATCGAGTAGTGGTAGAAATAATAAGTATAGCAATGATGAAGACTGCAGTGACCTTAAAGCACCAAAGTTATGAATTTCTGAATCTTAATTCTACGTATCGAGTGATAGTGAATGATGCTTTGAAAGTTGATGAGCCATCCATCCTTTAGAGTTAACCAACAAAGTATAGAAAGATTATAGGTTATTCACTAGATGACATCAAAGGTATAGATCTTTCTTTATTCATGCATATGATATATCTAAAAGATGAAACAAAGTCATCCATTAAGCACCAATGTAGGTTGAACCCTAATCTTAAGAAAGTTGTTAAGAAAGAAATTCTGAAATTGGTTAATTCGAGGATAATCTATCATATCTTAGTACTTGGATTTCTCTGGCTCTTCCCAATAAAAGGGGAATATCACCAGAACTATTATTGGTGATCCTATTTGTATTAATTAGGGAAAGTTGAATTCATCCATTGGGAAAAATCATTTCCCAATATATAATGTGGTGTTACTGCATGTGTGCTCAATGAATAGTGTTGAAAGCAAATATAATTAGTAAAATATTTTTATTTTTATTAGATTCTTATTGAGAAGTTAATAACAAGGAATCTAAGAACGTGGTAATGCCCATATCCCATTTTACTAAAAATATCAATTTATATGTTTTGTAGCAACAAAATTGTGGTATTAATGCATCTTTTGTCACAAAAGCACACTATCCTCCTCTATATCCATGAGATATACAACTTTTGTGATATAAACAATCTCCTTATCATTTTAGACATGACCTAATACAAGTTTCACCGATGTCCAACGTTATATTTTTAGATATACAGTCCGAATAATAAAAAACAAAAAAAATTATATAATTTATTTCTATTAATTTCATGTTTTTCTGAAAACTAACATATTCAATTTTTACTGTTAATAGGATTAAAGATAATTGAACACCAACAACAAACCCGGGATAGCCAAATAAAAAACTTTTGTGAAAAAACAACATTGTCAACAATATTACTAGAAAAAAGTAACTAAAATTTTTGTGATATCACTTATATTTTTCCCTATTAATTTCTTTAAAAATATTGATTTTATTGTCTATATTTATATGAATTTTAATCGATTGGCATATGAATTTTTAACTTAATCTTTTATTTTCATTTCCAACTTAAAGTAATTTTTCGTTTTTGCTCATTTGACTAAAATCTACTATGATGTTTGACTAATTTATTATCTTTCGTAATCATATATGTGATAAAATAGTTTTATTGCATTCACTTGAATAGATGATAAATTTGAGCATACATGTTATAAATAAAATATTAGCAAATTTTTTATACTTCAAACTAAACATATTATGAATTTAATATACCTGCTAATTATGGATTACCTAGGATAATAGGTCATTTTTGTGTTTGTTTCATAACTCAAAGTCCGTTGGGATCAAACAATTTCTAACTTTAAGAAGATAGTTCTATATCAAACCAAATGGACATTTTGAATATGCAATCCCAAGCATAAGTGAACTGGACCTTGCTTCATACCTTTAATTTCAAGTTGTTTCATTATGTCAAGAGAGATCATACTAACACTGCACTCGATTCAATTAGTGCTCCGTCCAACTTCAGTTTACCTATAGAACAATATACTAAAAATATTCCTAGATTTCTTATTTTGAGATTTGATGATTTCAAACAGAGGTAGACTTGATGATTGGATGGAAACTGGTCCTTCGATAATTTCTAAACTTCAAACATTTGGAACAGTTATATAACTCAGTTTTCTTTACTTTTGTTATTTTTCTCATTCCTCCATAAAGAAACAAACCATAATTGAAAAATTTTATCTATATTATCTTCTTCATCTTTCTTAGTTTGTTTTAGTTCATGCAATTAATAGAAAAATATTTATCGGCTGAAAGATTAAAGATATTATCTGATTTTGTAGGATATAAAATTTATGTTTTAGATAGCTTTATTGGACACCAAAGATCATAAAACCCCATAGTTAGTTCCTTGACGAGGGATTTGGTAAAGTTTGTATTTTTTACAACGTGAAAATTATAGATAAGAAGAAATGTTCTACCACATCCAAAATTTGAAAAGAAAAATATAAACAACCCTAAATTCTACAATACTAAAATACTTGAGGATATGAGTCTTTTGTATCACTCTGCATTCATTTATTCATTTATTTTACCGTTGTAATGAAATCATAGTCATCAAAATTTAATTGAGCAAACTATGATTACAATTTTGACAATAAAATAGGGACATCAAAAAAAAATTCAGACTAGTAAAATATTTTTATTTTTATTAAATTTATTATCGAGAAATTGAAGAAAAACAAAGCTAAAGAACCATTTTTAAAAATAAAAAGAGAAAATGGTAATTTTTATGTTATATTTTAGTAAATATTTGAATTATTATATTTTGAAACAACAACATTGTGGTATTACAGCATTTTTTGTCAAAAAATCACACTCTCATCATCCATAATGATGAGATATACAATTTTGATCACATAAGCGATTTCCGTATTATTTCAGACATGACCCAATACAAGTTTCACCGATCTCCTGTTTTATATCTGTGTACATATACAATCCAAATATAAAAATCAATTAAAATTATATAACTGATTTTATCAATTCCATGTTTTAAAAAAAATATTTGATTTTTATTTTTAAAAGGATTACATATAACTGAACAACAACAACATACCTGATGTAGCCAAAATTTTGTGATGTGAAACAAAAATTGTCAATAATACTATGAATAAAGTAACAAAAGTTTTTGTAATATTCATTATATTTTTGACTATCAATTATTTTAACAATATTGATTTTATTGTTATTTGCTAAATTCATACCACAAATTATATTTATATGAATTGTGATCGATTACCATCTGAATTTTTAACCAAATCTTTTATTTTCAATTCCAACTAAAAATAATATTCCATTTTTGTTCATTTGACTAAATTTCACTATGATGTTTGACTAATTTATTATCTTTTATAATCATATATTTGACAAAGTACAATTAAATAGATGATAAATTTGAGTATGCGTATCACAAACAAATTATTTTCAAAGTTTTTAAATTTAAAACTAAAGGGTAATCCTAAAGAAAATTTGTATGTGTATCACAAACAAATTGCTTTAGGATTACCTTGAAAGGGTAAAGGATAATCCTAAAGCAAACCAAATAGGCATTTTGAAGATGCAACCCCAAACATAAATGAAATGGAGTTTGCTCACTATAAAAAAAAGTCATTTTGCCATTCTGATTTGTGACCAAATATGATTTCGCAAATTTAGCAACTCTTTTGGGAATGTTTTGCAACCCATTTGTGACTACAGTGCGGTAGTCACAAAATGCTCACACTTTTTGGAATAAAACCCGTAGTCGCAAATTGGTCGCAATTTGCGACTAAACTGTGACCAATATACGACCGATTTGAGACCAAGACTTGTAGTCGATAATCAGTCGAATTTTTGCGACCAAATAGCAACTACATATGCTGCACTCATATAGTGGTTACAGTTTGGATGCAAAATATGCGACCACAATTGCAGTGGTACTTCAATCACAAAGTGATGGCTAAACAACAACGTGGAAAACATGTGCAGGTTGGTATACCTAAAAAATAAGCGACCACACTACTGTGGTCGAAAAATAGTCATAAAGTAGTAGAAAAATAGTGGCAAAATCTTATATATATGCCCCCATGTCTCTTATATCATTTGTAGAATCACAAAAAAAAACTTCAAACATGTGGGAGAATTACAATAATTCAAGAGATTAGATGTACAAAAGGATTGATAATCAAACAAGAAATATGTCCACGGAATTCGCACAAGGCATGGAGCAGTTCATGAATTTTGCTAGTAGTTTGCCAATAACTCAAAGTAGTGGAGGTAAGTTTTTATGTCTTTTTATTAATTACAAAAATGATAAATTTCTTTCAGAACACAAAATTTAGAATCATCTGTATAGTCGAGGATTTATGCCAAATTATTATGTTTGGTATAAACATGGATACAAACTTAATGTTGAGTTAGGTGCGAGTAGTCGTTGTGATGATGTCAATAGAAATCAAGGAGGTACATGTGGTAGGGAAAAAATAGTAGGTACCTCCGGTAATAGATATGTTAAAATAGTGACGGATGCATTTCCTGAGACTACGACTGTGAGTACTATAATCATCACGAGAAAAGCTTTAATAATATAGAAGAACCTAATTCAAAAACATAAAACTTTTACAACATGTTAGAAGCTACCAAAAATCGATTGTATGATGGTTATCATGAATGGCACTCACAATTATCTTTAGCTGATCGGTTCATAAACATTAAGTCTAATTTTAATCTTGCTGAAAAATGCATGGACTTCTAGGCGGAGCTATTTACTGAATATTTTCCCGAGGAGAATCAATCAAATGGTTCATACGAAACCAAAAAACTGATGTGAAATTTAGGGCTCCCGTTTTATTACAATGGTATGATCTTTTGGAAAAAAGATGAAAAATCGAAAAAAGTAAATTTTGCGATTCTCCCTGATATAAGCCAAGTGAGGGTAGGATGAAAATACCTTTCAGTCGTATGTGGTATTTACTTATAGGCAATAGACTGACCAAAATGTTTCTAACAATCATAACTCTTCGAGTCTGTACAAAATTATGACATACTACTGGGTCATAGAAATGGTCAATGAGAGAAGTAGTAATGTATCTAACAATCGTAACTCTTCTCGAGATAACCTTGGTCCGCATAAATATTTGTCGGAGCAAAAATCATATATACAGATTCTACAAAAAAATGGTAAGTATTAATTTAGAATTAAAAATTTCAATTCTTATTCAAATGTTTATTTATTTATCACATTTAAAAAATTAGGAAAATAAGTTGGGTCGACCAGTTTCTATTGGCGAAGTCTTGATAAAGATGCATACACGGGAAGATGGAACATATGACGATATGAAGGTAAAACAAATTGGTGAAGCGTACAAAAAAGATTTAGAGGAAAAAATGGTGATCGTTGAGGTGGATCCTTGTGAGACGTCGGATGGTACTTCGGGCCGATTAGAGCTCACTGCCAACAAAATGAATGAAATATTCATTCAAGTATTAATCAAATTATTTAAATGTTTATTGTATTTCATTTTATTTATACTAATTAAATTAATTTTTAAATAATTTGTTAACCTTCTATTTCGGATGAAAGAGGATGTTTTTACGGCCTTAGTAGTCTAAACCTTATTCACGGCACTGGCAGGCGTAGAGAAAGATACGTTTTAAGTTTTTCCGATTTTTTCATGTTTCAAGAACAACTACTAGCCATGCAGCGTCAAATTGAATAACAAACTGGTCCAAATACTCGTATGGAAGAACGGGAACCCATATTGCTGATGAGCTTGGTGCTGAACGAGCACGAAGGGAAGAACAGGATGCCGAAGCCGCCCGAGTTGCAATAGAACAATCAAACCGCATCATGAGCTTGGGGATACACGTGAGTTAGATGCAACAGACAGATTCAGGATTTTCCGCTTATATGACCGCCAATAATCCGCCAAACACGATGACACCTCCCGCACCATCAACTGCATCGCCAACATTTTCTCTTAGAGATTTTCAATTTCCACCTTTAGATAATAATTAGTTTTTTTGTTTTTATTGTTAATTAGGTTTCAATTTTTGTAATCAAAATTTTATATTTAATAAATATATATTTCGACTTTTTATTTAATAAATAAAACTACATTTCAAATAAATAAAATGCTTATTTAATTTATAATCAATAATAATTATTTGAAATAAGTAATTAATTAATTACTAATTTAAATTATTAATTCATTAACAATAATTAACTTATTATTAACAAAAATTATAAGTTAATAATATTAATTAATTAATTATGAATAATTTTTTTAATTAATTATTATTAATAAAATTGTATATTTTAATATTTAATTCAATTTTTAATAGTAATCGCAAATTAGTCACTATTTTGTGACCAATTTACGACTATACTATTTAAATAATAAAATTATTTTTTACTAGTGTGGTCGTAAAATGGTCACAAAAAGTGCCACCAATTTGTGACTAGTATTCGATAATTAAATTTTTATTTTTTATTTCATATAGGCAAATTGATAACATTTTTTGATCAATTTACGACTATATTATTATAAATTCAATTTTTTTTAATAAATATGGTCGCAAATTGGTCATAAAAGTGTGACTAATATGCGACCGTGGTATTTAAAAAATTGAATAATTTTTCTATATAAGTGGTCGTAAATTGGTTATAAGAAATGTGACCAATTTGCATCTACAATATGAAAAAATTGAATTATGTTTTATACATGTAATCGCAAATGAGCCACACTTTTTGTGATCAATTTGTGTCCAAGAAATTAAATATTTTATAAATATTTATTACCAATTTGCGATCACACATTTTATGACAAGCCCTTAGTGGCAAAAGGGTCGCAAAATTTGTTGGTATTCCTAAGTGATATCTTGGTTGCAAATTATGGGACGACAGTGTAGTCGAAAATGTAGTCGTAAAATGAACCATTGTTACCGTAGTCGCATTTTGGTTATAAAAGAGTGATCAAAATGCGATGATGGGATTTTGCGATGAGAGTTTTGCGACTATAGTACGTGGTTGCAAAGTTGCCGCATATAAGCAATATGTGATCATTGTATGATCACAACCCAAGTCGCAAAACAGTTTTTTTTTGTAGTGTCAATATGTTGATACGTTGATGCAGTGTTAGTATGTGATGAAAAAATAATGTTTAAAGTTAGACCAAAATAGTTAAAATTGTATATGAGTTCATTAAACGAATCAATAGGCACCATGAAATATGTTAGGTATGATATATTGTTTCATTCAAATAAAGCAAACAAATCCAGAAATGTTATTGACTACTACATCTATATATCCTAATTATTCAATTTCGCAGGAATTAAACAAATCCAGAAATGTTAAATATAAATGTGAAAATGTTTAGTAAGTCAATTTTTACACGTTCAAGAAATTAACCATCACTTTGAGTGCGTAGTTTGACAAATAAATAAGTAATAAAAAACAAGATTAAACATTGACGAAGAACTCTAAAAATAAATTCAAATATAAAATTTTAATTTAAAATTTCACAACTCTTTTTAAAATTTTCTTGCAACCAACTAAAGAACTACTTATGTGTGATTCATACACAACACAAAGTAGAAGATATATAATGGCATAATAAAATCAAACATATAAGAACATGGGTTGGATGGAAAACTCTTTCTTCAATGATTACTAAATGATTACTAAAGTTCAAACATTTGGAACACTTATATAACTAATTTTATTTACTTTTTGTAATTTTTTCATTTCACCATAAAGAAACAAACCATAATTAAAAACATTTTTCCATCTTTCTTAGTTTTTTTTAGTTCATACAATTAATAGAAAAATATTTATCGACCGAAAGTTTAAAGACATTATCTAAATGTGTAGGATATAAAACTTATGTTTTACATAGCTTTAGTTGACACCAAAGACTATAAACTCCATAGTTAGTTACTTGACCAAGGATTTGGTAAAGTTGGTTTTTTCTACAACGTGAAAATTATAGATAAGAAAAAATGTTCTACCACATCCAAAATTTGAAAAGAAAAATATAGACAACTCTAAATTCTACAATACTAAAATACTTGAGGATATGAGTCTCTTGTATCACTGTGCATTCATTTTAATCATTTATTTTACCTTGGTAATGAAATCCTAGTCATCAAAATTTAATTGAACAAACTATGATTATAATTTTGACAAATAAAATCGGGACATCAAAACAAATATAATTCAGACTAGTAAAATATTTTTATTTTTATTAAATTCATTATCAAGAAATTGAAGAAAAACAAAGCTAAAGAACTACTTTTTTAAATAAGAAGAGAAAATTGTAATGCTCATATCAAATTTTAGTAAACGTTTCAATTATTATATTTTGAAGCAACAACATTGTGGTGTTGGTGCATTTTTTGTCAAAAAAGCACACTCTCCTCCTCCATAATGATGAGATATACAATTTTGATCACATAAGCGATTTCCGTATTGTTTCAAACATGGCCCAATACAAGTTTCACCGATCCCCTGTTTTATATTTGTGTAGATATACAATCCCAAAATAAAAATCAATTAACATTATATAACTGATTTCGATCAATTCCATGTTTTTAAAAATGTAAGAAATTTGATTTTTATTTTTAAAAGGATTAAGATAACTGAACACCAACAACATACCTCGTGTAGCCAAAATTTTGTCTTGAGAAACAAAAATTGTCAATAATAATGCTAGGAATAAAGTAACAAAAGTTTTTGTAATATCCATTATATCTTTCCCTATCTATTATTTTAAGAATATTGATGTTATTGTTTATTTGCTAAATTCATACCATAAGTTATATTTCTATGAATTGTAATCGATTAACATCTGAATTTTCAACCTAATCTTTATTTTCAATTCCAACTTTAATTAATATTCCATTTATACTCATTTGACTAAAATTTACTATGATGTTGGACTCATTTATTATCCATTATAATCATATACTAGATTTTGACCATATCCCGACGAAAATATTCATATAATGTAATTATTTATTTATTTTATAAATTTAAATTAGATATATACATAATTTATCAATTATTTGAAATGTTTTTTTGAAATTTTTAATATTAAATATACAAATGAAATAGATAATCAAATCGAATTGTATAAATGAATTTAAATAGTCGCTATTTTGGATAGACCATATTATTAAATGGGTAAGGAATTATATAATGCGATAAATATTCAATTAAACAAAAATTTTGCTTTATATTTTTTTTTACTTATTTTTCAAAATTTATGATATTTTGCTTTATATTGTGTTTATTTTTTTTATGTCAAAATACTAGGAATTTATATATACTATACTGTTAAATATTTATTTAATGTCATTTTCGTAAATAATCTAGTAAATTATGTTTTATATAATATTTTTATGATGTTATGACACATCACCATGGCATATTTGTAAATCACACGTGAAAATAAAATTTTTTGTTTAAATGTTTCTCAATTAATATATTAGAGATCTGACAAAGAAATTTTTATTGCATTCTATTGGATAGATAATATTTGAGTATGCGTATCACAAATAAAATATTTGTTCAAACTAAACAATATTTTGAATTTCATAATTAATTTTTTTTGTCACTAAATTTAGTAATTAATTTGTTTTACTACCTCTTAAGTCAAGATATACAATGTCATGCCTGCCCTAATGATTATTTTGGCAAATTACAAAGTTTTCCTCTTAGCGATTCTTTTCTTTATATACTTAAAAATATGCCTTGTACTATATTGGGATTATTTCAAGCCTGATTTTTTAGGTGTGAGACTTTCTCTTCATTTTATAAAGTTTTAAAAAAAATAAAACGAAGTTTTGTACAGAAAATGGAAGTAATAAAAATGCTGTAAATCTCAAATTTAACTATGAATAACAAAGCTAAAGAACTAAATTTTTAAATAAGAAGAGAAAATTGTAATGCTCATATCAAATTTTAGTAAACGTTTCAATTATTATATTTTGAAGCAACAACACTGTGGTGTTAGTGCATTTTTTGTCAAAAAAGCACACTCTCCTCCTCCATAATGATGAGATATACAATTTTGATCACATAAGCGATTTCCGTATTGTTTCAAACATGGTCCAATACAAGTTTCACCGATCACCTGTTTTATATCTGTGTAGATATACAATCCCAAAATAAAAATCAATTAACATTATAAAACTGATTTCGATCAATTCCATGTTTTTAAAAATATAAGAAAGTTGATTTTTATTTTTAAAAGGATTAAGATAACTGAACACCAACAACATACCTCGTGTAGCCAAAATTTTGTCTTGAGAAACAAAAATTGTCAATAATAATGCTAGGAATAAAGTAACTAAAGTTTTTGTAATATCCATTATATCTTTCCCTATCTATTATTTTAAGAATATTGATGTTATTGTTTATTTGCTAAATTCATACCATAAGTTATATTTATATGAATTGTAATCGATTAACATCTGAATTTTCAACCTAATCTTTATTTTCAATTCCAATTTTAATTAATATTCCATTTATACTCATTTGACTAAAATTTACTATGATGTTGGACTCATTTATTATCCATTATAATCATATACTAGATTTTGACCATATCCGGACGAAAATATTCATATAATGTAATTATTTATTTATTTGATAAATTTAAATTAGATATATACATAATTTATCAATTATTTGAAATGTTTTTTTGAAATTTTTAATATTAAATATACAAATGAAATAGATAATCAAATCGAATTGTATAAATAAATTTAAATAGTCGCTATTTTGGATAGACCATATTATTAAATGGGTAAGGAATTATATAATGCGATAAATGTTCAATTAAACAAAAATTTTGCTTTATATTTTTTTTTATTTATTTTTCAAAATTTATGATATTTTGCTTTATATTGTGTTTATTTTTTTATGTCAAAATATTAGGAATTCATATATACTATACTGTTAAATATTTATTTAATGTCATTTTCGTAAATAATCTAGTAAATTATGTTTTATATAATATTTTTATGATGTTATGACACATCACCATGGCATATTTGTAAACACACGTGAAAATAAAATTTTTTGTTTAAATGTTTCTCAATTAATATATTAGAGATCTGACAAAGAAATTTTTATTGCATTCTATTGGATAGAAAATATTTGAGTATGCGTATCACAAATAAAATATTTGTTCAAACTAAACAATATTTTGAATTTCATAATTAATTTTTTTGTCACTAAATTTAGTAATTAATTTGTTTTACTACCTCTTAAGTCAAGGTATACAATGTCATGCCTGCCCTAATGATTATTTTGGCAAATTTCAAAGTCTTCCTCTTAGCGATTCTTTTCTTTATATACTTAAAAATATGCCTTGTACTATATTGGGATTATTTCAAGCCTGATTTTTTAGGTGTGAGACTTTCTCTTCATTTTATAAAGTTTAAAAAAAAATAAAACGAAGTTTTGTACAGAAAATGGAAGTAATAAAAATGCTGTAAATCTCAAATTTAACTATGAATAACAAAGCTAAAGAACTAATTTTTTAAATAAGAAGAGAAAATTGTAATGCTCATATCAAATTTTAGTAAACGTTTCAATTATTATATTTTGAAGCAATAACACTGTGGTGTTGGTGCATTTTTTGTCAAAAAAGCACACTCTCCTGCTCCATAATGATGAGATATACAATTTTGATCACATAAGCGATTTCTGTATTGTTTCAAACATGGTCCAATACAAGTTTCACCGATCACCTGTTTTACATATGTGTAGATATACAATCCCAAAATAAAAATCAATTAACATTATATACCTGATTTCGATCAATTCCATGTTTTTAAAAATATAAGAAAGTTGATTTTTATTTTTAAAAGGATTAAGATAACTGAACACCAACAACATACCTCGTGTAGCCAAAATTTTGTCTTGAGAAACAAAAATTGTCAATAATAATGCTAGGAATAAAGTAACAAAAGTTTTTGTAATATCCATTATATCTTTCCCTATCTATTATTTTAAGAATATTGATGTTATTGTTTATTTGCTAAATTCATACCATAAGTTATATTTATATGAATTGTAATCGATTAACATCTAAATTTTCAACCTAATCTTTATTTTCAATTCCAACTTTAATTAATATTCCATTTATTCTCATTTGACTAAAATTTACTATGATGTTAGACTCATTTATTATCCATTATAATCATATACTAGATTTTGACCATATCCCGATGAAAATATTCATATAATGTAATTATTTATTTATTTTATAAATTTAAATTAGATATATACATAATTTATCAATTATTTGAAATGTTTTTTTTTGAAATTTTTAATATTAAATATACAAATGAAATAGATAATCAAATCGAATTGTATAAATAAATTTAAATAGTCGCTATTTTGGATAGACCATATTATTAAATGGGTAAGGAATTATATAATGCGATAGATATTCAATTAAACAAAAAATTTTCTTTATATTTTTTTTTACTTATTTTTCAAAATTTATGATATTTTGCTTTATACTGTGTTTATTTTTTTACGTAAAAATATTAGGAATTTATATATACTATATTGTTAAATATTTATTTAATGTCATTTTCGTAAATAATCTAGTAAATTATGTTTTATATAATATTTTTATGATGTTGTGACACATCACCATGGCATATTTGTAAATCACACGTGAAAATAAATTTTTTTGTTTAGATGTTTCTCAATTAATATATTAGAGAAGAAATTTTTATTGCATTCTATTGGATAGACAATATTTGAGTATGCGTATCACAAAAAAAATATTTGTTCAAACTAAACAATATTTTGAATTTCCTAATTAATTTTTTTTGTCACTAAATTTAGTAATTAATTTGTTTTACTACCTCTTAAGTCAAGGTATACAATGTCATGCCTTCCCTAATGATTATTTTGGCAAATTACAAAGTCTTCCACTTAGCGATTCTTTTTTTTATATACTTAAAAATATGCCTTGTACTATATTGGGATTATTTCAAGCCTGATTTTTTAGGTGTGACACTTTCTCTTCATTTTATAAAGTTTAAAAAAAATAAAACGAAGTTTTGTACAGAAAATGGAAGTAATAAAAATGCTGTAAATCTCAAATTTAACTATGAATAACAAAGCTAAAGAACTAATTTTTTAAATAAGAAGAGAAAATTGTAATGCTCATATCAAATTTTAGTAAACGTTTCAATTATTATATTTTGAAGCAACAACACTGTGGTGTTGGTGCATTTTTCGTCAAAAAAGCACACTCTCCTCCTCCGTAATGATGAGATATACAATTTTGATCACATAAGCGATTTCCGTATTGTTTCAAACATGGCCCAATACAAGTTTCACCGATCACCTGTTTTATATCTGTGTAGATATACAATCCCAAAATAAAAATCAATTAACATTATATAACTGATTTCGATCAATTCCATGTTTTTAAAAATATAAAAAATTTGATTTTTATTTTTAAAAGGATTAAGATAACTGAACACCAACAACATACCTCGTGTAGCCAAAATTTTGTCTTGAGAAACAAAAATTGTCAATAATAATGCTAGGAATAAAGTAACAAAAGTTTTTGTAATATCCATTATATCTTTCCCTATCTATTATTTTAAAAATATTGATGTTATTGTTTATTTGCTAAATTCATACCATAAGTTATATTTATATGAATTGTAATCGATTAACATCTAAATTTTCAACCTAATCTTTATTTTCAATTCCAACTTTAATTAATATTCCATTTATTCTCATTTGACTAAAATTTACTATGATGTTGGACTCATTTATTATCCATTATAATCATATACTAGATTTTGACCATATCCCGACGAAAATATTCATATAATGTAATTATTTATTTATTTTATAAATTTAAATTAGATATATACATAATTTATCAATTATTTGAAATGTTTTTTTGAAATTTTTAATATTAAATATACAAATGAAATAGATAATCAAATCGAATTGTATAAATGAATTTAAATAGTCGCTATTTTGGATAGACCATATTATTAAATGGGTAAGGAATTATATAATGCGATAAATATTCAATTAAACAAAAATTTTGCTTTATATTTTTTTTACTTATTTTTCAAAATTTATGATATTATGCTTTATATTGTGTTTATTTTTTTATGTCAAAATATTAGGAATTTATATATACTATACTGTTAAATATTTATTTAATGTCATTTTCGTAAATAATCTAGTAAATTATGTTTTATATAATATTTTTATGATGTTGTGATACATCACCATGGCATATTTGTAAATCACACGTGAAAATAAATTTTTTTGTTTAGATGTTTCTCAATTAATATATTAGAGATCTGACAAAGAAATTTTTATTGCATTCTATTGGATAGACAATATTTGAGCATGCGTATCACAAATAAAATATTTGTTCAAACTAAACAATATTTTGAATTTCATAATTAATTTTTTTGTCACTAAATTTAGTAATTAATTTGTTTTACTACCTCTTAAGTCAAGGTATACAATGTCATGCCTGCCCTAATGATTATTTTGGCAAATTACAAAGTCTTCCTCTTAGCGATTTTTTTCTTTATATACTTAAAAATATGCCTTGTGCTATATTGGGATTATTTCAAGCCTGATTTTTTAGGTGTGAGACTTTCTCTTCATTTTATAAAGTTTTTTTAAAAATAAAACGAAGTTTTGTACAGAAAATGGAAGTAATAAAAATGCTGTAAATCTCAAATTTAACTATGAATAACAAAACTAAAGAACTAATTTTTTAAAAAAGAAGAGAAAATTGTAATGCTCATATCAAATTTTAGTAAACGTTTCAATTATTATATTTTGAAGCAACAACACTGTGGTGTTGGTGCATTTTTTGTCAAAAAAGCACACTCTCCTCCTCCATAATGATGAGATATACAATTTTGATCACATAAGCGATTTCCGTATTGTTTCAAACATGGTCCAATACAAGTTTCACCGATCACCTGTTTTATATCTGTGTAGATATACAATCCCAAAATAAAAATCAATTAACATTATATAACTGATTTCGATCAATTCCATGTTTTTAAAAATATAAGAAATTTGATTTTTATTTTTAAAAGGATTAAGATAACTGAACACCAACAACATACCTCGTGTAGCCAAAATTTTGTCTTGAGAAACAAAAATTGTCAATAATAATGCTAGGAATAAAGTAACAAAAGTTTTTGTAATATCCATTATATCTTTCCCTATCTATTATTTTAAGAATATTGATGTTATTTTTTATTTGCTAAATTCATACCATAAGTTATATTTATATGAATTGTAATCGATTAACATCTGAATTTTCAACCTAATCTTTATTTTCAATTCCAACTTTAATTAATATTCCATTTATACTCATTTGACTAAAATTTACTATGATGTTGGACTCATTTATTATCCATTATAATCATATACTAGATTTTGACCATATCCCGACGAAAATATTCATATAATGTAATTATTTATTTATTTTATAAATTTAAATTAGATATATACATAATTTATCAATTATTTGAAATGTTTTTTTTGAAATTTTTAATATTAAATATACAAATGAAATAGATAATCAAATCGAATTGTATAAATAAATTTAAATAGTCGCTATTTTGGATAGACCATATTATTAAATGGGTAAGGAATTATATAATGCGATAAGTATTCAATTAAACAAAAAATTTGTTTTATATTTTTTTTTACTTTTTTTTCAAAATTTATGATATTTTGCTTTATATTGTGTTTATTTTTTTATGTCAAAATATTAGGAATTTATATATACTATACTGTTAAATATTTATTTAATGTCATTTTCGTAAATAATCTAGTAAATTATGTTTTATATAATATTTTTATGATGTTATGACACATCATCATGGCATATTTGTAAACACACGTGAAAATAAAATTTTTTGTTTAAATGTTTCTCAATTAATATATTAGAGATCTGACAAAGAAATTTTTATTGCATTCTATTGGATAGAAAATATTTGAGTATGCGTATCACAAATAAAATATTTGTTCAAACTAAACAATATTTTGAATTTCATAATTAATTTTTTTGTCACTAAATTTAGTAATTAATTTGTTTTACTACCTCTTAAGTCAAGGTATACAATGTCATGCCTGCCCTAATGATTATTTTGGCAAATTACAAAGTCTTACTCTTAGCGATTTTTTTCTTTATATACTTAAAAATATGCCTTGTGCTATATTGGGATTATTTCAAGCCTGATTTTTTAGGTGTGAGTCTTTCTCTTCATTTTATAAAGTTTTTTTAAAAATAAAACGAAGTTTTGTACAGAAAATGGAAGTAATAAAAATGCTGTAAATCTCAAATTTAACTATGAATAACAAAACTAAAGAACTAATTTTTTAAATAAGAAGAGAAAATTGTAATGCTCATATCAAATTTTAGTAAACGTTTCAATTATTATATTTTGAAGCAACAACACTGTGGTGTTGGTGTATTTTTTGTCAAAGAAGCACACTCTCCTCCTCCATAATGATGAGATATACAATTTTGATCACATAAGCGATTTCCGTATTGTTTCAAACATGGTCCAATACAAGTTTCACCGATCAGCTGTTTTATATCTGTGTAGATATACAATCCTAAAATAAAAATCAATTAACATTATATAACTGATTTCGATCAATTCCATGTTTTTAAAAATATAAGAAATTTGATTTTTATTTTTAAAAGGATTAAGATAACTGAACACCAACAACATACCTCGTGTAGCCAAAATTTTGTCTTGAGAAACAAAAATTGTCAATAATAATGCTAGGAATAAAGTAACAAAAGTTTTTGTCATATCCATTATATCTTTCCCTATCTATTATTTTAAGAATATTGATGTTATTGTTTATTTGCTAAATTCATACCATAAGTTATATTTATATGAATTGTAATCGATTAACATCTGAATTTTCAACCTAATCTTTATTTTCAATTCCAACTTTAATTAATATTCCATTTATTCTCATTTGACTAAAATTTACTATGATGTTGGACTCATTTATTATCCATTATAATCATATACTAGATTTTGACCATATCCCGACGAAAATATTCATATAATGTAATTATTTATTTATTTTATAAATTTAAATTAGATATATACATAATTTATCAATTATTTGAAATGTTTTTTTGAAATTTTTAATATTAAATATACAAATGAAATAGATAATCAAATCGAATTGTATAAATGAATTTAAATAGTCGTTATTTTGGATAGACCATATTATTAAATGGGTAAGGAATTATATAATGCGATAAATATTCAATTAAACAAAAATTTTGCTTTATATTTTTTTTTTACTTATTTTTCAAAATTTATGATATTTTGCTTTATATTGTGTTTATTTTTTTATACCAAAATATTAGGAATTTATATATACTATACTGTTAAATATTTATTTAATGTCATTTTCGTAAATAATCTAGTAAATTATGTTTTATATAATATTTTTATGATGTTGTGACACATCACCATAGCATATTTGTAAATCACACGTGAAAATAAAATTTTTTGTTTAGATGTTTCTCAATTAATATATTAGAGATCTGACAAAGAAATTTTTATTGCATTCTATTGGATAGACAATATTTGAGTATGCGTATCACAAATAAAATATTTGTTCAAACTAAAAAATATTTTGAATTTCATAATTGATTTTTTTTGTCACTAAATTTAGTAATTAATTTGTTTTACTACCTCTTAAGTCAAGGTATACAATGTCATGCCTGCCCTAATGATTATTTTGGCAAATTACAAAGTCTTCCTCTTAGCGATTTTTTCTTTATATACTTAAAAATATGCCTTGTGCTATATTGGGATTATTTCAAGCCTGATTTTTTAGGTGTGAGACTTTCTCTTTATTTTATAAAGTTTTTTTAAAAATAAAACGAAGTTTTGTACAGAAAATGGAAGTACTAAAAATGCTGTAAATCTCAAATTTAACTATGAATAACAAAGCTAAAGAACTAGTTTTTTAAATAAGAAGAGAAAATTGTAATGCTCATATCAAATTTTAGTAAACGTTTCAATTATTATGTTTTGAAGCAACAACACTGTGGTGTTGGTGCATTTTTTGTCAAAAAAGCACACTCTCCTCCTCCATAATGATGAGATATACAATTTTGATCACATAAGCGATTTCCGTATTGTTTCAAACATGGCCCAATACAAGTTTCACCGATCACCTGTTTTATATCTGTGTAGATATACAATCCCAAAATAAAAATCAATTAACATTATATAACTGATTTCAATCAATTCCATGTTTTTAAAAATATAAGAAATTTGATTTTTATTTTTAAAAGGATTAAGATAACTGAACACCAACAACATACCTCGTGTAGCCAAAATTTTGTCTTGAGAAACAAAAATTGTCAATAATAATGCTAGGAATAAAGTAACAAAAGTTTTTGTAGTATCCATTATATCTTTCCCTATCTATTATTTTAAGAATATTGATGTTATTGTTTATTTGCTAAATTCATACCATAAGTTATATTTATATGAATTGTAATCGATTAACATCTGAATTTTCAACCTAATCTTTATTTTCAATTCCAACACTAATTAATATTCCATTTATACTCATTTGACTAAAATTTACTATGATGTTGGACTCATTTATTATCCATTATAATCATATACTAGATTTTGACCATATCCCGACGAAAATATTCATATAATGTAATTATTTATTTATTTTATAAATTTAAATTAGATATATACATAATTTATCAATTATTTGAAATGTTTTTTTTGAAATTTTTAATATTAAATATACAAATGAAATAGATAATCAAATCGAATTGTATAAATAAATTTAAATAGTCGCTATTTTGGATAGACCATATTATTAAATGGGTAAGGAATTATATAATGCGATAGATATTCAATTAAACAAAAATTTTGCTTTATATTTTTTTTTACTTATTTTTCAAAATTTATGATATTTTGCTTTATACTGTGTTTATTTTTTTACGTCAAAATATTAGGAATTTATATATACTATACTGTTAAATATTTATTTAATGTCATTTTCGTAAATAATCTAGTAAATTATGTTTTATATAATATTTTTAGGATGTTGTGACACATCACCATGGTATATTTGTAAATCACACGTGAAAATAAATTTTTTTGTTTAGATGTTTCTCAATTAATATATTAGAGAAGAAATTTTTATTGCATTCTATTGGATAGACAATATTTGAGTATGCGTATCACAAAAAAAATATTTGTTCAAACTAAACAATATTTTGAATTTCATAATTAATTTTTTTTGTCACTAAATTTAGTAATTAATTTGTTTTACTACCTCTTAAGTCAAGGTATACAATGTCATGCCTGCCCTAATGATTATTTTGGCAAATTACAAAGTCTTCCTCTTAGCGATTCTTTTCTTTATATACTTAAAAATATGCCTTGTGCTATATTGGGATTATTTCAAGCCTGATTTTTTAGGTGTGAGACTTTCTCTTCATTTTATAAAGTTTAAAAAAAAATAAAACGAAGTTTTTTACAGAAAATGGAAGTAATAAAAATGCTGTAAATCTCAAATTTAACTATGAATAACAAAGCTAAAGAACTAATTTTTTAAATAAGAAGAGAAAATTGTAATGCTCATATCAAATTTTAGTAAACGTTTCAATTATTATATTTTGAAGCAACAACACTGTGGTGTTGGTGCATTTTTCGTCAAAAAAACACACTCTCCTCCTCTATAATGATGAGATATACAATTTTGATCACATAAGCGATTTCCGTATTGTTTCAAACATGGCCCAATACAAGTTTCACCGATCACCTGTTTTATATCTGTGTAGATATACAATCCCAAAATAAAAATCAATTAACATTATATAACTGATTTCAATCAATTCCATGTTTTTAAAAATATAAGAAATTTGATTTTTATTTTTAAAAGGATTAAGATAACCGAACACCAACAACATACCTCGTGTAGCCAAAATTTTGTCTTGAGAAACAAAAATTTCAATAATAATGCTAGGAATAAAGTAACAAAAGTTCTTGTAATATCCATTATATCTTTCCCTATCTATTATTTTAAGAATATTGATGTTATTGTTTATTTGCTAAATTCATACCATCAGTTATATTTATATGAATTGTAATCGATTAACATCTGAATTTTCAACCTAATCTTTATTTTCAATTCCAACTTTAATTAATATTCCATTTATACTCATTTGACTAAAATTTACTATGATGTTGGACTCATTTATTATCCATTATAATCATATACTAGATTTTGACCATATCCCGACGAAAATATTCATATAATGTAATTATTTATTTATTTTATAAATTTAAATTAGATATATACATAATTTATCAATTATTTGAAATGTTTTTTTTGAAATTTTTAATATTAAATATACAAATGAAATAGATAATCAAATCGAATTGTATAAATGAATTTAAATATTCGCTATTTTGGATAGACCATATTATTAAATGGGTAAGGACATATATAATGCGATAAATATTCAATTAAACAAAAAATTTGTTTTATATTTTTTTTTACTTATTTTTCAAAATTTATGATATTTTGCTTTATATTGTGTTTATTTTTTATGTCAAAATATTAGGAATTTATATATACTATACTGTTAAATATTTATTTAATGTCATTTTCGTAAATAATCTAGTAAATTATGTTTTATATAATATTTTTATGATGCTGTGACACATCACCATGGCATATTTGTTAATCACACGTGAAAATAAAATTTTTTGTTTAAATTTTTCTCAATTAATATATTAGACATCTGACAAAAATTTTTTTATTGCATTCTATTCGATAGACAATATTTGAGTATGCGTATCACAAATAAAATATTTGTTCAAACTAAAAAATATTTTGAATTTCGTAATTAATTTTTTTTTGTCACTAAATTTAGTAATTAATTTGTTTTACTACCTCTTAAGTCAAGGTATACAATGTCATGCCTGCCCTAATGATTATTTTGGCAAATTACAAAGTCTTCCTCTTAGCGATTCTTTTCTTTATATACTTAAAATATGCCTTGTGCTATATTGGGATTATTTCAAGCCTGATTTTTTAGGTGTGAGATTTTCTCTTCATTTTATAAAGTTTTTTTAAAAATAAAACGAAGTTTTGTACAGAATATGGAAGGTATAAAAATGCTGTAAATCTCAAATTTAACTATGAATAACAAAGCTAAAGAACTAATTTTTTAAATATGAAGAGAAAATTATAATGTTCATATCAAATTTTAGTAAACGTTTCAATTATTATATTTTGAAGCAACAACACTGTGGTGTTGGTGCATTTTTTGTCAAAAAAGCACACTCTCCTCCTCCATAATGATGAGATATACAATTTTGATCACATAAGCGATTTCCGTATTGTTTCAAACATGGCCCAATACAAGTTTCACCGATCACCTGTTTTATATCTATGTAGATATACAATCCCAAAATAAAAATCAATTAACATTATATAACTGATTTCGATCAATTCCATGTTTTTAAAAATATAAGAAATTTGATTTTTATTTTTAAAAGGATTAAGATAACTGAACACCAACAACATACCTCGTGTAGCCAAAATTTTGTCTTGAGAAACAAAAATTGTTAATAATAATGCTAGGAATAAAGTAACAAAAGTTTTTGTAATATCCATTATATCTTTCCCTATCTATTATTTTAAGAATATTGATGTTATTGTTTATTTGCTAAATTCATACCATAAGTTATATTTATATGAATTGTAATCGATTAACATCTGAATTTTCAACCTAATCTTTATTTTCAATTCCAACTTTAATTAATATTCCATTTATACTCATTTGACTAAAATTTACTATGATGTTGGACTCATTTATTATCCATTATAATCATATACTAGATTTTGACCATATCCCGACGAAAATATTCATATAATGTAATTATTTATTTATTTTATAAATTTAAATTAGATATATACATAATTTATCAATTATTTGAAATGTTTTTTTGAAATTTTTAATATTAAATATACAAATGAAATAGATAATCAAATCGAATTGTATAAATAAATTTAAATAGTCGCTATTTTGGATAGACCATATTATTAAATGGGTAAGGAATTATATAATGCGATAAGTATTCAATTAAACAAAAAATTTGTTTTATATTTTTTTTTACTTTTTTTTCAAAATTTATGATATTTTGCTTTATATTGTGTTTATTTTTTTATGTCAAAATATTAGGAATTTATATATACTATACTGTTAAATATTTATTTAATGTCATTTTCGTAAATAATCTAGTAAATTATGTTTTATATAATATTTTTATGATGCTGTGACACATCACCATGGCATATTTGTAAATCACACGTGAAAATAAAATTTTTTGTTTAAATGTTTCTCAATTAATATATTAGACATCTGACAAAAAACTTTTTATTGCATTCTATTCGATAGACAATATTTGAGTATGCGTATCACAAATAAAATATTTGTTCAAACTAAAAAATATTTTGAATTTCTTAATTAATTTTTTTTATCACTAAATTTAGTAATTAATTTGTTTTACTACCTCTTAAGTCAAGGTATACAATGTCATGCGTGCCCTAATGATTATTTTGGCAAATTACAAAGTCTTCCTCTTAGCGATTCTTTTCTTTATATACTTAAAATATGTCTTGTGCTATATTGGGATTATTTCAAGCCTGATTTTTTTAAGTGTGAGACTTTCTCTTCATTTTATAAAGTTTTTTTAAAAATAAAACGCAGTTTTGTACAGAATATGGAAGTAATAAAAATACTGTAAATCTCAAATTTAACTATGAATAACAAAGCTAAAGAACTAATTTTTTAAATATGAAGAGAAAATTGTAATGCTCATATCAAATTTTAGTAAACGTTTCAATTATTATATTTTGAAGCAACAACACTGTGGTGTTGGTGCATTTTTTGTCAAAAAAGCACACTCTCCTCCTCCATAATGATGAGATATACAATTTTGATCACATAAGCGATTTCCATATTGTTTCAAACATGGCCCAATACAAGTTTCACCGATCACCTGTTTTATATCTGTGTAGATATACAATTCCAAAATAAAAATCAATTAACATTATATAACTGATTTCGATCAATTCCATGTTTTTAAAAATGTAAGAAATTTGATTTTTATTTTTAAAAGGATTAAGATAACTGAACACCAACAACATACCTCGTGTAGCCAAAATTTTGTCTTGAGAAACAAAAATTGTCAATAATAATGCTAGGAATAAAGTAACAAAAGTTTTTGTAATATCCATTATATCTTTCCCTATATATTATTTTAAGAATATTGATGTTATTGTTTATTTGCTAAATTCATACCATAAGTTATATTTATATGAATTGTAATCGATTAACATCTGAATTTTTAACCTAATCTTTATTTTCAATTCCAACTTTAATTAATATTCCATTTATTCTCATTTGACTAAAATTCACTATGATGTTGGACTCATTTATTATCCATTATAATCATATACTAGATTTTGACCATATCCCGACGAAAATATTCATATAATGTAATTATTTATTTATTTTATAAATTTAAATTAGATATATACATAATTTATCAATTATTTGAAATGTTTTTTTGAAATTTTAAATATTAAATATACAAATGAAATAGATAATCAAATCGAATTATATAAATGAATTTAAATAGTCGCTATTTTGGATAGACCATATTATTAAATGGACAAGGAATTATATAATGCGATAAATATTCAATTAAAAAAAACTTTTGTTTTATATTTTTTTTACTTAGTTTTCAAAATTCATGATATTTTGCTTTATATTGTGTTTATTTTTTATATCAAAATATTAGAAATTTATATATACTATACTGTTAAATATTTATTTAATGTTATTATCGTAAATAATCTAGTAAATTATGTTTTATATAATATTTTTATGATGTTGTGACACATCACCATGTCATATTTGTAAATCACACGTGAAAATGAAATTTTTTGTTTAAATGTTTTTCAATTAATATATTAGAGATCTCACAAAGAAATTTTTATTGCATTCCATTGCATAGACAATATTTGAGTATGCGTATCACAAATAAAATATTTGTTGAAACTAAACAATATTTAAATTTCGTAATTAATTTTTTTTTTGTCACTAAATTTAGTAATTAATTTGTTTTACTTCCTCTTAAGTCAAGGTATACAATGTCATGCTTGTCCTAATATTATTTTGGCACATTACAAAGTCTTCCTCTTAGCGATTCTTTTATTTATATACTTAAAAATATGCCTTGCACTATATTGGGATTATTTTAAGCCTGATTTTTTAGTTGTGAGACTTTCTCTTCATTTTATAAAGTTTAAAAAAAAAAAAAAAACGAAGTTTTGTACAGAAAATGAAAGTAATAAAATGCTGTAAATCTCAAATTTAACTGTGAATATCAATGTTAAATCATTTATGAACGAACAGGATGAGTGGCTAAGAAAAATAAAGTAGAGAAACACTCTTTTTCCAGCCAATAAGAAAAATGTTAAATATAAATGTGCAATTGTTTAGTAAGTCAATTTTTGCAGGTTCAAGAAATTAACCATCACTTTAAGGGTGTAGTTTGAC
The DNA here is from genome assembly GCA_018901935.1 of Pugionium cornutum. NCBI lineage: Eukaryota > Viridiplantae > Streptophyta > Magnoliopsida > Brassicales > Brassicaceae > Pugionium > Pugionium cornutum. The sequence continues at coordinate 30,362,793 of CM032160.1, read as the reverse complement.
AAATAAACAAGTAATAACGAACAAGATTAAACATAAATGAAAAACTCTCTAAAAAATAAATTCAAATATAAAATTTTAATTTAAAATTTCACAACTCTTTTTAAATTTCTTACAACCAAATAAAGAAGTACTTATGTATGATTAATACACAAAAAATAGTAGAAGATATATAATGGCATAATAAAATCAAACATATAAGAACATTGGTTGTAGGAGTGGATTCAATCTTACATGAACGAAGAGGGTCAAAGTTCTCCAAATACTATGTTGTGTGTTTACTTGGTAGTCCAAAAAATTAGTTGTTTTGAACCATGTTAATAAGATTTGACTTTATTTTTTAATTGTTCACATCACATAGAGTTGGTATTAGCTTCCTTCTTGTTCCATTAGTGATGGGTTCATTAAAATATTCAATCATATTTTTTTTATCTAGGTGGATGGAAAGGTACTCTTGGGTGTTTTCCAACACCATGAATTTTATATTCCACATATATTTTGCTGGGTGGTTTGTTCATTCCAAAATTTCTTATGTGTAGCTTTTTTCTCTTTGCTCAAGTTCTTGTCTTGCTCATTCTTTTTAGTTGGCTCATTAAAGGAGTGGTTAGCTTGGGTATTTGTTCAATAACTTCTCCTCCCCTACTCCTCAAGTTCATGCAATCATGCAAGATGAAAAGTAAAACAAAACCAAAGAGTTGATAACTTAAATTGAAAAGCTTATTATTAAATAGAATTTACCGTGACAAATTTACTAATATAACTTGATTTCTAAAATTTTCAAAACTCAAGTTTTAAAGCGCATGCACACTAAAATTTGCTTATAACACAAATGGTGTTGAAACTTCAAGAAAATGGATCACACTCTAAGAATCCAAAAAGCTATCTAATCTAGGAAAAAAAAATATTTGAGTTCACAAAATAACCAAACATAAGAAAACAAAGCATAAAAAATTAGAAAGGAAAAATGTCAACCGAGCAATGGAAATAACAAACAATTAGACAAGAATGGGCCATAGGACTTAACAATTGATTAAGATGTTGCAAGAGCTAAGTAATGATGCTAGAACAAACATTAAATAATATCATCGGATAAGGATTACAAAATTATACCAATCCACTTTTGTGGTATTAAATCCTTTCACACATAGAGAGACCAAGCTAAACTCTCATTTTTTCCAATCAATTGATGATCAGCGACCATTAAAGATCAACTCCACTTATTACCATAACATCAATGATCATTGACTAGAGAAGAAAAGCTAAGTAGAAGTTGGTTCAAGCACTTATCAAACACTTTCCACATGAAAAATCCAGAATATCTAGATTTTGGATGATTATGCCTAATCTAACTTTAAGCACACTTCTAATGTAGGATTAACAAAAGGATGTAGTCCCTAAACATATGTCTTAACTATCATCACATCCTAATCTCCTAAACCTTAGCCCATAAAAACTACTCACACATAACAAAATAAAAAAAGAAATGAAAGAAGTAACAAATCCACAAACATAATTATAAAGAGGGCTACAAGATTTTTCATTAATTTTGCATAAAACGTGGCAAGATCCAAGCAAAAATGAGAGAAGAACCCCAAAAGTAGCAAAAACACGGTCTTAGATGTACAAATGGTTCAAATTTTAGGTGTAAAATGTATTTATACACTAAGTCCATGTAAAAATGGTCTTCGTGGTGTGGTCCTGAACGGCCGGATTAATTGGCTTTTTGGCCAATCATTGGATCCTTGTAGTCTTAGAATATTTTGGCTCTTGAATTATTCTGCTCGACCGTTTGGCTGAGAACTGGAACTCATAGATCGAGTCACTGATAAACCGTTTGAGGAATCACCTTGCCACACGATGGGAGATTCATGCAGAGTTAGAAATTCCAACTTTAAGTATTCTCTTTGTAATTTGACATGAATTTTATTTTTCTTCACATCGATAATAGCCTCAATTCTAATAAGGAATGGACGACCAAATATTACTTCATTTTCAAACTCTAGAATCACAAAATTCGTATGGATGAAACATTTTCTAATGATGATAGGCATTCCACTAAAATTCTCATCGGAGCGAAACGATCTCTTTGCAAGAACGAATTATATACTAAAAAATAACTATATTTTTTTATATCCATTATAGTTTTCTTTATTAATTCTTTTATTATATTGTTATTTGCTAAATTCATACAACAAGTTATATTTATATGAATTTTAATCAATTAACATCTGAATTTTTAACTTAATCTTTTATTTTCATTTCCAATTTAAAGTAATATTCCATTTTTGTTCATTTGACTAAAATTTACTATGATGTTTGACTAATTTATTATTCTTTATAATCATATATTTGCCAAAGTATCTTTGATTATATTCAATTGAACAGATGATAAATCTGAGCATGCCTATCACAAATAAAGTATTTGTATTTTTTTTTGTTTTACAACAAATTATTTTATTGAAAAATTTCACAATGTTTTATCGTAAAATCAGTAAAATTGCATTGTGTTCTTAGGTGGAAGTATTGTTTCCTCTGAGCTTATCTATAGTAACTTTTAGATCATCTATCTTTAGATCTTCAAAGAAACAGGCAAATAAATTTCAATCCCTTATGCTCATCATCATAACCATCAAAAGAGGTTTGCACATTTGTTTCCTTTACCATTTGGGATTTTTCATCTTGATTCTCTAAGTCATGATCTTGTCAACAAATACACAGGTTATATTACCCTAAAGATTAAAATTAGGAAACATGACTGGGTAAGAAAAATTAGGATGAACATTGTGGAGAACTTTCTTGTTATATAATTCCATAAATTGTACCCGCTAATAATGGATTGCATAGGATGAGAGATTTTTTGTGCGTTTTCTCCATCTTCATAACCTCAAAATCCGTTGGGATCAACCAATCTCTAACTTTGAGAGGATAGTCCTATATAAAACCAATTTTGAAGATGCAACCACAAGCATAAGTGAAGTGGAGTTTTACTTCCTACCTTTTATTCCAAGTTGCTTAATTATGTCAAGAGAGATCACACTGACACTTGCACCCAATTCATGTAGTGCTCCGTGCAATCTAAATTTACCTATACAAAAAAGTATTACGAACTTTTCTAGACTTTCCTTTTTTTTTGCGAATTGAATAGGTCTCAATCACATGTCGACTTGATGGTTCATAAAACTTTTTTACTTCTATGACCTTTTCAATGTTGGTTAGGATTTCCTTGATGAATTTATTGGTGGGAAAACTGGGAAAGTTAGAGCAAGTTGGCTCATTTCGTTATTTACCATAGAGAAAAAAACCTCTTTTGGCCTTTGTAAACACTAGTCTTGGAAATTAAAGTTTAGGCTCATAAGGTGGTAGTATATCACTAAGATTTCATTCTCTTCCTAACCTCCTATTAATTTCCATTCTTTTCATATTTAGTAATCTCCCCCACATTTTACCCTCTTTTGCACCCTCCTCCGTAGATTTCTCATGTTCTTCCAATTGTTAACTTTAATTTGGTTTGCGTAATCCTCAACCCTCTTTTCGGTATCCATAAATACCACACTACAAAACTTCTTAGGATTGACTACTTGTTTTTTCCGATAGAACTCTCTTTCGGCTATTGGAGCAATAGGGGGCTTAAGCTATTTGCTCCTTAATAAACTTATTTTCTATATGTGCAGTACTCTAGATTTTTTAGTCCAATATGTTTTGCACCAATGCTTTAATCTCATGCTTTTGAGAGGGAGGTGGGGTAGAAGAGTTAACTTAACCTTGAAAATGGTGATTGCCATGGCTTGCATCGGAATATTGAGGTTTTGGTTGATATCCTTGTTGTTGAATGTCTTATTCTTGGAATTGAGGCTTAGAAGAATGCCCTTGATCTTGTTAAAATTGGGGCTTAGCAACATATCATTGTCCTTAGAATTGGCTATTAGCAACATAATCTTGTTGTTGTGGCCTTTTTTGAGAGGAGATTTTATCTTGTATGTTCTCAACATTGGTGATTCTATAGAAAATGTTTGGGTGGTTTCTAAATCTATGGTTGAATAGATTTTATTTTGTAGTAGCCACTTTGGTCTTGGACATTACAAACTTTTGACCTTCATAAAGATTTCCAAAAAGTGCACTAATTTTTGCAAAGATTGTTGTACATTATCAACCGTATCACTTAACTCCTTGAATCTCGCATCATTACTCCTTGGCTCCCTCATGGATCCATCAAAGTTATTTGCACTCATTTGTTCAGGTTGAACAATATTCTCTATCAATTGATCTCTTTGCGGGTTAGTCAAGTTTCCAAAACTCTAGTTGCTCGACATATGATGCATTAGCTAATATGCCAGCGTAACCCACGATGAAAACTTCCAAAGATTTATTCTATCTCATGCTTTATATAGAGAGTCATCCACCTCTTAAATGAATATATAAATGTTGTTTTAGGTTTTCGTAGTCTTTTGGATGGGTAAGAATTTTGATATAAATGTTCTTTTATGTCATCATAGACAGATCCTCCTTTTCCAATACTTTTCATATTTGAGACTGATAACATTGAATTATGGACGATTATCTGTTCAATCCACCTAGCATTCCAAATAGGAGTCACTTCCTACCCAAGTTATAAATTTCATTTTATCGAGTAACCAAATAAAAAGCTTTGTTCTAATTTTTCATTTGATTTATTTCCTGTTTTTTCTTCTTATATAAATCCAAAAAGCAAAATAAAACTTGCATTTGATTATGTTCTATAGTCTCATAATTAAAGAAAATCCAAAACACCATCCTTTTATTATTTTTTAATTGTCAAATTTAGTTATTAGTTAAAAAAGATTTAAAGAATATTTTCTTTCTTATTATATTCATCCATATTTAAATTAAAATTCAAAAACCAAAAATAATATTTTCTTTTAATTTGTGCTAAAGTCTCAAAAGAAAAATATAGTTGTTTACATTTGTTTTTGAATTTTTCTTCTTTTCTTCAAAAATACATAACATTCTATTGTATATTTTTCAAAAAAAAAAAGTATTTTGTTCATCTTAAAATATTTTTTTCCTAATTCTTAAAAGGAACGGGAAGGAAAATTTTGTATTTCTTATTTTGTGTCCATTGTTTTTGAAATTAAAACCAAAAAAATATATATTATCGTCTTAATTGTCCCAACTATAGTTGAGAAAAGGAAACAAGCCAAACCTATGAAAATATTTCCTTTCGTAATACTTATTTGTTATTACCATATAGTACTGAAAATTAGTTTTCATTTCAACTTACTGCTCCTATTTCTTTTTGCAATGTGCAAATTTGAAAAAAAATAGAGCAATATGGAGAAAAACTGATGTAAGATTGAGTATCAGTCTCATAAGCGGTACGTCCGTGACTCGCAAGTCTGAGAATATGTTTTGGTTTAAGTGGACAATGAAACTAAAAAGAGGAGGTATTGACCAAAACACACGATCAAAGGTGAACCAGTGGAGTTTGAATCTCTCAAAATAACTTGGCCGTGGCTTCAATAGAACGGAAGTGAATCGCACACTTAGTTTTTAAAGAACATGAACAAGATTGAAAGATAAGACTTTGAAGAAAATACTTTGTATTCAGCTTTTTTATTTCAATGGGGGTCTTTGTTTACAATTAGGTCGTGTTGAGCTTATATAATGCTCATAGCAACGCATAAGGTTTAAAAATAGAAAAGAAAATCATACAATTAAAATATATGGCAGTTGCCAATTAATGTTTAGTTTGGCCAACATGGAAAGTATAGATGGTTGTATCTTGTGAGGTTGGGGGAAAATTTAAGGTGTGTAGGTACATCTTGAATTTTTTGAAAAGTCTTCATTACGTGCCGAAGTTGCAAAGAATGGAGATGTTGCAATCTGAACACATTAAGTGCACTTTGGTCCATATATGGAAACTCGTGGAGAAGAGGGATCCGTTTGATCCTATGGTAGCTAGTGCATGGTATGCTGATTTTTAGCTTCCTTAGGACCATAAGAACCTCTCATGGATGCCATGTTTTGGTTTGCAAGTGATTAAACCACTTGGTCATCTTACGTGCCATAAACGGTTCCAATCGATTCATTTGGAGACATGGATGAACCTACCTGGTACAAGGTGTGTTTGGGCTTTTAGAAGGCCTTAAGGGATCTCCTAGAAATACCAAAAATGTTTGCAGATTTTCATATAAAAATTTTCTAAATATGATAAATGGTGCATGACTTGATCTGGTCTGATTTGGGGTGAGCTCCATGTTACCGTGTGTCCTATATGAGTTAGGATTATAGGACATATTTGTTCTTGTCTGGCCGCTTCTTGGTTAGGCTTGAATTCATTAAGATACACCCATATATCATTTTGCACGTTTTTGGCCGCCTTTGTGTTTCTTGGGCCGGCCGGGCCTACTAATTGGCTGGGGGTAGGGTTGATGACCTCATCATACCCTCCCCCTTCGAAATTTTTTCTTTCAAAACATTTTGGCCTGCATATAGACAAGACAAGTTAATACCTTGATTTACTTGTGGGTTTAGGGCATTACCTCGGTTTATGGCCCTTATATGGTTCGGATGTGGCCATGGTATATCTGGCGGTTGCTCCCTCATCAGAAAGGAAGAAATTACTCTTTTCCATGACAGCTGGTTGCTTTGATTGATTTCCAAGGTGTTGGATTCTCCATGGTCCCTTCTTGGTTCCGAACATCGTGTAGGAGGTATCTATTCTTGATTTTTGTTGAATCCTTGCTTTCTTACACCTGTTTCAACAACTTTTGGCAAAAAAGTGCATTATGCTAGTACTAGACATTTTAAATTGAAGCTTCTTTATTGCCTTAACACTTTTAGCATTAACATTTTTGGGTTCTATTTGTAAGCTTGTTATTAGTTGTCTAGTTGGACATGTCTTAGCAAAGTGTCCTTTTTCTTGACATATATAGCGTATAATTTCATCTAGTTTTAAATGGTCAGAGGACTTACCTTTTTTTTCTTTGTCGTGTATTTCAGGCAGTGGCTTTAATAGTTGCTTGTGTGCTACGGATTGAGGCTTTTGAACTTGCTAGTCATCTTTGGGCTGAACCATTGGTTTAGCTCCTGTGTTTCCTCCTAAAGTGTTTGGAAACACTTCATTTTCTTATGGACAGTAACTCTTGTTTTCCTAGGTTTTGTGTTCGACAATGATGCTAAATGCCATCTTTTTGGTTTGGGGTTTACATAGATCTTCACATAGTATTGTTGGTGAACTGCTATGTTCCTCACAAACTCATCATACATCAACTGTTTTATTTCATCCCATGTTGCCTCTGGTTCATCACATTCTAACCGTATCTAGGCGTCTTGCTCCCAAATCCTAAAGGCATCTTCGGTTAGGGTGTCTTCAACATAGGTTGTCTTCAGCATAGGATGTCTTTTCTTCTTCTTGAATTTGGTTATTTTGGAACCAATCTTCCATGTCTTGTTCCGACTTGATATAGGCTTCTAGTACTTATTCATGGCCTGAAAACGAGATGTATTCTGGTTCATGATTTTCTTCACCATTTGATTGTTGCTCCAATGGTTCGGCCGGGTGGTGCTCAGCCATTCTTCTTCATATTCCGGCTCATCATCATAGATTACTCCTTGTTCCTCGTGGTCTACTTTTTTTTAGACTACTTTGGGAGTAAGTCTCTTCATGCAACTATTCTCCTTTATGGTTTTCTTCTTCATCATCTCATTGGTAATTTTCTTCTTCTTCCGACCAACTTTCATGGCAGATGTTGTCTTGGCCATAGTCCGATGGTTAAGGTTCAAGGTTTTATCCATATGATTTTTATTCAAAATTAGTCTCCAAATAGTCTTCATGCAATTAATCTTCTCCATAGTCACACTCGCTAATGCTTAGGCATTGATCATAGTCATTGTCTTGAGTACAATCGGTTTGTGGTATGCTCATGGTGTCTTTTTCTTCATCATAGTGCTCCATCATTAAAGTTTGTACCTTACACGACAAGAAATAGAATATCAGGTCCAAATCAAAAAATAAGGAAACTACACTCTAGTGAATATATGATATTAGTCTTGTTCATTTATTTACCACCAGCGGCTGCAGCTGCGATATATGTTGTTCGTTTGTCTGTCGCTGGTGGTTGCGGATGCGGTTGATCGTAGATTTTTAGTCACACAGTTGTTTTAATCAGCGGTCAAAAAATTGCAAAGTAGGACGCAACATCTGATCGTTGAGATTGACCCTAGGTAGCTGCGATAGCTAAACAAACAATAATCTACCGTAACCGCAACCGTAGGAAGTTGCAGTTGACAAAAGAAAAAGATTATTAATACACAAGTAGTAGCAAAAAGAAAACGATATAAGTAAATTTTGAGGTTTTGCTTTTATTTCTTTTGGCAACTAACTTTAAAACAAACTAAGAGTCAATAATTTTTTTGGTTTTTGACATTTGAAATTAATTTAGGACGAAAAAATAATATTCTATGAATCTATTTTTTTAAACTTAACTTATAACTAAATTCGGAAATGATGTTTATATTTTTGTTTTTTTTCTCTTAATTGAACAAAATTAAGAAAACATGAAACACAATTATTTTTTGTTTTGTTTTTAGTTTGATATGAGAAGAAACAACAAGAAACAACAAGAAACAACAAGAAACAACAAGAAACAACAAGAAAGAAAAGAACAAAAAAAAAATGCAAATGAAAAACTAAGAACAAAGATTTTTATTTGTTTTTTCGATAAGTTATAAATAAAAAAATGAAAAAATCATAAAGCCTAAAGGATGAAGATTGGATTAACACAAGCTCACATAGGAGCTGTTAACTCTGATACCAAATGATATAAAATTGAGTATAAATCTCACAAGCGGTACGGTCGTGACCGAGAATTTCTTTTATCTTAAGCGGACAAGGGAACTAAAAGGAGGGGGTTTTGATCGAATCACATGATCAAAGGTGAACCAGGGGAGTTTGAATCTCTCAAAGTAACTTGACCGTGGTTTCAATAGAAAAGAAGTGAATCACACACTTCTTTTCTATGAAGAAAAAGACACCATGAGCATACCACAAACCGATTGTACCCTACACGACAAGAAATAGAATATCAGGTCCAAATCAAAAAATAAGGAAACTACACTCTAGTGAATATATGATATTAGTCTTGTTCATTTATTTACCACCAGCGGCTGCAGCTGCGATATATGTTGTTCGTTTGTCTGTCGCTGGTGGTTGCGGATGCGGTTGATCGTAGATTTTTAGTCACACCGTTGTTTTAATCAGCGGTCAAAAAATTGCAAAGTAGGACGCAACATCTGATCGTTGAGATTGACCCTAGGTAGCTGCGATAGCTAAACAAACAATAATCTACCGTAACCGCAACCGTAGGAAGTTGCAGTTGACAAAAGAAAAAGATTATTAATACACAAGTAGTAGCAAAAAGAAAACGATATAAGTAAATTTTGAGGTTTTGCTTTTATTTCTTTTGGCAACTAACTTTAAAACAAACTAAGAGTCAATAATTTTTTTGGTTTTTGACATTTGAAATTAATTTAGGACGAAAAAATAATATTCTATGAATCTATTTTTTTAAACTTAACTTATAACTAAATTCGGAAATGATGTTTATATTTTTGTTTTTTTTTTCTCTTAATTGAACAAAATTAAGAAAACATGAAACACAATTATTTTTTGTTTTGTTTTTAGTTTGATATGAGAAGAAACAACAAGAAACAACAAGAAACAACAAGAAACAACAAGAAACAACAAGAAACAACAAGAAACAACAAGAAACAACAAGAAACAACAAGAAACAACAAGAAACAACAAGAAACAACAAGAAACAACAAGAAAGAAAAGAACAAACCAAAAACAATGCAAATGAAAAACTAAGAACAAAGCTTTTTATTTGTTTTTTCAATAAGTTATAAATAAGAAAATGAAAAAATCATAAAGCCTAAAGGATGAAGATGGGATTAACACAAGCTCACATAGGAGCTGTTAACTCTGATACCAAATGATATAAAATTGAGTATAAATCTCACAAGCGGTACGGTCGTGACTCGCAAGGCCGAGAATTTCTTTTATCTTAAGCGGACAAGGGAACTAAAAGGAGGGGGTTTTGATCGAATCACATGATCAAAGGTGAACCAGGAGAGTTTGAATCTCTCAAAGTAACTTGACCGTGGTTTCAATAGAAAAGAAGTGAATCACACACTTTGTTTTTAAAAAACAAAAACAATATTCAAAGAAAAGGCTTTGAAGAGAATACTTTGTATTCAGCTTTAATGGGGGTCTGTATTTACAATGAGTTCATACTGAACTTATATAATGCTCATAGCAACAGTCATAAGGTCTAAAAAGAAAAAAAGAAATCGTACATTTAAATATATGGATGTTGGCCATTAATGTTTAGTTTGGCCAACATGGAAAGTATAGATGCTTGTATCTTGAGAGATTAGGGGCGAATTTAAGGTTTTTACGTACATCATGGATGCTGTGGAAAGTCTTCATTACGTGCCCAAGTTGCAAAGAATAAATATGTTGCAATCTGAACAAATTAAGTGTATTTCGGTCCATATATGGCAAGTATTGGAGAAGAGGGATCCGCTTGATCCTATCGTTGCTGGTACATGGTAGGTTGATTTTGCGCTTCCTTAGAGCCATAATAATCTCTCCTGGACACCTTGTTTTGGTTTGCAAGTGATTAATCCACTTGGTCATCTCATTTGCCATAAACGGCTCCAATCGGTTTATTTGGAGGCACGGATGGACCCGCCTGATAAAAGACGTGGTTGGGCTTCTAGAAGGTCTTAAGGGAGCTTCTAGAAGTACCAAAAAATCTCCTAGTCTCCAAAGAAATGTTTGGATATTTTCATATAAGGAAAATTTTAAATATGGTAAGTTCCGCCAACACCAACTTGATAAATGATGCATGACTTGATCTGGCCTGGTTTGGGGTGACCTCCATGTCGCCGCATGTCCTCTTTGTGTCATGATTATATGTCAGGTTTGGTCTTGGTTGGCCACTTTTTGGTTAGTTTTGAATTCATTAAAATATACCCATTTATCTTTTTGCGCGTTTTTGGCCGCCTTTGTGTTCTTTGAACCGGCCGGGCCGACCAGTGGGCTGGTGGTTGGGCTGATTACCTCATCAACAACTGTGACATGAAAACTACTTGGAACCTCAATTTGAATATGAGCCATATGATGAAATATCAAACCAGAACAACATGATTATAAAAAAGACACCATGACCAAAGAAGATTGGTCCAGAGGAAAAGAAAATGACCAAGAAAGCGATATAAGAGAAGCTTATGCAGGAAGCTCATGGCATGAAGAGACTGCTCTAAATTTATTCCAGAAGAAGGAGAATACGGGGAACCACAAGATGGAAAGTGCACTCAATAAGAAGCCTAAGAGCAACTTGAAGACCCTTACACGTTTGAGACAACATCTAGCCCATTCCAAGAAGACAACGGTTGGGAAGAAGAAACCGATTCTCAAATCAGTTTAGGAGAAACTGATCGGAAAGAATACGATCCTTGGAACTCTGGGGTTGATTCATAAGTGAGATATGGTGATGAGCCAAAATATGAAGAACATTTGTCCACATACCTTCTGGCCGAGGCATGGGAACAACAATTGGATCATAAACCCGAATACATCTTTTTTTAGGCCATAAAAAAGACCATATGTTTACATAAAGTGGGAACAAGACATAGAAGTTTGGTTCTAAAATAACAAAATAGGATAGGAAAAAATACAGCATATGCCGGAGACACCTTAATAGAAAATGGCTTTACGATATGGGAGAAAAACGCCTACACAGTTAAAATAATTGGAACTGGAGGCAATATGGATAGAAATGAAACAACAGATGTATGATGTGTTCGTGACGAACATTGCAGCTCGCAAACAATATTATGTGAAAATCCATGTAAACCCCAAACCAAGAAGATTGTTTTAAAAATCAATTCCAAACCAAGAAGATTTCTTTTAAAATCAATGCCAAACCAGAAAGCTAGAAAAACCAAGTAAGTTTTCCAGAATCAATGAAAGTGTTTTCAAATATTTTAGGAGAAAACACAAAAGCTAAACCGATGGTTTAGCCCAAAGATGACCAACAAACTCAAAAGCCCAAGCTGTAGCACACAAGTAAACATCAAAATCATATGCGATAAATGTGAAACACAACTACACGGCATGGAAAAACACAGTAAGTCCTTTAAAATGTGAAATTAGATTAAATCATATGCGATAAATGTCAAGAAAGAGTCCACTTTGTTAACACATGTCCAGCTACACAAGTAATAACCTTGCTAGTAAAATTTGAAAATATTAAGCCTAAAAGTTTTAACGCAATAAAAGAAATTGAATTTAAAATGCCAAGTACTAGTATAATGCATTTTTCTTTGCAAAAGATTGTTAAAATAGGTGTAGGTATACAAGTATTCAACAAAAACCAAGAAGAAACACCTCTTATACTAAAGCGATGCTTAAAACAAAGAGCATATTATGGAGAATCCACCACCTTGGAGGTCATGCAAAGCAAGAAGCTGTCATGGAAAGGATTTTTGCTTCCTTGATATTCAAGGCCACACTCGAACCATATAAGGGCCATAAAGCGAACTAATATGCTAATTGATACAAGCCTCGATTCAAGGCTTATATGCGCGTGGGCTGTTTGGAGAAGGTTAAGTGAGAAACTCGACCTTAGACTTCTTGGATAGGGGTTTTTGGGTTGGTATTTGATGGAAGGGTGAAGTGAACCACACGAGGGGTGATGAACCTCGTGATAAATCACAAACTTAGAGGTAGGAGGGCTGGTCTCAACTAGGTTCTAAGCGCACAAGTATCTTTTGAGAGAAAGCTTGTAGGAAGAAAGTTCTACTTTATTAATATCAAAAAGGTGGTCGAACTACAATGCTGGAAGGAGCCTTATTAATATGCTCGACAGCTTGACCTTCTAGGGTCGACTCAAAGAAAGAAAAGGAAAGCTTACAAAAGTGCACAAATGAAAAATGTATAAAAGTGCATAACCGAGAAAGGACCTATTCCTAAAATGTTTTTGACTCAAAAATATAAAAAATCTAGATCCTACCCTGAAAAATAGAAAGAGGCATATATTCGAATTGAAAACTTACCTTTCTTACCTCACGGCCAAGAAATGGAAGGTGGCCGTCCTTGTGGCATGCACGCGCCTTGCTCCTAATCTTCGACTTGGAGTAGGGTTAGGAATCTTTGGGCCCTGACCTCTCTTGCCACTAAAGCCCAAGTCTCTGACGTCCTTTGCATTGTTGAGAAGCCTTTGGACTCTTCTTTTCACTTTTGGCCCACTGTCCTTAGTCGATCTTCCTCTAGGAGCTTGTCGACCCATAAGCTGAACTTGTGGAAGAGTGCTCTTGATCTGCTCCTTGTCATTGCTCCTGGTGGCACTACTGGTGTAGAGACTTCCTCTAGATGCATGTCCTGAAGCTGGTAGCTTATCTGGTCCGAGTCTCCTTGTGTAGATGCTGAAATGCCCGTGTACTCGGCTGGATCGGCTGGACTGTGCGAGGTGATGGCCGGAATGCCTTCTGGACCGGCCAAGCTGATCCCGGAGTTGGCGGTGTCACCAAAGGTACCGGCGGTGTCATCCACGTCGCCACCAATTGTGCCGGAGGTTTGGGCCTCCCCGCCGGCATTGCTGATTGGTCCGGTCCTGTTGGTCGAGGGTCCGGCGGTACCGCTTGGGCCGGCAGACGTGCCAAATGGCCCGGCTGTCTCGAGCAAGCTCCCTGGTCGGCCAGTCTGGTCTCCTGGCCAGCCATACGACCTGATGTCCCCATCATCCCCTCCCTCTTCAGTAGGTTTTGACCTCAAAACTGGTTCATCTGCATGGAAAGGGGCTAAGTCAGTTACGTTGAACGTGTTGGACACATTAAACTCACCTGGGAGCTCGATCCGGTAGGCGTTGTTGTTGATCCTCTCCAGCACTCTGAATGGTCCATCTCCTCTTGGTGCTAGCTTGGAACTTCTTAGGTTGGGGAACCTCTCCTGCCGTAGGTGTAGCCACACCCAATCGCCTGGTTGAAAGATCACCTCCTTTCTTCCCTTGTTAGCATGAGTCACGTACTGCCCCGTCCTCTTCTCCAAGTTCTCTGCTACCTTCTGGTGTAACTTCTTTATGAACTCTGCCTTGGATGCTCCGTTGAGGTTGGTCATTTTTGCTAGTGGCAGTGGCGTTTACTCCAATGGGGTGAGAGGGTTGAAGCCGTATACTACTTCAAAGGGTGTCTTCTTGGTTGCTGAGTGCACGGCTCGGTTGCAAGCGAACTCTATGAATAGCAGGCACTCCACCCAAGTCTTGAGGTTCTTCCCTAGTGTAGTCCTGAGAAGAGTTGATGGTGTCCGGTTGACAACTTCAGTTTGGCCATCGGTTTGAGGATGGCAGGTGGTAGAGAAGAGTAGCTTCGTGCCTAGCTTCCTCCAAAGGGTCCTCCAGAAATGGCTGAGAAACTTGGTGTCCCTGCCTGATACGATGGTCCTTGGCACTCCATGAAGCCGTACTATCTTCCTGAAGAACAGCTCGGCTGTTTGCGTGGCATCATTGACATTGGCACATGGAATGAAATGTGCCATCTTGGAGAATTGTCCACCACTACAAAGATTGCATCTTTGTGGTTGATCTTGGGCATACCTAGAACGAAGCCCATTGAGATGTCCACCCATGGATGTGTAGGTATGGGCAGTGGGAGATACAACCTGTGAGGGTGCACTCGGGACTTCGCCTTTTTGCAAGTGTTGCACCTTGCACAATGGGCTTCTACTGACCTTTTGATGTGTGGCTAGTAGAAGTGCTCCTTGACCACTGCTAGAGTCTTGTCGACACCAAAGTGGGCCATGAGTCCTCCTCCATGAGCTTCTCGGATGATAAGCTCTCGTAGTGATCCTTGTGGTATGCACAGCCTTCTCTCTCGGAACAAGAATCCCTCATGGATGTAAAATTTGCCATGACTCCCTGTGCCACATTCCTTGTAGCTCTCAGCAAGGTCAGGATCATACTTGTATAGGTCCTTGATGTGCTCGAATCCTAGGACCTTTGCCTCCATGGTGGATATCAAGGCAAACGCCCTTGTTAGTGCATCGGCTACCACATTGTCTTTGCCCTTCTTGTACTTGATGACGTACAGGAAGATCTATATGAACTCCATCCGCCTGGCATGTCTCCTCTTGAGATTGGTTTGCCCTCTGAGGTGTTTGAGAGTCTCGTGATCAGTGTGGATCACAAACTCCTTGGACAGCAAGTAATGCTGCCAAGTCTCCAATGCTCGGACAAGGACATAAAGCTCCTTGTCATAAGTGGGGTAGTTCAGTGAGGCACCACCTAGCTTCTCACTGAAGTATGCCACTGGCCTCCCTCCTTGGGTTAGCACTGCTCCTATGCCTATTCCAGAGGCATCACACTCCACTTCAAACGTCTTGTTGAAGTCGGGCAGGACTAGCACTGGTGCATGTGTAAGGCTATCCTTCAAGGCCTGGAATGCCTTCTCCAGAGCTTCTCCCCAGCTGAATTCCACGTTCTTCTTCACTACTGCCGTCAATGGTGAGGCAATACTGCTGAAGTTGGGCACGAATCTCCTGTAGAAGCTGGCCAGTCCGTGGAAGCTCCTCACTTGGCTGATGTTGCTTGGTGTTGGCCATTCTTGAATGGCTCGAATCTTCTCTTCATCAACCTGTAGGCCCTTTGAACTTACAACAAAACCTAAGAAGACAAGTTTAACAGTACAAAAGATGCACTTCTTGAGATTGGCATAAAGCTCTTCTTGTCGAAGGGTTTTAAGCACCAACTCAAGATGTGTGAAGTGATCCCTTAAGCATTTACTATAAACCAATATGTCATCGAAATAAACTACAACGAACTTACTGATGTACGCCCTAAGAACTTGGTTCATAAGGCACATGAAGGTGCTTGGGGCATTAGTCAAGCCGAATGGCATGACCGTCCACTCGTAGAGCCCTTGCTTTGTCTTGAAAGCAGTCTTCCATTCATCACCTTCCTTCATCCTGACCTGGTGGTATCCACTCTTGAGGTCTATCTTGGATAAGACCGTGGCTCCACTCAGCTCGTCTAGCATGTCATCCAGCCATGGTATCGGATGCCAGTACTTGACTATGATGTTGTTGATTGCTCGGCAGTCCACGCACATTCGCTAAGTCCCATCCTTCTTGGGCACTAGTAGCACTGGTACGGCACATGGACTGAGGCTCTCTCGAACATAGCCTTTCTCCAGGAGCTCCTTGACTTGCTTCTCAAGCTCCTTGGACTCTTCTGGACTCATCCGGTAGGCTGGCCGGTTGGGCAGGGCTGCTCCGGGGACGAGGTTGATCTGGTGCTCTATGCCTCGTAGGGGAGGTAAGCCTGCTGGTTTCTCTTACGGGAACACATCCTGGAACTTGTTGAAGAAAGCTGCTACTTCAGGAGGTAGCTCTACCTTTTCTTTCTCAACATTCAACACTTCTTTGAAAACCATTAGTAGCATTAGATCCTTCAAGGCTAAAGCTCTCTGGACATGACTTGGTTGAATAAGAAAATTAGATCTAATGAGCTTCTTTTCCATACTCATTTGCTGTTGAAGCTCATGTACCTGGGCAGGTGTGAGAGGAGCTAGGCTGACCTTTCTCTTGTCATGCACGAAAGTGTAGAGATTGGTTCGGCCATCATGCCTGGTCTCCTTGTCAAACTGCCATGACCTTCCTAGCAGAAGATGGCCAGCTTGCATGGGCACCACGTCGCACATGACTTGGTCTTGGTACTTGCCCACACTGAATGACACAGTGACTTGCTCATGGATCTTGAGCTCCACTTTGTCATCGAGCCATCTCAGTCTATATGGTCGAGGATGTCTTGTCTTCTCTAGACCTAGCTTATCAACCATGTACGCACTAGCAACGTTAGTGCAAGAACCACCATCTATGATGAGGTTACATATCTTGTCCTTGATGGTGCAACGGCTGGGGAAGATGTTCTCCCTTTGGATGGTCTCTGAAGGATCCACCATTGCACTGAGGATGCGTCTAGTGACCAATACTTCCCCCACATCAGGGTACTCAATGTCATCGTATTCTCCTTCTGGTTCATAATCCTCTTCATCTTGGGACTCATACTCTCCAACCTCCGTAATCAGCATGACCCGGTTGTTTGGGCACTCCCTTGAGATGTGTCCACGACCCCTACACTTAAAACAAGTGATGTCACGTGATCTTTGAGGGTTAGAGGACTTACTAGGCTCTCTCTGGTCACGGGTTGGCTCAGGAGGCTTGCTCTTGAACCTTGACTCGATCTCTGTGCTTTTGCCTTTGTCTACGGGCTTGGGAATGTTGCTTGGTGCCCAAGGTGTCTTAGGCTTGCTGTGGATGTCTTGGCTCTTACGTTTGATGTGCTGCTCAGCCTGGACAGATAGGTGGAACAAGTCTTTGAAGGCATCCTTGGTCTCTGGTGATGTCCAAATGGCTCGAAGCCATCACCTTCTGTCTCTGGTTGCCGTGGAGGTCCTCTCAGCCTATGGTGATAGTTATGAGGTTGTGCATCCTCATCTCCATCTGGCTCGGGCTCCTCCTGTTCGTGTCGTGTCCTAAGGTGATCAGGACCCTCAGCACGGTCTTGCTCTGCTCTCACATGCCTCTCCACGCGCTCCAACCTCTCGCCTATTGATGCGAGTTGCGTTTGGAGGATGGTGAACATGGCCATCATGGTCTCAGCTGCATCTCTATTCTCTTCTGCCATTGTGCTACAAGAAAGAAACACAAGTTATTTTGCTGCTAAGTGGATTAGAAGGGTTTTCTTTTATATGGGGAATTCGAATTTGCAAAAAAGAAAAAGTTGAGAAAAAGGAAAAACCTGAAAAAAAGGAAAGTTTAGAAAAATGGAAACTTCCTACAACTTATGCTAGCTGTCAAATTCGAATTCTTTTGGTATTTTTCCTATTTTCTTTTTCTTTTCTTTTTAATTTAACTTAAAAATAATGGAAATATGATTTGAACAAAAAGAAAAACGTGAATGGCAATGCAAAAGTGAATCTAAGCCCTAGTGATACACGTAGAAGCTAGATGCACTCAGTTTGGAGTTTAGTGTTATTTTATTGATTTTTCTTGAATGCGAAACTAATGCAAGAACAAGAAAATAAACTAACTAAAGGATAGAAAAAACCTGGTTTAGGAGCTTTAAGCTCTGATACAAAAATGATACAAGCCTCGATTCAAGGCTTATATGCGCGTGGGCTGTTTGGAGAAGGTTAGGTGAGAAACTCGACCTTAGACTTCTTGGATAGGGGTTTTTGGGATGGTATTTGATGGAAGGGTGAAGTGAACCACACGAGGGGTGATGAACCTCGTGATAAATCACAAACTTAGAGCTAGGAAGGCTGGTCTCAACTAGGTTCTAAGCGCACAAGTATCTTTTGAGAGAAAGCTTGTAGGAAGAAAGTTCTAGTTTATTAATATCAAAAAGGTTGTCGAACTACAATGCTGGAAGGAGCCTTATTAATATGCTCGACAGCTTGACCTTCTAGGGTCGACTCAAAGAAAGAAAAGGAAAGCTTACAAAAGTGCACAAATGGAAAATGTACAAAAGTGCATAACCGAAAAAGGACTTATTCCTAAAATGTCTTTGACTCAAAAATGTAAACAATCTAGATCCTACCCTGAAAAACAAAAAGATGCATATATTCGAATTGAAAACTTACCTTTCTTATCTCACGGCCAAGAAATGGAAGGTGGCCGTCTTTGTGGCATGCACGCGCCTTGCTCCTAGTCTTCGTCTTGGAGTAGGTTTAGGAATCTTTGGGCCCTGACCTCTCTTGCCACTAAAGCCCAAGTCTCTGAAGTCCCTTGCATTGTTGAAAAGCCTTTGGACTCTTCTTTGCACTTCTGGCCCACTGTCCTTAGTCGATTTTCCTCTAGGAGCTTGTCGACCCATAAGCTGAACTTGTGGAAGAGTGCTCTTGATCTGCTCCTTGTCATTGCTCCTGGTGGCACCACTGGTGTAGAGAATTCCTCTAGATGCAAGTTCTGAAGCTGGTAGCTCATCTGGTCTGAGTCTCCTTGTGTAGATGCTGAAGTGCCCGTGCACTCGGCTGGATCGGTTGTACCGGTTGGACTGTGCGAGGTGCTGGCCGGAATGCCTTCTGGACCGGCCAAGTTGATCCTGGAGTAGGCGGCATCACCAAGGGGACCGGCTGTGTCATCTACGTTGCCATCAATTGTGCCGGAGGTTTGGGCCTCTCCGCCGGCAATGTTGATCGGTCCGGTCCTGTTGGTCGAGGGTCCGGCGGTACCGGTTGGGCCGGCAGACGTGCCAAATGGCCCGGCTGTCTCGGGCAAGCTCCCTGGTCGGGCAGTCTAGTCTCCTGGCCGGCCATACAACCTGATGTCCCCATCACTAATCCCTCAAGTAAATCAAGTTATTAACTTGGCTTCTTTATGTTCAGACCAAAATGTTTTGAGGAACAAAGCTTTCAAAGTGGGAGAGTATGATGAGGTCATAGATTCAAGTCTCGGCCGAGGGCTGGTCCTACCGTGTCCCGAGGAGCACAAAGACGGCCAAGCACGCGCAAAATGACACACATACATATTCCCATTCATTCAAGCCTAATCAAAAAGTAGGCTACCAATACGTTACGTGATACGGAAATAAGAGGGTTTGTTCAAGCAAGGGAAACTGCTGAAGAGGCTCTAGCTGGCTGTACAACACTTTCTAGAGACTCAAGAGTAATGGGTTGATGAACAGATTGATGGTGACTCCTTATCTGGCTGTAGAACACTTTCTGGAGAATCTAAGTGAGGATTGAGTAGAGTGGTGGATCGTGAGATGACACATAGATTACAGAAGGTATGTGATAAGAATAGAGCACTCAAGCTTCAAGGATTCTCACACAAGAAAGCTGGAGTCATCAGCTTCTTTCAAAGGAAGAAAAACTAGGTTTTTATTTTATAAAACTTAAGTGATTACATGCTGAAAAAGGACTTTATATACTAGTCCAGCAGTAGGTGCCTTCTAGGGCTAAAAATACATTATAATGGAATGACTAAAGCAAAAATAACAACAAGAAATTAGCACCTAATGACAAATAAAAGACTCTTAAATTTAACACTCACATTCCTGTAAAAACAAGCAAATAAACTTGTTAATTGAAACACATGAATTTTAAATACGCACCTTGGTCTCTTTTATCTCCTTATAATGCCTTCTTAAGTTTGTTTAGCAATGATGAACAAGGTTGTATCTCTGAAGCCTTGTAAAGCTAGAAGGAGTGAAATTGTTGTAATCTTTAGTTGTTCATAGTTTCCTTCTTGAATTCTTTCGTAAGTTCAGCTTCATGGAATCCTCCATCTTCTATGATTGTTATGAGACTCTCTACATATTTTTTGAACAATTTACTAAGGTTTTTTGTGTCTGATCTTGTTTTTGGAGCTTGTCTCATAATAGGTATATTAATGGGCTCTTCCTCAGCTTCTAGTGAGCTCGTATTGATATCTTCATCATCTTCTCCCTCTTGAAAAGGTTTTGTCTTCAGAACAGGTAGATATGCATGAAAAGGTGCAAGATCAATAATATTAAAAGTAGGATATGGTCATCTCAAGCTTATATGCATTATTGTTGATATTTTCTAAAACACGAAAAAACCATCTCCTCTTGGGGAAAGCATGGATTTCCTGTGGTTGGAATCTTTCATATCTCATGTGCAACCAGACCTAATCTCCAGCTTCAAATGATATGTCTTTTCGGTGTTTATCTACATTTCTTTTGTATTGTTCGGTTCTCTTTTCCAAGTTGTGCTTGACCTTTTGATGAATCTTCTTAACATAATCTGCTCTGGTATCTCCTTCACTAGACATAATATCTTGAGGAAAAGGTATAAGATCCACTGAGGTAGTAGGAGTAAATCAATAAACAACTTCAAAAGGAAAAAGTTTAGTTGCTGAATGTTTAGCATGATTATAAGAAAATTCAATGTAAGGTAAGTAAGAAAACCACTTTCTTAGATTCTTACAGGACCGTGGCTTTCAACAATGTTTAAAGAGTTTGGTTTGCTACCTCTGTTCGACCATCGGTCTGTGGGTGGCAAGTAGTTGAGAAGAGCATCTTAGTTCCCAACTTTTTCCATAAGGTCTTCCAAAAATGGCTTAGAAATTTGGTGTCACGATCTAAAATGATTGTTCTGGGAACTCCATGTAGGCGCATTATTTCTTTAAAAAAGATCAGCTATTTGCGTAACATCATTAGTCTTGTTACATGGAATAAAATGAATCATCTTTGAGAATCTGTCTACAACTACAAAGATAGAATCCTTGTCGTTGATCTTTGGCAGCTCTAAGACAAAATCCATAGAGATATCTACCCAAGGTATGTTAGGAATGGGAATAGGCATATAAAAACCATAGGGGTGTGACCTGGATTTTGCTTTCAAGCAAGTGATGCACTTAGCGCAGAATTTTTCAACATCTCGTTTTAGATGTGGCCAGTAGAAATGTTCCATAAGTACACTCAATGTCTTGTCTCGGCCAAAATGTCCCCTGAGTCCTCCTCCATGAACGTTTCCAATCAATAGTTCTCTCAATGATCCTTGAGGAATACAAAGACGTTTACCTTTGATAAAGCATCAGCCACATTGTTACCTTTACCTTTCTTATATTTGATCACATAGAAAAAAATCTCCACAAACTCAAGCTACTTTGCATGCTTCTTCTCAAGCTTAGTTTGTCCTCTTAAGTGCTTGACCGTCTCATGAATAACAAACTCATTTGATAGTAGGTAATGTTGCAAGTTTCAAGAGACCTTACCAAAGCATAGAGCTCTTTATCATATGTGGGATAGTTAAGTGAAGCTCCACTAAGTTTCTCAATGAAATAAGCCACTGGTTTTCCTCCTTGCATCAAGGCAGCTCCTATACATGTTCCAGAAGCATCACATTCAATTTTAATGTACCCAAACAGGCGTATGTGTGAGGCTATCTTTCAGCTTGTTGAATGCCTTCTCTTGTGCTGGTCCCCATTTGAATTCCACATTCTTCTTAATTACTGAAGTGAGGATTGCAACAACAATACTAAAGTCCTTGAAAATTCTTCTATAGAAACTAGCCAATCCATGGAAACTCCTCACATGTCCGATTGTTGTGGGGGTTGGCCAATCTTGAATTGCTTTCATCTTTTCTTCATCGACCTTTAATCCCTGAGAATTTACAACAAATCTTACGAATACAACTTGATCAGTGCAAAAAGTACACTTCTTAAGGTTATCATAAAGGTTTTCAGCCTTAAGCGTTTCAAGTACATGCTCAAGATTTCGTAAGTGATCTTCAAGATTAGAGCTATAGATTAGAATGTCATCAAAATAAACCACTAAGAACTTACAGATAAATGCTCTTAGGACGTGGTTCATGAGTCTCATAAATGTACTTGGAGTGTTTTTGAGCCCAAATAGCATGACTAGCCATTCATACAATCCTTGTTTGGTTTTAAACGTTGTATTCCATTCATCACCTTATTTAATTCTCACCTGATGATATCCAGTTCTTCAATCAATTTTTGAGAAGATAGTTGCTCCATTGAGTTCATCTAGCATGTCTTTAAGTCTTGGAATTGGATATCAGTATTTGACAATGATATTATTGATTGCTTTACAGTCAACACATACTCTCTAAGTTCCATCTTTCTTAGGCACTAGAAGAATAGGACACATGGGCTTAGAATTTCTCAGATATAGCCTTTAGACATTAAGTCTTGTACTTGTCTTTCCAGCTCCTTTGCTTCTTCTGGATTCACTCTATAGGCAGTTCGGTTTGGCAAAGGTGCTCCAGGAACAAGATCAGTCTGATGCTTGATTCCTCTTATAGGTGGCAATCCTGGTGCTATCTCTTTTGGAAAAAAGTTAGTAAATTTGTCAAGAAGCTCTAGAACAGCAGCAGGGAGTTCCTCCTTTTCTTGTCTTGAAAACAACAATTCTTTAAAGATAATTAGTAGCACCTGTTCTTTAGAATCAAGAGATTTCAAAACAGTGGCAGGTGTCACATAAAGGTTAGTTTTATTTAGCTTTTCTCCTTTAGAGATAGTTCGTTGCATCGCATGCACTTCCTGTGGAGTTAAAGGTGGTAATCTATGTTTCTTGTTTTTGTGCATGAAGGTTTAGTGATTGGTGCGTCCATTGTGTAATGGACGACCTAGAAGTAGATGTCCAGCTTGCATAGGCACCACATCACACACAACTTGATCTGCATACTTGCCTATGTGGAATGGTATGGTGACTTGTTGTATGATTTTATCTCAATTTCATCGTTCAGTCATTTGAGCTTGTATGGTCGAGGATGCTTTGTCTTTTGTAACCCTAGCTTATCAGCCAAATACTTGCTGGCTACGTTAATACAAGAACAACTATCTATGATCAAGCTACATACCTTAAAGTATATTGTGCACCGAGAATAGAAAATATTTTCTCTTTGTATAGTTTTTGGTTCAAAAATAGTACTGAGGGATCTCTTGGTAACTAGAAGCTCTCCGGTATAAGGATAATCCACAATTTCTTCCTATGAGTTTTTTGGTTCATACTACTCTTCATCTTGAGATTCATATTCGCCATTTGAGTTTTTTAAGGATCATAACTCTCTGGTTTGGGAATTCTCTTACATAGTGGCCTTTGTCCTGATAATTAAAACAGTTTATGTCACGAGATCTTTGCGTTGGAGTTTTACCTTGCTCTAGTTTGTTTTTTTAGATTTTTTGGCTATGGATTTCTTGAATCTGGATTCTATATCGATGGCCTTTCCTTTGTCCAGACCCTTTTGAGATTGTTGATACTAGGGAGAATTGCTACAATTTGCTAAGATAGTCTTCCTTTTTATGTGCTGCTCGGCCTGAACCGCAAGATGCAACAATTTTTCTAGCTCATGATAGGTTTGTCTCTCCACTTTTCTAGCAATTTGATCTTACAGACCATCTAGGAATTGAGCCATCAAAGTTTCTTCTGACTTCGGTGTCCAACCTGTTTTTAAGCATTTCAGACTCATCAAAGTATTCTTCAACAGATTTAGAACCTTGAGTTAGTTTTCTATATTTCTTCTGCAACTCTATGTAGTAGTATGCAGGGACATACCTCTTTCTTAGTTGGAACCTCATGTCTTCTCAATTAGTGATCTAACAATGTCTATGTCTCCTTCTTTCAGGCACATCTCTGTCCCACCAAGCTAGAGCACTTTCAATGAGTTGAGAAGCTGCTAGAGATACTTTTCTTTAATATGAGTAGTTGTAATACTCAAATATGTATTCCATATGCCTTTCCCAATCAAGGTAGGGATCTAGATTAACCTTTCCAGCAAAGCTTGGTGTTGTGAGCTTTACGTATCTGTTTCCATGCCAAGATTCTTCTACTCTATCTCTATCACGTTGATATTGTCTTCTTGGTCTATGATTATGATCAAGTTCTAGTGGAAGATCATATTCTAAGCCAGCTATTTCATCCTCTTCATGATTCACGCATTTGGCATTCACATTTCTAATTGGATTTTTGCGAATAGGTGGTGGTTGTTCTATTCTTGCCATACGATCTCCTAGGTTCTGAAGTTGAATCTGAATAGCAGCAAGCATCTGAGCAACATTCAAATCTACTGGTTCTCCCATAGTCAAACAATCGGTTCTAAACAAACAGATCAAAAGATGTCGAATACACACAATAAAAAACAACTTCAAATCGATAGATCTAGTTGCAGCATCAAAGAAAATCGAATAGACACAATCAAAAACACTGAAAATCGACAAATCTAGTTGCATCAGCAAAGGAAGTCAAATAGACACAATCAAAAGCGACTAAAATTGATAGATCTAGCTACAGCAGCAAGGAAGCCGAATAGAAACAATAAAAACAACTGAAAAGCGACAGATCTAGTTGCAGCAACACAAGCTATCAAAAAACTAATGATGTTACTGGCTTTTAACAAATAAAAACAATAGATTGGAGTTTGATTTTTATGGTTTTATGAAGAGATGCAGTTTGACAACAAGTTAACAAGGAAATGACAGAGTAAAATCGAAAAATGAGAGTAGATAAACCTGAATAGGAGGGATTAAGCTCTAATACTAGATGATGTAGGAACAAGAGGGCTTGTTCGAGCAATGAGAACTGCTGGAGAGGTTCTAGCTGGATGTACAACACTTTCTATAGACTTAGGAGTAATGGGTTGATGAATAGATTGATGGTGACCCTTCAGCTGGTTGTAGAGCAAACTCTAGGGGATATAAGTGAAGATTGAGTAGAGAGGTGAATCGAGAAACACCACAAAAATTATGGAAGTGCTGTGATAAGTCTAGAGCACTCAAGCTTCAAGTATTCTCACACAAGAAGGCTGGAAGCATCAACTCCTTTCAAAAGAAGAAAAACTAGGTTTTTATTTCATAAAACTTAAGTGATTATATGTTGAAAAGGGACTTTATATACTAGTCCAACAGCAAGTGCCTTCTAGGGCTGAAATTACATTATAATGAAAAGACTAAAGCGAAAATAGCAACAAGACATTAGGACCTAATGACAAATAAAATACTGTTAAAGTTAACAGTTACGTTCTTGCAAAAACAAGCAAATAAACTTGTTAATTGAAACATAGGTATGTTAAATACGCACCTTGGTCTCTTGTAGCTAATTATAATAGCTTCTTAAGTTTGTTTATCAATGATAAACAAGGTTTTATCTCTGAAGGCTTGTAAAATTGGAAGGAGTGAAATTGTTGTAATCTTTAGTTGTTCATAGTCTCTTTTTTGTAATTCTTTAGTAAGTTTTGTTTCATGGAATCCTCTATCTTCTTGGATTGTTATGAGACTCTCTACAGGTTTGTTGAACATCTTACTAAGGTTTCTTGTGTCTAATCTTGTTCTTGGAGCTTATCTCATAATAGGTATATTAATGGGCTCTTCCTCAGCTTCTAGTGAGCTGGTGTTGATGTCCTCATCATTACTTTCTGATGAGGACATCAGGTCGTATGTCTGGCCAGGAAACCAGACTGGCCGACCAGGAAGCTTGCCCGAGATAGGGCCATTTGGCATGTCTACCGGCCCAAGCGGTACCGCCGGAACCTCGACCAACAGAACCGGACCGATCAGCATTGCCAGCGGAGAGGCCCAAACCTCCGGCACAATTGGTGGCAACGTGGATGACATCGCCGGTCCTATTGGTGACGCCACCGACTCCGGGATCAATTTGGCTGGTCCAGAAGGCATTCCGGCCAGTACCTCGCATAGTCCAGCCGGTACAGCCGATCCAGCCGAGTACACGAGCATTTCAACTTCTACACAAGGAGACTCAGACCAGATAAGCTACCAAATTCAAGACATGCATCTAGAGGAAGTCTCTACACCAGTAGTGCCACCAGGAGCAATGACAAGGAGCAGATCAAGAGCACTCTTCCACAAGTTAAGCTTATGGGTCGACAAGCTCTTAGAGGAAGATCG
The DNA here is from genome assembly GCA_018901935.1 of Pugionium cornutum. Classification (NCBI taxonomy): domain Eukaryota; kingdom Viridiplantae; phylum Streptophyta; class Magnoliopsida; order Brassicales; family Brassicaceae; genus Pugionium; species Pugionium cornutum. The sequence goes on along the minus strand of CM032160.1, from coordinate 30,336,368 downwards.
ACTAAGGACAATGGGCCAGAAGTGCAAAGAAGAGTCCAAAGGCTTCTCAACAATGCAAGGGACTTCAGAAACTTGGGCTTTAGTGGCAAGAGAGGTCAGGGCCCAAAGATTCCTAACCCTACTCCAAGTCGAAGACTAGGAGCAAGGCGCGTGCATGCCACAAGGACGGTCACCTTCCATTTCTTGGCCGTGAGGTAAGAAAGGTAAGTTTTCAATTCGAATATATGCCTCTTTCTGTTTTGCAGGGTAGGATCTAGATTGTTTACATTTTGAGTCAAAGACATTTTAGGAATAGGTCCTTTTTTCGGTTATGCACTTTTGTATATTTTCCATTTGTGCACTTTTTTAAACTTTCCTTTTCTTTCTTTGAGTCGACGCTAGAAGGTCAAGCTGTCGAGCATATTAATAAGGCTCCTTCCAGCATTGTAGTCGACAACCTTTTTGATATTAATAAAGTAGAACTTTCTTCCAACAAGCTTTCTCTCTATGAATCTTGTGCGCTTAGAACCTAGTTGAGACCAGCCCTCCTAGCTCTAAGTTTGTGATTTATCACGAGGTTTATCACCTCTCGTGTGGTTCACTTCACCCTTCCATCGAATACCAACCCAAAAACCCCTATCCAAGAAGTCTAAGGTCGAGTATCTCACCTAACCTTCTCCAAGCAGCCCACGCGCATATAAGCCTTGAATCGAGGCTTGTATCATTTTGGTATCAGAGCTTAAAGCTCCTAAACCAAGTTGTTTCTATGGGAGAAGAGAATAGAGATGCAGCCGAGGCCATGATGGCCATGTTCACCACACTCCAAACGCAACTCGCATCAATCGGCGAGAGGTTGGAGCGCGTGGAGAAGCCGGTGAGATTCCAGGCTATAAGGCATGTGAGGCCTGAGAAAGGCCGTGCTGAGGGTCCTGAGCATCTTAGGACACGGCACGAATAGGAGGAACCCCAGCTAGAAGGAGATGAGGACGTGCAGCCTCATGACTATCACCCTAGGCCGAGAGGACCTCCACCGCAACCAGAGGAAGAAGATGATGGCTTCGAGCCATATGGTCTTCACCAGAGACCAAGGATGCCTCCTAGACATCATGAGGATGGATATGAACACGCCTACAACCGGGTAACTCATCCTGATGTTAAGCTAACTCCTCCAAGTTTTGCAGGAAAAGTAGACCCCGAGGCTTACCTAGATTAGGAGAGAAGAATGGATCATATCTTCGATCATTACAACCAACCAGGGCCTAGGAGAGTCTCAATGGCAGTAGCACAACTCACGGAAAATGCCCTCATCTGGTGGGATCGTGAGGTATCTGACCGAAGGAGGAAAAGAATGAGGCCCGTAGACTCTTGGGTCGACATGAAAGATATCATGCGACAAAGGTTTGTTCCACCTTACTTTCATAGGGACTCGCAACGTCATTTTCGTACTCTTAAGCAGGGTACCAGATCAGTAGAGGAGTACTATGAAGAGTTCGAAAAGCTAAGGAATAGGCTGGAGCTCAATGATGATGAAGAAGCGTTGATGGCACAATTCTTGGATGGACTGCAAGAGAAGATCAGTCGCAAGGTGGAAAGGCAAATCTACAATGACTTCACGGATTTGTTCCACCTATCTGTCCAGGCTGAGCAGCACATCAAGCGTAAGAGCCACGGCATCCACAGCAAGCCTAAGACTCCTTGGGCACCAAGCAACATTCCTAAGCCCGTAGACAAGGGCAAGAGCATAGAGATCGAGTCAAGGTTCAAGAGCAAGTCTCCTGAACCAACCCGTGACCAGAGAGAGCCTAGTAAGTCTTCTAACCCTCAAAGATCACGTGACATCACTTGTTTCAAGTGTAGGAGTCGTGGACACATCTCAAGGGAGTGCCCAAACAACTGGGTCATGCTGATTATGGAGGCTGGAGAGTATGAGTCCCAAGATGAAGAGGACTATGAACCAGAAGGAGAATACGGTGACATTGAGTACCCTGATGTGGGGGAAGTGCTGGTCACTAGACGCATCCTCAGTACAATTGTGGATCCTTCAGAGACCATCCAAAGGGCAAACATCTTCCGCAGCCGTTGCACCATCAAGGGCATGGTATGTAACCTCATCATAGATGGTGGTTCTTGCACTAAAGTTGCTAGTGCATACATTGTTGATAAACTAGGTCTAGAGAAGACAAGGCATCCTCGACCATATAGACTGAGATGGCTCGATGACAAAGTAGAGCTCAAGATCCATGAGCAAGTCACTGTGTCATTCAGTGTGGGCAAGTACCAAGACCAAGTCGTGTGCGACGTGGTACCCATGCAAGCTGGCCATCTTCTGCTAGGATGGCCATGGCAGTTTGACAAAGAGACCAGGCATGATGGCCGAACCAATCTCTACACTTTTGTGCATGACAAAAGAAAGGTCAGCCTAGCTCCTCTTACACCTGCCCAGGCACACGAGCTACAACTCCAAATGAGTAAGGAAAAGAAACTTATCAAGTCTAATTTTCTTATTCAACCAAGCCATGTCCGGAGAGCTTTAACCTCGAAGGATTTAATGTTACTAATGGTCTTCAAAGAAATTTTGAGTATAGAACAGGAATAGGTAGAGCTACCTCCTGAAGTAGCAACTCTCCTCAACAAGTTCCTGGATGTATTCCTGGAAGAGATACCAACAGGATTACCTCCCCTACAAGGCATAGAGCACCAGATCGACCTCTTGCCCGGAGCAGCCCTGCCCAACCGGCCAGCCTACCGGATGAGTCCAGAGGAGTCTAAGGAGCTTGAGAAGCAAGTCAAGGAGCTCATGGAGAATGGCTATGTTCGAGAGAGCCTCAGTCCATGTGCCGTACCAGTGCTACTAGTACCCAAGAAGGATGGGACTTGGCGAATGTGCGTGGACTACCGAACAATTAACAACATCACAGTCAAGTACCGGCATCCAAACCACGGCTGGATGACATGCTAGATGAGCTGAGTGGAGCCACGGTCTTCTCCAAGATAGATCTCAAGAGTGGATACCACCAGGTTAGGATGAAGGAAGGTGATGAATGGAAGACTGCTTTCAAGACAAAGCAGGGGCTCTACGAGTGGACAGACATGCCATTCGGCTTGACTAATGCCCCAAGCACTTTCATGCGCCTTATGAACCAAGTTCTTAGGGCGTACATCAGTAAGTTCGTTGTAGTTTATTTTGACGACATTTTAGTTTACAGTAAGTGTTTAAGAGATCACCTTACACATCTTGAGATGGTACTTAAAACCCTTCGACAAGAAGAGCTTTATGCCAATCTCAAGAAGTGCACCTTTTGTACTGATAAACTTGTCTTCTTAGGTTTTGTTGTAAGCTCACAGGACCTACAGGTTGATGAGGAGAAGATCCAAGCCATACAAGAATGGCCAACACCGAGCAACATCAGCCAAGTGAGGAGTTTCCACGGGCTGGCCAGCTTCTACCAAAGGTTTGTGCCCAACTTCAGTAGTATTGCCTCACCATTGACGGCAGTAGTGAAGAAGAACGTGGGATTCAGCTGAGGAGAAGCTCAGGAGAAGGTGTTCCAGGCCTTGAAGGACAGCCTCACACATACACCAGTGCTAGTCTTGCCCGACTTCAGCAAGACATTCAAAGTAGAGTGCGATGCCTCTGGAATAGGCATATGAGCGGTGCTGACTCAAGGAGGGAGGCCAGTGGCATACTTCAGTGAGAAGCTAGGTGGTGCCTCACTGAACTACCCCACTTATGACAAGGAGCTTTATGCCCTTGTCCGAGCCTTGGAAACTTGGTAGCATTACTTGCTGTCCAAGGAGTTTGTGATCCACACTGATCACGAGACTCTCAAACACCTCAGAGGGCAAACCAATCTCAAGAGGAGACATGCCAGATGGATGGAGTTCATCGAGACCTTCCCGTACATCATCAAGTACAAGAAGGGCAAGAACAATGTGGTAGCTGATGCACTATCAAGGAGGTTTGCCTTGATATCCACAATGGAAGCCAAGGTGTTAGGATTCGAGCACATCAAGGACATGTATAAGGATGATCCTGACCTCGCCGAGAGCTACAAGGAGTGTGTCACAAGGGGTCATGGGAAGTTCTACATCTATGAGGGGTTCTTGTTCCGAGAGAGAAGGTTGTGCATACCACAAGGATCATTACGAGAGCTTATCATCCGAGAAACTCATGTAGGACTCATGGGCCACTTTGGTGTCGACAAGACACTAGCAGTGGTCAAGGAACACTTCTACTGGCCACACATCAAGAGGACAGTAGAAGCTCATTGTGCAAGGTGCATCACTTGCAAGAAGGCAAAGTCCCGAGTGCAACCTCACGGGTTGTATCTCCCACTGCCCATACCGACGCATCCATGGGTGGATATATCAATGGACTTCCTTCTAAGTCTGCCCAAGATCAACCACAAATATGCAATCTTTGTAGTGTTGGACAGATTCTCCAAGATGGTATACTTCATTCCATGTGCTAATGTTAATGATGCCACACAAACAGCCGAACTGTTCTTCAGGAGATAGTATGGCTTCATGGAGTGCCAAGGACCATCGTGTCACACAGGGACACCAAGTTCCTCAGCCATTTCTGGAGGACCCTTTGGAGGAAGCTAGGCACGAAGCTGCTCTTCTCTACCACCTGCCATCCTCAAACCGATGGCCAAACTGAAGTTGTCAACCGGACACTATCAACTCTTCTCAGGACTACACTAGGGAAGAACCTCAAGACTTGGGTGGAGTGCCTGCCATTCATAGAGTTCACTTACAACCGAGCGGTGCACTCAGCAACCAAGAAGACACCCTTTGAAGTAGTATACGGCTTCAACCCTCTCACCCCATTGGACAAACGCCACTACCACCAGCAGAGATGACCAACCTCAATGGAGCATCCAAGGCAGAGTTCATAAGGAAGTTACACCATAAGGTAGCAGAGAACTTGGAGAAGAGGACCGGGCAGTACGTGGCGCATGCTAACAAGGGAAGAAAGGAGGTGATCTTTCAACCAGGCGATTGGGTATGGCTACACCTACGGCAGGAGAGGTTCCCCAACCTAAGGAGTTCCAAGCTAGCACCAAGAAGAGATGGACCATTCAGAGTGCTAGAGAGGATCAACAACAACATCTACCGGATCGAGCTCCCAGGTGAGTTTAATGTGTCCAACACGTTCAACGTAACTGACTTAGCCCCTTTCCATGCAGATGAACCAGTTTTGAGGTCAAAACCTACTGAAGAGGGAGGGGATGATGAGGACATCAGGTCGTATGTCCGGCCAGGAGACCAGACTGGCCGACCAGGAAGTTTGACCGAGACAGCCGGGCCATTTGGCACATCTGCTGCCCCAAGCGGTACCGCCGGACCCTCGACCAACAGGACCAGACCAATCAGCATTGCCAGCGGAGAGGCCCAAACCTCCGGCACAATTGTTGGCAACGTGGATGACACCGCCGGTCCCATTGGTGACGCCGCCGACTCCGGGATCAATTTGGCTGGTCCAGAAGGCATTCCGGCCAGTACCTCGCACAGTCCAGAGGTTGCCGATCCAGCCGAGTACAAGAGCATTTCAACTTCTACACAAGGAGACTCGGACCAGATAAGCTACCAGCTTCAGGACATGCATCTAGAGGAATTCTCTACACCAGTAGTGCCACCAGGAGCAATGACAAGGAGCAGATCAAGAGCACTCTTCCACAAGTTCAGCTTATGGGTCGACAAGCTCCTAGGGGAAGATTGACTAAGGACAATGGGCCAGAAGTGCAAAGAAGAGTCCAAAGGCTTCTCAACAATGCAAGGGACTTCAGAGACTTGGGCTTTAGTGGCAAGAGAGGTTAGGGCCCAAAGATTCCTAACCCTGCTCCAAGTCGAAGACTAGGAGCAAGGCGTGTGCATGCCACAAGGACGGCCACCTTCCATTTCTTGGCCGTGAGGTAAGAAAGGTAAGTTTTCAATTCGAATATATGTCTCTTTCTATTTTTCAGGGTAGGATCTAGATTGTTTACATTTTGAGTTAAAGATATTTTAGGAATAGGTCCTTTTTTCGGTTATACACTTTTATATATTTTCTATTTGTGCACTTTTGTAAACTTTCCTTTTCTTTCTTTGAGTCGACCCTAGAAGCTCAAGCTGTCGAGCATATTAATAAGGCTCTTTCGAGCATTGTAGTCGACAACCTTTTTGATATTAATAAAGTAGAACTTTCTTCCAGCAAGCTTTCTCTCTAAGAATCTTGTGCGCTTAGAACCTAGTTGAGACCAGCCCTCCTAGCTCTAAGTTTGTGATTTATCACGAGGTTCATCACCCCTCGTGTGGTTCACTTCACCCTTCCATCAAATACCAACCCAAAAACCCACATCCAAGAAGTCTAAGGTCGAGTTTCTCACCTAACCTTCTCCAAGCAGCCCACGTGCATATAAGCCTTGAATCGAGGCTTGTATAACTTTCCCTATATGCCTGACTTACAAGGACATGAGGCGACATGGAAATCATACCAAACCAGTCCAAAACAAGCCCTGCACCATTCATCAAATTAGTGTTGCCGAAACTTACCATATTTAGAACTTTCCTTATATGCAAATCTCCAAAAATTTATTTGGCAAACATGAGACTTTATGCCTTCGGAGAGCTCCCCTAAAATTTCCTAAAAGCCAAAATATGCCTTAGACCAGGCGGGTCCATCCGTACCTTCAATTACCCGATCAGAGCCATTTATAGCAATTGTGATGGCTGACTCGTTTAGTCATTTGCAAACCAAAATAGGCTATCCAAGAGAATTTCTTATGCCTCTTAAGAATTCCAAAATCAACCTCCTATGCACCAGACACCATAGGTTCAGGTGGATCCTCGTTGTCCAAGACTTTCCATATTTGAGGCAGAGAGCATTAAAGCACCAACTATTCTCTCCTCAATGCTGCTGCATTTTGGGCACTTGTTCAATATATCTATACATTCTAAATAGGCGATACAAAAAATGTACTTTTCTTGTTTTTACCTTTTTAGACCTTTTGTAAATCTTTATATAAAGCTCATTAGATATTTTTAAAGATACACCACAAAATATAAATTATTTTCTTAAGAAACCTTAGAGTTTCTCTTCAAATACGAGGTCTTTGCTTTTTCTTCCATAGTGAGTTTAGTGTGAGTGATACTTAACTTTTGTGAAACCATGTACGAGTTAGTTTGAGAAATTCAAATTTTTTTGGTTCATTTTTGATTGTGTGACTTAATCAAAACTCTCTCCTTTCATTTGTATTGCCCGTCTAAATCATGAGTGATGATCTAACATTGTGTGTCACGAGTGTAACGGTTTTTAGGATTGAATTCAATCTTGCATCAACAAAGATGGTCTAAGTTCTCTAAATGCTCCACTGGGTGTTTTTTTGTAGTCCAAAAAATCAATTGTGTTGAACCATGTTGATAAGAGTTGGCCTCTCTTAATTGGTCACATCACATAGAAGTGGCTTTATCTCCATTTTGGTCCCTTTAATGATGGGTTCATTAAAATATTCAATCCTACTTTTTTATCTAGGTAAATGGTCCAACACCATGAGCTTGATATTCTTCATATCTTTGGTTTGGGGGGTTTGTCCATTCCCAAATTCTTTAGATGTAGCTTTCTTTCTCTTTGATCTTGCCTTGCTATTTTTTTAATTGGCTCACTAAAGGACTAGCTTTATCTCCATTTTGGTCCCAGTAATGATGGGTTCATTAAAATCTTACTTTTTATCTAGGTAGATGGTCCAACACCACGAGCTTAACCAAACATAAACAAACAAAGCATAAATAAAGAGAAAAAGGAAAAATGGAAACCATGCAATGGATAAGAAACATCAAACAATTAGAAAAGAATGGGCCCTGGGTTTTGCAACTGATTAAGATGTAGTAAGAGCTAAGTAATGATGCTAGAAAAAACATTAAGTAATATCATATGATAAGGATTACGAAATTATACCAACCCACTTTCGTGTTACTAAATCCTTTCACAAATAGAGATACTAAACTAAACTTTCATTTGCCAATTAATTGGTCAATGACTATTAGAGATCAACTCCACTTATTACCATAATATCAATTTTCTTTGGCTAGAAAAGAAAAGAAAATTAGAAGTAGGGCCAATTACTTATCAAACACTTTCCATGTAAAAAATCCCTAACATCTAGATTTTGGGTGATTATGCCTATTCTAGCCTTAAGCACACTCCTAATATACGATTAACAAAAGAATGTAGTTCCTAAACATCATCTCCTAACTATCATTACATCCTAATCTGGTAAACCTTTAGCTCATCTGGTAAACCTTTAGCTCATAAAAACAAAGAAAAGAGAGAAATAACAAATGCATAAAAATAATTAAAAGGAAGCTATGAAGATTCTTCACTAATTTGTATGAAAGTGGCAAGATCCAAGCACAAATGAGAGAAAATTTTCAAATTAGCAAAAACAAGGTCTCATATAAAAATGGTTCACAACTTTCAATATTTTAGGTGTAAAATGTATTTATAGAATAAGAAAAATGAACTAAGCTGACCTACGAGAAACTAGGCTGAATCCAAATTTTTTCATATTTGGCCAGGTGATTAGCTAGTGTATCGGCTGATCACTGCAACTTCCAAAATGGTTTATTATGGTTTGGTTTGATCGGCCATTTGGTTGATCACTTGGAAGAGTGGTGACATCTTCGTCTTTTATTGTCTCCTTGATCCGTCAGGTTGATGGACCATTTGGCTAGTCATGGTGTGCTTCATGGTGTGCTTATGACCGACTGGGGTTTATTGGCAATGTGGCCGATCATTGGGTCCTTGTGGTCTTAGCTGAATTTGGATCCTGAAATATTCTGACTGGTCATTTAATTGAGCATTGTAACTCATTGTTCGAGTCACTATGATTGGCCAGTTTGATCGAGTGTTTGGAAAATCACCATGCCATCCAATGGAAGATTCATGCAGAATTGGAGATTCCAACTTTAAGTGTTTTCTTTGCAATTTATACATCAATTTTGTTTTTCTTCACATCAGTAATAGCATTAAACTATATTAGTAATAGCATTTCTAATAAGGAATGGGTGACAAGTATTAAAGGATTTTCAGGTTCATTTTCAAACTATAGAATCACAAAATTAGTAGTTATAAAACATTTACTAATGATGTTACGCACATCTACTAAAATTCTCATTGAATATGGCATCATGTTGACGCAAGATATAATGTGGTGTTATTGTGTGGTGAATAAACAGTGTTGAAAACCAAAATAATTTAGACTAGTAAAATAATTTTATTTTTACTTTTATTAGATTCTTATTGACAAGTTCTAGAATAACAAAACTAAAGAACCATCTTTTAAAATAAAAAGAGAAAATGGTAATGTTCATGTTACATTTCAGTAAAACTATCAAATTACATGTTTGAAGCAACAACATTGTGGTATTATTGCATCTTTGCTCACAAAAGCACACTCTCCTCATCCATATCTATGAGATATACAACTTTATTACATAAGTAATTTCTGTATATTTTAGACATAACCTAATACAAGTTTCATCGATGCCATGCTTTATATATAGATATACAATTAATAAAAATATTATATCATTTATTTCTACCAATTCTATGTTTTTCTCAAAATTAAAATGTTCGATTTTCACTGTTAAAAGAATTAAAAATAATTGAATAACAATAACATACCTGGTGTACGTCAAAAATATTTTATGAGAAAGCATTGTCAACATTATTACTAGAAAAAGCAACAAAAGTTTTTCTCATATCGATTATATTTTCCCCTATTAATTCTCTTAAGAATATTAGTTCTATTTTTGTTTATTTGACTAAAATCTACTATAATGTTTGACTAATTTATTATCCTTTGTAATCATATATGTTATAAAGTAGTTTTATTGTATTCAATTGAATAGATGATAAATTTGAGCCAAATTTGGGCCATGCGTGTCACAAATAAGTATTAGCAAATTTTGTATACTTCAAACAAAACATATTATGAATTTAATATACCCACTAATTATAGATTACCTAGGATAAGATGTCAATTGTGTGTTTGTTTCATAGCTCAAAGTCCGTAGGGATCAAACAATTTCTAACTTTGAGAAAGCAATTCTATATCAAACCAAATGGGCATTTTGAATATGCAATCCCAAGCATAAGTGAACTGGAGCTTGCTTCCTACCTTTAACTCCAAATTATTTCATTATGTCAAGTGAGATCACACTGATACCTGCACTCGATTCAATTAGTGCTCCATCCAACTTCAGTTTATTTATACAACAATATAATACAAAATTTTCTAGATTTCCTTTTTAGAATTACATATGTTTCAAACAGAGGTGACTTGATAATTGGATGGAAAACTCGTCCTCCAATGATTTCTAAACTTCAAACATTTGGAAAACCCAAACTTATATAACTCAGTTTTTTTTTTACTTTTTGATATTTTTCTCATTTCACCATAAAGAAACAAATCATAAGTAAAAACCCAAACATTTATCTGTATTATTTCTCCATCTTTCTTACCTCTTTTTAGTTCATGAAATTAATAGAAAAAGATTTATCGGCTGAAAAGTTTAAAGATATTCTCTGACTGTGTAGGACATAAAACTTATAAACTTACATAACTTTAGTCAACACAAAAGACCATAAACCCCATAGTTAGTTCCTTAACTAGGGATTTGGTAAAGTTAGATGTTTCTACAATGTGAAAATTCTAGATACGAAAAACAAATTCTACCGCATCCAAAATTTGAAAAACAAATATAGACAACCCCAAATTCTTCAATATTAAAATATTTGAAGATATGAGTCTATTATATCACTATGCATTCATTTTAATCATTTATTATACAATATTAATGAAAATTTAATCGTCAAAATTTAATTGAGCAAACTATGATTACAATTTTGACAAATAAAATATTGACATCAAAAAAATATAATTCCGACTAGTAAAATATTTTTATTTTTATTAAATTTATTATTGAGAAATTGAAGAAAAACAAAGCTAAAGAATCATTTTTAAAAATAAGAAGAGAAAATGATAATGCTCATGTCACATTTTAGCAACAACATTGTGGTATTGCTGCATTTTTTGTCAAAAAAGCACACTCTCCTCCTCCATATCGATGAGAAATACAATTTTGATCACATAAGCGATTTCCGTATTGTTTCAGACATGGTCCAATACAAGTTTCACCGATCCCCTGTTTTATATCTGTGTAGATATACAATCCAAATATAAAAATCACTTAAAAATTATATAACTGATTTTTATCAATTCCATGTTTTAAAAAAATAAAATATTTGATTTTGTTTTTAAAAGGATTAAAGATAACCGAACAACAGCAACATATGAATTGTAATATGATGTAGCCAAAATTTTGTGATGAGAAACAAAAATTTTCAATAATACTAGGAATAAAGTAACAAAAGTTTTTGTAATATCTATTATATTTTTACCTATCAATTATTTTAAGAATATGGATTTTATTGTTATTTGCTAAATTCATACAACAAGCTATATTTATATGAATTGTAATCGATTAGCATCTAAATTTTCAACCAAATCTTTTATTTTCAATTCCAACTTAAAGTAATATTCCATTTTTTTTCATTTGACTAAAATTCACTATAATGTTTGACTATTTTATTAGCCTTTATAATCATATATTTGATAAAGTAGCCTTTACTGTACAATTGAATAGATGATAAATTTGAGTATGTGTGTCACAAATAAATTATTTGCATATTTTTTAAACTTGAAACTAAAAAATATTTTGAATTTAATAAATAATTTTTTACAACAAACTATTGAATAATCATAATTTTTACAGTAAAAAGTAAATCAGTAAAATTGTATAATAATTTATGGTGGAATTCTTGTTTCCTCTGAGCTTTAGATCATCTTCATAACCATCAAAAGAGGTTTGCACCTTTATATCATATATCTTTAGATCTTCAAAGAAATGGACAAAGAAATGTTCATCTAATACTTGCTTATGATCATCTTCATAACCATCAAAAGAGGATTGCACATTTCTTTCCTTCACCATTTGAATTTTTTTCATCTTGATTCTCTAGGTCATTAGAGTGATCTTATCATTAAAAATTACAGCTGTTAAATTACCATAAAGATAAAATTTAGAAAGCATGAGTGGGTAGAGAAAAGTTCGATGAACTTTATGGAATTCCATAAATTATACCCTCTAATTATGGATTCCATAGGATAAGAGGTCTTTTCTATGTTTGCTCCATCTCCATAATCTCAAACTCCGTTGGGATCAAACAATCTCTTACTTTGAAAGGGTAGTACTGTAGAAAACCAAATGGGCATTTTGAAGATGCAACCCAAAAAAAATGAAGTAGAGTTTGCTCACAAACACTTGTACCCAATTCATGTAGTCCTCCGTCAAACCTCAATTTACCTATAGAACAAAAACGAACTTTCCTAGATTTCTTTTTTTCAGAATTGAATAGGTCTCAATCAGAGATAAACTTAATAGTTCATAGAGCTTTTTACTTCTATGATCTCTTCAATGTTGGTTAGATGTCCTTGATGAATTTTTTTTATTGAGAATGTTAGTCAAGTTATATTTGATGGGAAAACCAGAAAAGTAAGACCAAGAAGGTTCATTTCGTTCTATACCATAGAGAAAAACTTCTTTTGATCTTCGAAAACACGAGTCTTGGAAATGAAAGCTTAGGCTCATAGGAAGGCGGTATATCGAAATTTTACCCTCCTTTGCCTCCTCCAAAGATTTATCATGTTCATCCAATTGTTGTCTCTAATTGGGTTTGTACAATCCTCAACCCTCTTCTCGCTAGGGTTGGCTTTGGTTTTTACGTTAGAACTCTTTTTTGGTTTTTGTAGCAAGAGACGGCCTACGCTATTTGCGGCTCAATGGTTTTCATGCCCAACATTCAGTTTTCAAACCAAGTTTTTGCAAAAATTGGGCTTAGGGACCATATATGTCTTTAGGATAACAACCCACTCAACAAATTTCTCAAAGACAACATCTTTCTATTTCAGGAAGTAGAGATGAAACATTTCCTAATGATGATAGGAACATCCACTAAAATTCTCATCAGAGCGAAATGATCTGTTTGCAAGAACGAACTATATACTCAAAAAAATAACTATATTTTTGTGATATCCATTATACTTTTCTCTATTAATTCTCTTATTTTATTTTTATTTTCTAAATTCATACAACACATTATATTTATATAAATTTTAATCGATTAGCATCTGAATTTTAAACATAATCTTTTATTTTCAATACCAAAAAGTAATATTCCATTTTTGTTCATTTGACTAAAACTCAGTATGATGTTTGACTAATTTATTAATCTTTATAATCATATATCTGACAAAGTAGCTTTGATTGTATTCAATTGATTAGATGATAAACTTGAGTATGCGTATGACAAATAAAATATTTGAAAAATTTTCAACTTCAACTAAACAATATTTTGAATTTAATAACTACTTTGTTTTACAAAAAACTATTGAAAAGTTTCATAATGTTTTACGGCAAAAAGTATATCAGTAAAATTGCATAATGTTTTACGGTGGAGGTATTATTTCTTCTGACCTTATCTATAGTAACCTTCAGATCATCTATCTTTAGATCTTCAAAAAAAATAGAAAAATAAATTTCCACCCAAGAATCCCTTATGATCATCATCATAACTATCAAAAGAGGTTTGCACATTTGTTTTCTTTACCATTTCGGATTTTTCATCTTGATTCTCTAAGTCATAATCTTTTCCTTAACAAATACACCCGTTATATTATCATAAAGATTAAAATTAGAAAACATGATTGAGTAAGAAAAATTTGGATGAACATTATGAAGAACTTTTTTGTTATGGAATTTTATAAATTGTACCCGCTAATTATGGATTGCATAGGATGATAGATTTTTTGTGTGTTTTCTCCATCTTCGTGACCTCAAAGTCCATTGGGATCAAACAATCTCTAACTTTGAGAGGGTAGTCCTATCTAAAACCAAATGGGCATTTTGAAGATGCAACCACAAGCATAAGTGAAGTAGAGTTTTACTTCCTACCTTTTATTCCAAGTTGCTTCACTATGTCAAGAGAGATCACACTGACACTTGCACCAAATTCATGTAGTGCTCCGTCCAACCTCAATTTACATATAGAAAAAAGTATTATGAATTTTCCTAAATTTTCCCTTTTTGTGAATTGAATAGGTATCAATCACATGTAGACTTGATGGTACATAGAGCTTTTTTACTTCTATGACCTCCTCAACGTTGGTTAGGATGTCCTCGATGAATTTATTTTGACTGAGAACCTTAGTCAACTAATAATAGATGGGATAACTAAGAAATTTAGACCAAGTTGGCTCATTTCGTTCTTTGTCATAGAGAAAACCACTTTTGGTCTTTGTAAACACTAGTCTTGGAAATGAAAGCTTACGGCGGTACATCACTAAGACTTTGTTTTCGTCCTAACCTCCTGTTAATTTTCATTCTTTTAATATTTAGTAATCTCCCCCACATTTTACCCTCCTTTGCACCCTACTCTGAAGATTTCTCATGTTCATTCAATTGTTGTTTCTTTGAGTTTGTGCAATCCTAATCCTCTTCTCGGTATCCATAAATACCACACTACAAAACTTCTTAGAATTGACAACATATTTTTTTCCAGTAGAACTCTCTTTCAGATTTTGGAGCAAGAGGAAGCTTAAGCTATTTGCAGCTCACTGGTTTTCACGCCCCACATACAATTTTCAAGCTAAGCCTTACAAAAATTGGGCTTAGGGGCCATTATATGTCTTTAAGATTGACACCATCACTTTTGCTTGATTCTCACCCATAACAACCCACTCAACAAATTCCTCAAAGGCGTCATCTTTCTATTTCAGGAAGTAAACCACAATACAACCCTAAGTTGCAAAGAGTTGACATCGAAGTGCCAACTTGTGATCTTCCCATCTTGCTCATTGTAAGTCTCATCTATCTTGTTATTTACCTCAACAAACTTAAATTCTATATGTGCACTACTCTAGATTTTTCAGCCCAATATCTTTTGCACCAATGCTTTAATCTCATGGTTTTGAGAGGGAGGTGGGGTAGACGAGTTACCTTAACCTTGAAAGGGGTGGTTGTCATGGCTTGCATAGGAATATTGAGGTTTTGGTTATATCCTTGTTATTTATTTTCTTATTCTTCGAATTGAGGCTTAGAAGCATACCCTTGATCTTGTTAAAAATGGGATTAGAACCATATCATTGTCCTTAGAATTGGGTATTATCAACATAATCTTGTTGTTGTGGCCTTTTTGAGCAGAGATTTTATATTGTGTGTTCTCAACATTGGTGCTTCTATAAAAATATTTGGGTGGTTTCTAAATCCTTGGTTGAGTGGATTTGATTTCTAGTAGCCACCTTGGCTTTGGACATTACAAACTCTTGACCTTCATCAAGATTTCCAAAAAAGTGCAATGATTTTTGCAAAGATTGGTATACATTGTCAACCTTATCACTTAACTCCTTGAATATTGAATCATTACTCCTTGGCTCCCTCATGGACCCATCAAAGTTATTTCCACTCATTTGTTCAGGTTGAACAACATTCCCTATCAATTGATCTCCTTGAGTGTTATTCAAGTTTGTGAAACTATAGCTGCTTGGCATATGAAGCATTAGCTGATATACCAGTGTAATCCACGATGAAAACTTCAACGGATTTATTCTCCCATGCTTTATAAAGAGAGTCATCCACCCCTTAACTGAATATATACATGGTGTTTTAGATCTTCGTAGTGTTTTGGATGGAGAAGAATTTTGATAGAAATGTCCAATTGCAATCTTTTTGTGTGGTGATGGTAGAGGTAACAATTACTTCTCCCATTGTGTTGCCTTGTATCCATGTGATATTAGAAAGAATTTAAGCTTTAGGATATCCTCGGACACCATTCATTTTCACTATTCCATAAATGATGAGGTCATCGGCCCAAACATTGGCCAATGCAGCCTACCCGACCCGAAGAGCACAAAGGTGGCCTAGCACGACACATGGGCATGTTCCTATTAATTATAGACTAACCAAGAATCAAGTAGTCAAGACTTGACCTGGTCTATAATCCTTACTCACAAAGTATACAGGGCGACAATGTATCTCATCCCAAGCAGGTCAGAAAAAATGTTGCCACATTCATCAAGTTGGTAAACTTTCCTTATATGAACGTGTCCAAATTTTGCTTTGGCAACCATGAGACTTTTTCCTAGTTTTAAGAGCTCCCCTAAACACTCATGGAAGCCAAAACATACCTTGAACCAGGCGGGTCCATCCGTACCTTTAATTGAACCGATTAAAACTATTTATGACAAGTGTGATGACCGACTGATTTAACTATTTGAAAACCAAACCATGGCATTCAAAAGAGTTACTTAGGCATTTTTAAAGCCTACAATCAACGTCTCATATGCCAGCCACCATAGGCTCACACAAATCCTCCTTTCCAATACTTTCCCTATTTGAGACCCAGAGCATTGAAGCACCAACAAATCTTTGTTCAATGCACCTAGACATTCTAAATAGGCGCCACTCCCTGCCCAAGTTATCTTTCCATGTTTGGCCGAGCATTCAAATCTCCAATTGCCATATTCCTCAAGTGTAGGTGCCTGTCTTGTTTTCCTTATTAATTTTTGTAATAGCTCTATATAAAGCTCATTACACCATTGTAAATACACCATGAAATATAAAGTATTTTCTTAAGAAACCTTTGAGTTTTCTTTTCAAAGACAGGCTCTTTGCTTTTCTTTTTATAGTGAGTTTAGTGTCACAGATACTTACATCTTTTAAAGCCACTGGTAACTTAGTTTCAGAGATTTAAATTATCTTGGTTCATCTACTAATCATGTGATTTTATCAAAACCTCCTCCTTTTATTGCCCTTACCCACCTAAACCAAGAGAGATTTTCGGCCACTGGGAGTCATGACATACCAGATTATAGGATTGAAATCAATCTTACATAATTTATTGTCAGATATAAAAGCTACTCTCCCAAATTGTGTTAATCCAACCTCTTCAGTTTTGTTTCACATTTTATAAGTTTCATCTTATCGAGAAAGCTAAATAAAATGTTTTGTTCTAGTTTTTCATTTGATTTTTTTTTGTTTTTTCTTCTCATCTAAATCCAAAAACCAAAATAAAACTTGTTTTTGTTTATATTTTTAGTCTCATGATTAAAAAAAATTCCAAAAACATCATCCTTTTATTATTTCTTAATTATCAAAATATTTTTAGTCTCATGAATAAACAAAATATTTGAGTTCACAAAGTAACCAAACATAAGCAAACAAAGCATAAATAAAGAAAAATAGGAAAAATGTAAATCGTGCAATGGATAAGAAACATCAATCAATTAGAAAAGAATAGGCCACAAGGTTTAACAACTGATTACGATGTAGCAAGAGCTAAGTAATGATGCTAGAATAAGCATTAAGTAATATCATAGGATAACAGTTACGAAATTATACCAATCCACTTTTGGTGGT
The DNA here is from genome assembly GCA_018901935.1 of Pugionium cornutum. Taxonomy (NCBI): domain Eukaryota; kingdom Viridiplantae; phylum Streptophyta; class Magnoliopsida; order Brassicales; family Brassicaceae; genus Pugionium; species Pugionium cornutum. The sequence goes on along the minus strand of CM032160.1, from coordinate 30,318,869 downwards.
ACTAAATCTTTTCACAGATACCAAGCTAAACTTCATTTGCCAATCAATTGGTCAGTGACCTATCGGGTAGCTGCGATTTGGCTTTAGTGACTTTGGGCGTTTTATGGGAAATCTTCAGGTGTTGGGCTTGTGCCCAAAGATGATTATAGTGACAAGAAGACAAAGTCCATCTTCTTCTTAAACAACTGGGTAAAAGCTGGTTCACGAGAAGATAACAGAAACCTGCAAAAAAAGGTTTGTTAGATGTTTGTTAACAGTAAATTAACAGATGATAAGGGGAGTATAAGAGTAGTAGCAACAAGCAAAAGATACTATGAGAATATATGTGTAATTCTTCATTTTACGTTTGTAATCAAGAGAGAATATGAAAGCTGTTTGAGGTGGTGAGTGACCTGAGGGTGAGTGAACTTTTCTCTGTTACAATTTCTTCATCAGAGCTTCGGGTATCCTCTAGTATGGTGACTAACTTGAGTTGGGGAGTGACAAACATTATTCTCTGAAGTTGCTATTTGGGTGACTCTTGCTGAGACGTACCAATATCTGTTTTGGATCTTGGAAACTCATTATTTCCGGTGTCTTGTTTAACATTTCTGCACAACTCAAAACAAATCAGTAAGTAACAAGAATGGTGATAAATAAAATGTATAAAGAAGAGAGAGATCAGATGGTTTAGATAGAGTGATTTGACTAACAATGGTATTAGAGCCAAATAGATCTATCTCACTAAGTCATTCTAATGCCTAGCATCTAGTTGGGTATTCAATAATAGATCTAGGTGTTTTATAGCCTCTTGGAGACTGTATTATACACTTATTGCTACCTGGTAGATCTTCCTTTGTTAAGCTCAGGTTTCTAATTTGGAACCGACACTTGGTAGATTTGAAGTTGAAAAGTTTGATGGCAAAGGGGATTTTTTCACTGTGGAAGCATAAAGTTGTAGCCCAAATGGAGATTCTAGGTGTTGAATTTGTATTGGAAAGATCGAACAGTGATAGACCCAAAAGGAAAGAGCATTCAGACTGAGGCGTCTGAATGTCTGAATAGGAGGCAAAAGTTGATCCTAACTGGTTGGTTAAAGATAGAAGAGTCAAAATTTTGCTAAGTTTGAGTCTCAATGACATTGTACTGAGAAAAGTATTGAAAGACGGCCTATGATATGTGGAATGCACTCGAGTCGATTTATCAAGTTAAGTCATTACCTCATAGGTTCCACCTGAAGTAGAGATTTTACAGCTTTAAAAAATATAAAAAATTCTATGAATTACTCCTAAGGTAAATGGATGAAGAAAAGATTCTAGACAAGAATCTTGATACATTTAATAAGCTGATCTCTGATTTGTCAAGCCTTCGGGTTGAAATGAGTGAGGAGGATTAGGCTGCAATTCTTCTAAACAATCTGCCTAAAATATTTGATCATCTTGTGCACACTCTCAAGTACAACATTGTGAAGGACACAATCACACTTAAAAAAATTACTAGTTCGGCTAATTCAATCAAACTTGAGATAAAAGAGAAAGGTGGATACAAGAAAGCAGCTAGTGAAGGGTTGTTTATTCAGACTTGTGGCAGAACATATAAAAAGGATCAACAAAAGGGAGGTAAAAAAGTAGGAGTAAATCAAGACCTAAGTTCAAAAGAAATTGTTGGGTTTTTAGTAGTGAAGATCATCTCAAGAAAGAATGTCTTAAGAAAGTTCAAGTCAGTATAAAAATAAAAGAGCTAAAGCAAGCATTGGAAAGGCAGAATGGTCTGAACCTGTTGTTCTAACAGCATCAAATCAACGAACGAGGGATGGTTGAGTGCTTGATTCTGGTTGCTCTTACCACATGACTTTCAGAAAGGACTTGATGTTTGATGTAGAAGAAGTAGATGATGGAAAGATTTTAATGGGTAATGACACACACTGTGACATTACAACCATAGGCAAGGTGAAGTTAATCAACTATAACAACTCTGTTGTTATATTAACTCAAATACGCTACTCTTCTACTTGCAGAAAAAATTTGATTTCATTGGGATAGTTTGAAACACAGAAATGGTGGTTTAAATCAAAGAATTATCGTATGCAAATGTTTAAGGGTGATATAGAAGTACTTGTTGGTGATTACAAGGATATACTATACTTCTTTGATGGTAAACCAGTACAGAAATGTGCCAATTCAGCTTTAAGGTCAGTTGATTTGACGAATTTGTGGCATAGTCGATATGCACATGTTTGGGAGAAAAATTTACAGATTTTGGCTAAGAAAGAAGTGCTAAAGAATTGTGAGATGTCTAAGCTGAAATTGTTAATTTTGCATTCTGGGTAAAACTCATAAATCTCCTTTCAAAGGTAGAAAGCATACATCAAATAGCATATTTGAATATATTCATTCCGATTTATGGGGTTCGCCAAATGTAACCCCTAGCCTGTCAATATTAAATCACCTTTGTGGATGATTTCAGCAGGAAGACATGGATTTATTTTCTTAATACCAAGGATGAGGCATTCATCAAGTTTGTTGAGTGGAAAGCACTTGTTGAGAATAGAGTGAGAAGAAGGTAAAATTACTCAGAACCGACAACAAGTTAGAATTCTGCAACAAAGCTTTTGATGAATTTTGTGTAGAAAACGGCATTATATGACACAAAACTTGTTCTTATACTCCTCAGGAAAATGGAGTTGCTGACAGACTAAATCGTTCAATACTTGAAAGAGCTTGATGTTTACTGTCTGAAACAGGTCTTGGGGAGAAGTTTTGGGCTGAAGCATCATCAACCGTGGTATATTTGATGAATAGAACTCCTACAACATCTTTAGAATTTACGATACCAGAGGAGATATGGTCAGACAGGAAAGTTGAATATACTCATTTGAGGAGATTTGGCTGTATGGTTTATTATCATGTTGACCAAGGTAAATTGAAACCACGAATCAAAAGGGGAATCTTTGTTGGGTATCCACAAGGTGTAAAAGGCTACAGGATTTGGAATGTAGATGAGAACAAATGTGTGATAAGTCACGATGTGGTTTTCTGTGAGGACATTGTGTTTAAGGATGCAAAACAGATTTCAGATGATTGCATCAAGAAAGTGAAAAAGGTATCGTTCATTCTTCCAAGAGAAAAATCTGTTTCTGAAAATAGGGATGAATTACTTGATACGTCACCTACTAATGATATAACAGTTGAAGGTGGAGCTAGCTCAATCTCTCAACAACAATCTTCGAGTGATTCATAAGAAAAATAAGCTTATACAAATAACAGTGGGTTGGAAAATTATCTGCTAGCTATAGATAGAACTCAGAGACCACCAGCAAAACTACCTAGCATATTTGATGACAGTGATGTTGCTGCCTATGCTCTGAATATGGCTCATATATTGGAAGAAGATGAACCAAGAAGTTTTCAGGAAGCAATGAACAGTAAGTAAAAAAAGCACTGGTTATCAGCTATGAAGGAAAAATAGATTCTCTGTACAAAAATAAAATTTGGACATTGATACAAAGACCTGAGAAAGAAAGGACCATAGATTGTAAATGGGTGTTCAAATACAAGCCGGGAATTCCAGTGATTGAGAAGCCTAAATTTAAAGCAAGGCTCGTGGCAAAAAAAATTTCACAAATCAAAGGTATTGACTATCATGAAATTTTTTCACATATTGTTAAACATGTTAAACATGTCACATATTGTAGTCAATCAAGATTATCAATTGGAGCAATTAGATGTGAAACACCTTTTTGTATGGTAAATTAGATGAAAAGATCTTAATGGAATAACCTCAGGATTCTCAAAAGGAGATAAACTTTGTTTGTTACAGAGATCGTTTTATGGACTTAAACAGGCACCACGACACTGGAATATGCACTTTGATCCTTTCATGAAGACACATGGATTTACAAGAAGTAGGTCTGATACATGTGTATATTTCAAAAAATATGATTGTGCTGAGTTTATTTATCTTCTACTATATGTAAATGATATGTTAATAACTGCTAGAAACAAGGTTGAGATTGAGAAACACAAGGTACTGTTGAGTAAGAAATTTGAGATGAAAGATCTCGGGCAAGCGAAACAAATACTGGGTATAGATATTATCAGAGATAGGATTCAAGGAATTTTACAGCTATCTCAACAAAACTACATTGAGAAAGTGTTGAAGAGTTTTGGTATGACAGATGCTAAATCAGTTCAGACTCCAATGGGGACTCATTTCAGATTGTCAAGTACAAAAGATCATGAAAGATCTCAGGCAGAACAAGAAATGAAATGTGTTCCTTACTAGAATGCTGTGGGCAGCTTGATGCACGCAACAGTAGGCACGCATCCTAATATCGTTCATGATGTTGGTTTGGTGAGCATATTCATGAATGCACCTTGCGGTTGGAAGGCAGTTAAATGGATATTACTGTATCTTAATATAACAAAAGGTCATAAGCTAACATTTAAGAAAGCTAGAGAGTTTTCTATTAGAGGCTATTGCGACAGTGATTATGCAGCAATTTTAGACAAGAGACGTTCTGTTACAAGCTATATTTTTCAAGCTGGATAAAATACTGTAAGCTAGCGTTCTGGTCTACAACAGATAGTCGTACTATCTACAACGGAGGCTAAATACATGGCTCTCTCGAAATCTTGAAAATAAGCTATGTGGTGAAGAGCAATTACCTATGAACTTGGTTTTCCACAAGCAGTTGTGGTTGTTTTCAATGATTCTCAGAGCGCGTTGTGTCTGGCCAAAAATAGTTTCTTCCATGAATGAACCAAACACATCTAGGTTCGTTATCACTTCATTAGAGATCTGGTGGGAGAAGGATCGATGGCTGTTCTGAAAATCGGCACAAATGTTAACCGAACCGATATTTTGAGAAAATCATTGTCTACGAAAAAGTTTGAAGAAGGATTAAGCAATCTAAGGGTACTTGGATGCTGATTTTTCGGCTGATTTTGGAAGCTAGGGTTTGATCTTTGACAGGTAAATGTCGAAGAAGAAAAAAAGGGGAAAGTAAAATGAAGTTTTGCAAAAGTGTAGGAAAGAGAAACAAGTGGAGTGTTTCTCAGGTTTATGTCTGAAGGTAATCGAGGTGGAGTTTGTTAGGTAGCTACGACTGGGCTTCAGTGACTTTGGGCCTTGTATGCAAAATCTTCAGGTGTTGGGCTTATGCCCAAAGATGATTATCGAGTGACAAGAAGAAGAAGTCCATCTTCTTCTTAAACAGTTGGGTAACAGCTGGGTAAAAGCTAGTTCACGGAAAGATAAAACTTCCAAAAAAGGTTTGTTAGACGTTTGTTAACAGTAAGTTAACAGGTGATAATGGGAGTATAAGAGTAGTCTCAACGAGCAAAAGATACTATGAGAATATATGTGTAATTCTTCATTTTACGTTTGTAATCAAGAGAGAAAATGAGAGGTGTGTGAGGTGGTGAGCGACGTGAGGGTGAATGAACTTATCTTTGTTACAATTTCTTCATCGGAGCTCCAGGTATCCTCTTATATGATGAGTGACGTGAGTAACAAATGCACAAACATAATTAAAAGGAAGGCTATGAAGATTCTTCACTAATTTGTATGAAATGTGGCAAGATCCAAGCAGAAATGAGAGAAGAACCCCAAACTAGCAAAACAAGGTCTTAGACATAAAAATGTTTCAAAACTTTCAATATTTAATGTGTAAAATGTATTTATAGAATAAGAAAAATGAACTAGGATGGCATATGAGAAACTAAATTCAATCCAAAATATTGCATATTTGGACAGGTGATTAGCTAGTGTATCAGCTGATCATTGCAACTTCAAAAATGGTGTATTATGGTTTGGTCTGATCGGTCATTTGGTTGATCACTTTGGAAAGTGGTAACATCTTCATTTTTTAGTGTCTCCTTGATCCGCCTGGTTGATGGACCATTTAGCCGATCACTAGGTCCATGTAAAAATGGTCTTCATGGTGTGGTTCTGAGCGGTTGGGGATTATTGGCCATGTGGCCGATCATTGGTTCCTTATGGTATAGCTAGTTGGATCCAACTGATCCTATAATACTTTGGAGACCGCTTTTTGCTATAGTTGGAGCTATCATTGATGTTAAAAAGAGCATCATCGGTCTCAATTTGGGAATTGCAATTCTGAAATTCAACATCATGGATGCAATGAAGAAACCAACCATAAAAAAAAATTCTCTGTTTAGACATGCATAGATTATGAGAAAGACTATCTAGAAGAGTTTGACATAGAAGATCCCTTAGAGACCATAATCAAAAAAGGGGAGAAATATATGTATTCGTGAACGAGAAAGCTCCGGAATATGAGAAAATCTTGGATTTACACATGACCCTCAAAGGAGCAAGACTACTTGCTGGAGCTGCTTGATGATGGAGAAGTTGTGAAATTGAGTAATGCTAGAAATAGTAAGTCTAGTAATGATGAAGATTGGAGTGACCTTAAAGCACCAAAGTTATGAATTTCTGAATTTTAATTCTACGTATCCAGTGATAGTGAATGATGCTTTGAAAGTTGATGAGTCATCCATGCTTTAGAGTTAACCAACAAAGTATAGGACGGTTATAGGTTCTTTACTAGATGACATCAAAGATATAGCTCTTTCTTTATGCATGCATAAGATCTATAGAAGATGAATCAAAGTCATCCATTAAGCACCAATGTAGGTTGAACCTAATCTTAAGAAAGTTGTTAAGAAAGAGATTCTGAAACTGGTTAACTTGAGAATAATCTATCATATCTTAGATAGTATTTGGATTTCTCCAGCTCTTCCCAATAAAGGGGGAATATCATGGTTGTTAAAAATAAAAAAGATTAACTGATCTCCACCAGAAATTTTATTGGTGATCGCATGTGTATTAATTACCGAAAGTTGAATGCATCCAGTGGGAAAAATCATTTCGCAAGATAAAATGTGGTGTTACTATGTACTCAATGAATAGTGTTGAAAGCAAATATAATTAGTAAAATATTTTTATTTTTACTTTATTAGATTCGTATTGAGAAGTTAAGAACAATGAATCTAAAAAACGTGGTAATGCCCATGTACCATTTTACTAAAAATATCAATTTATATGTTTTGAAGCAACAACATTGTGGTATCACTGTATCTTTTGTCACATAAGCAATCTCCCTATTATTTCAGATATGACCTAATAAGTTTCACCAATGTCCAGCATTATATTTTTAGATATACAGTCCGAATAATAAAAAACAAAAAAAAAATTATATAATTTATTTCTATTAGTTTCATGTTTTTCTGAAAACTAAGATATTCAATTTTTACTGTTAAAAGGATTAAAGATAATTGAACACCAGCAACATACCCATGATAGCTCAAAAAAACTTTTGTGAAAAAACAACATTGTCAACAATATTACTAGAAAAAAGTAACTAAAATTTTTGTGATATCAATTATATTTTTCCCTAATTCATTAAAAATATTGATTTTATTGTTATTTGCTAAATTCATACCACATGCTATATTTATATGAATTTTAATCGATTGGCGTATGAATTTTCAACCTAATCTTTTATTTTCATTTCCAACTTAAAGTAATGTTCCATTTTTGCTCATTTGACTAAAATCTACTATGATGTTTGACTAATTTATTATCTTTTGTAATCATATATGTGATCAAATAGTTTTATTGCATTGAATTGAATAGATGATAAATTTGAGCATACTTGTCATAAATAAAATATTAGCAAATTTTGTATACTTCAAACTAAACATATTATGAATTTAATATACCTGTTAATTATCGATTGCCTAGGATAAGAGGTCATTTGTGTGTTTGTTTCATAACTCAAAGTCCGTTGGGATCGAACAATTTCTAGCTTTGATAAGGTAGTTCTATATCAAACTAAATAGGCATTTTGAATATGCAATCCCAAACATAAGTGAACTGGAGTTTGCTCCCTACCTTTAATTTCAAGTTGCTTCATTATGTCAACAGAGATCACACTAACACCTGCACTCGATTCAATTAGTGTTCCGTCCAACTTCAGTTACCTATAGAACAATATATTAAAAATATTCCTAGATTTCTTATTTTGAGATTTGAATTGGTTTCAAACAGAGGTAGACTTGATGATTGGATGGAAATTGGTCCTTCGATGATTTCTAAACTTCAAACATTTGGAACAATTATCTAACTCAGTTTTCTTTACTTTTGTTATTTTTCTCATTTCATCATAAAGAAACAAACCATAATTGAAAACATTTATCTATATTATCTTCTTCATCTTTCTTAGTTTGTTTTAGTTCATGCAATTAATAGAAAAATATTTATCGGCTGAAAGATTAAAGATATTATCTGATTTTGTAGGATATAAAATTCATGTTTTACATAGCTTTATTGGACACCAAAGATCATAAACCCCATAGTTAGTTCTTTGAGGAGGGATTTGGTAAAGTTGGCTTTTTCTACAATACTAAAATTAGTATTTTGTATCATTGTGCATTCATTTTATTAATTTATTTTACTGTGGTAATGAAATTCTAGTCATCAAAATTTAATTAAGCAAACTATGATTATAATTTTGACAATAAAATAGGGACATCAAAAAGATATAATTCACTAGTAAAATATTTTTATTTTTATTAAATTTATTATCGAGAAATTGAAGAAAAACAAAGATAAAGAACTATTTTTAAAAATAAGAAGAGAAAATGATAATGCTCATGTCACATTTTTGTAAATGTTTCAATTATTATATTTTGAAACAACAACATTGTGGTATTGCTGCATTTTTTGTCAAAAAAGCACACTCTCCTCCTCCATATCGATGAGATATACAATTTTGATCACATAAGCGATTTCCGTATTGTTTCAAACATGGCCCAATACAAGTTTCACCGATCCCCTGCTTTATATCTGTGTAGATATACAATAAAAATATAAAAATTAATTAAAAATTATATAACTGATTTTATAAATTCCATGTTTTAAAAAAAATATTTGATTTTTATTTTTAAACGGATTACATATAACTGAACAACAGCAACATACCTGATGTAGCCAAAATTTTATGATGTGAAACAAAAATTGTCAATAATACTAGGAATAAAGTAACAAATTTTTTTGTAATATCCATTATATTTTCGCCTATCAATTATTTTAAGAATATTGATTTTATTGTTGTTTGCTAAATTCATACCACAAATTATATTTATATGAATTGGGATTGATTAGCATCTGAATTTTCAACCAAATCTTTTATTTTTAATTCCAACTAAAAGTAATATTCCATTTTTGTTCATTTGACTACAATTCATTATAATGTTTGACTAATTTATTATCCTTTATAATCATATATTTGACAAAGTACCTTTTACTATTACTTTACAATTGAATAGATGATAAATTTGAGTATGTGCATCACAAATAAATTGTTTTCAAATTTTTTAAACTTCAAACTAAACAATATTTTGAATTTAATAAATAATTGTTTTACAAAATTATTGAAAAATCATAATTTTATGGTAAAAATAAATCAATAAAATTGCATAATATTTTATAGTGGAAGTGTTGTTTCCTCTGAGCTTATCTCTTGTAACTTTTGATCATATATCTTTAGATCTTCAAAGAAATGAGCAAAGAAATTTCATCCAAGACTTGCCTATGATCATCTTCATAACCATCAAAAGAGGTTTGCATATTTGTTTTCTTCACCATTTGAAAATTTTCATCTTGATTCTCTAAGTTTGATCGTATTTTAACAATTACACTTGTTTTATTACCATAAAGATAAAATTTAGAAAACATTATTGGATAGAGAAAATTTGGATGAACGTTATGCAATTCCAAAAATTGTACCGGCTAATTATGGATTGCATAGGATCAGAGGTCTTTTGTGTGTTTGCACCATCTCCATAATCTCAAAGTCCATTGGGATCAAACAATCTCTTATCTTGAAAGAGTAATCCTATAGCAAACCAAATGGGAATTTTGAAGATGCAACCCCAAACATAAGTGAAGTGGAGTTTGCTCACTCACTACAAGGTAACAGTCATTTTGCCATTCTGATTTGCGACCACATATGTTTTCGCAAATTTAGCAACTCTTTTGAGACTGTTTTACGACTAATTTGTGACTATAGTGCGGTAGTAACAAAATGGTCGCACTTTTGGGACTAAAACCCGTAGTAATCGCAAATTGGTCGCAATTCGCGACTAAACTGTGACCAATATACGAGCCATTTGCGACCAAGACTTATAATCGCTAATCAGTCATATTTTTGCGACCAAATAGCAACTACGTATGCTGCACTCATATAGTGGTCGCAGTTTGGACGCAAAATATGTGACCACTATTGGAGTGGTACTTCAGTCACAAAGTGGTGGCTAAACAACAACGTAGAAAACATGTGCGTGATAGATATACCTAAAAAATAAGCGACAATACTATTATGGATGAAAAATAGTCACAAAGTAGTAGAAAAATAGTGGCAAAATCTTATATATATGCCCCCATTTCTCTTCTATCATTTGTAGAATCACAAATAATAAAAACTTCAAACATGTGGGGGAATTACAATAATTCAAGAGATTAGATGTACAAAAGAATTGATAATCAAACAAGAAATATATTGGCGGAATTTGCACAAGGCATGGAGCAGTTCATGAATTTTGCAAGTAGTTCGTCAATAGCTCAAACTAGTGGAGGTAAGTTTTTCTGTCTTTTTATTAATTACAAAAATGATAAATTTCTTTCGGGACACAAAATTTAGAATCATCTGTACAGTCGAGGATTTATGCCAAATTATTATGTTTGGTATAAACATGGATAGAAACTGAATGTTGAGTTAGGCGCGAGTAGTCGTTGTGATGATGTCAATAGAAATCAGGGAGGTACATAGGGAATAAATAGTAGGTACCTCCTATAATAGATATGTTAAAATGGTGACGGATGCATTTCGTGAGACTACGACTGTGAGTACTATAATCATCACGAGAAAAACTTTAATAATATAGAAGAACCTAATTCAAAAACATAAAAAATTTACAACATGTTAGAAGCTGCCAAAAATCGATTGTATGATAGTTATCATGAAGGGCACTCACAGTTATCTTTAGCTGCTCGGTTCATGAACATTAAGTCTGATTTTAATATTGTTGAAAAATGCATGGACTTTTGGGCAGAGCTATTTACTGAATATTTTTTCCAAGGAAAATCCAGCAAATGTTTCATATTACGAAACCAAAAAAAAATGATGTGAAATTTAGGGTCCTCGTTTTATACAATTGACGTGTGTGTTCACAATTGTATGATCTTTTGAAACGAAAATAAAAAATGAAAAAGGTAAATTTTGCGATTCCCTCTAATATAAGTCAAGCGAGTATAGGACGAGAATACCTTTCAATCGTATGTGGTATTTACCTATAAGCGATAGACTCACGAAAATGTATCTAACAATCATAACTCTTCGAGTCTGTACAAAATTATGACAGACTATTGGGCCATAGAAATGGTCATTGAGAGGAGTAGTAATGTATCTAACAATCGTAACTTTTCTCGAGATGGCCTTGGTCCGCATAAACATTTTTCGGGGGAAAATCATATATATAAATTCTACAAAAAATGGTAAGTATTAATTTAGAATTAAAATTTTCAATTCTTACTCAAATGTTTATTTATTTATCACATTTAAAAAAATTAGGAAAATGAGTTGGGCCGACCAGTTTCTATTGAAAAATTCTTGATAAATACGCATACACGGGAAGATGGAACATATGACGATATGAAGGCAAAACAAATTGATGAAGTCTACGAAAAGGATTTAGAGGAAAAAATGGTGATCGTTGAGGTGTATTCTTGTGAGATGTCAGATGGTAATTCGGGCTGATAAGAGCTCACTACCGACGAAATGAATGAAATATTCATTCAAGTATTAATCAAATTATTTAAATGTTTATTGTATTTCATTTTATTTATACTAATTAAATTAATTTTTAAATAATGTTTTAATCTTCTATTCAGGATGAAAGAGGACGTTCTTACGGTCTTAGTAGTCTAAACCGTATTCACAGCACTGGCAGGCGTAGAGAAAGATTCATCTTAAGTTTTTCCGATTTTGTCACGTTCCAAGAACAACTACTAGCCGCACAGCGTCAAATTGAAGAACAAACTATTCCAAATGCTCATAGGGAAGAACGGGAACCCAGGTTGCAGTTAAGCTTGCTGCTGAACGAGAACGAAGGGAAGAACAGGATGTAGAAGCCGCCCGAGTTGCAACAGAACAATAAAACCGCATCATGAACTTGGAAATGCATGTGAGTTAGATGCAACGGACAAATCCAGGATTTTCCGCTTATATGGCCACCAATAATCCAAAACGATGACACCTCCCGGACCATCAACTGCATCGCCAACATTTTCTCTTAGATATTTTCAATTTTCGCCTATAGATAATAATTATTTTTTTGTTTCTATTGTTAATTAAAATTCAGTTTTTATAATTAAAATTTTATATTTAATAAAATATATTTTGACTTATTATTTAATAAATAAAACTACATTTCAATTAAATAAAATAATTATTTAATTTATAATCAGTAATAAGTATTTGAAATAAATAATTAATTAATTACTAAGTTAAATTATTAATTAATTAACAATAATTCACTTATTATTAACAAAAATTATTAGTTAATAATATTAATTAATTAATTATTAATAAAAATTTTAATTAATTATTATTTGTAACATATTAATTAATTGTATATTTTAATATTTAATTCAATTTTTAATAGTAGTCGCAAATTAGTCACTATTTTGTGACCAATTTACGACTACACTATTGAACTAATAAAATTATTTTTTACTAGTGTGATCATAAATTGGTCACAAAAGTACCACCAATTTGCGACTAGTATTCGATAATTAAATTATTATTTTTTATTTTGTAAAGACAAATTGTTTTGATCAATTTACGACTATATTATTATAAATTCAATTTTTTTAAATAAATATGGTCGCAAATTGGTCACAAAAGTGTGACTAATATGCGACCATGGTATTTAAAAAATTGAATAATTTGTCTATATAAGTGGTCGTAAATTGGTTACAAGAAATGTGACCAATTTACGTCTACGATATGAAAAAATTGAATTATTTTTTTATACATGTGATCGCAAATTAGTCACAATTTTTGTGATCAATTTGCGTCCAAGAAATTAAATATTTTATAAATATTTATGACCAATTTGCGATCACACGTTTTGTGACAAGCCCGTAGTGGCAAAAGGGTCTCAAAATTTGTTAGTATTCCAGAGTGATATCTTGGTTGCAAATTATGGGACGAAAGCGTAGTCGAAAATGTAGTCGTAAAATGAACTATTGTTACCGTAGTCGCATTTTGGTTATAAAAGAGTGATCAAAATGCGATGATGGGATTTTGCGATGAGAGTTTTGCGACTATAGTACGTGGTTGCAAAGTAGCCGCATATAGGCAATATTCATTGTGTGATCACAACCTAAGTCGCAAAACAGTTTTTTTTTGTAGTGTCAATATGTTGATACGTTGATGCAGTGTTAGTATGTGATGAAAAAATAATGTTTAAAGTTAGACCAAAATAGTTAAAATTGTATATGAGTTCTGTTAGGAATAGGTTCTGTTTGATGTAAAGATCTTTTGTTCTCTATGTTACTTTGAGTTTGTGAGTTATGAAAGTTTGTAAAAATGACACAAGAAGTTACGAGTTCGGTTTGACAACTTGTCAAGCCTACGTCTCGCCGGAATAAACTTATTCTGGGAATCCACTACTTGAATCAACCTTACACTGGTGTTGTGTTTCTTACAGTCTCTCACTCTCGTCTCTCTAAAAAACTCTCTCTCACTCTACACGTCTCTGTTTTTCTTAGAGAACTTACAAGAAGTAATGCGAACAACTATCTCACAGTTTACCTTATAAACTTTAGGTTAACTAGATGTCGTCTTCAACTTCTTAGATGTGTGAGTTTCGATGTTCTGTGAAGAAAGAGCTGACTTTCTTCACCTTGTCGAGCTTAGTCCCTGCAACTCGTGCTCTGTTCTGTTTCTTTCTTCATTTGCCACGACAAACAGAACATATGCAGGTTGCAGTCTTTTTCTTCTTAAGTAGAAACCTTCTACTTGGCAGAGAGACTTTCTTTTAGACTGTATAACTTTGTTGGAAAAACAACTGTCCACTTGAAACCTTCTAACTCGCATAGAGGCTCCCATAGAGTTTATATGTAACTTATAAACTCGACCTTTGCTCCAACATCAAACCAAATGTGACCTGAGATTTGCAGTCATCTTTCAACAAACTTCCCCTTGACTGCAAGATCTCGCATACTCTTGATTCATGGATTCCCATTCCGGATTCTCTTCCTAGTCTCAGGTCGATACTAGGCCGAGCAAACTTAACATTTCTTGAAGTTTGCTCACTGAAACAGTCTTTGTAAAAATGTCTGCAGGATTTTCTACAGTAGCAATTTTCACAACTTTAATCCTTTCTTCAGCAACCAATTCTCTTATGAAGTGGAACCTCACATCTATATGCTTGGTCCTTTCATGATGTACTGAGTTTTTGGCAAGAGCTATTGCACTTTGAGAGTCACAATAGATTTCCATAGTTCCTTGATTTAGTCCCAACTCAGCGCATAATCCACTTAGCCACATACCTTCTTTGATTGCTTCAGTCATCGACATGTATTCTGCTTCTGTAGTTGACAAAGCCACTACCTTCTGCAGTCCTGATTTCCAGCTGATACATGTTCCTCCAGCTGTGAAAACATACCCTGAAATAGATCTTCTTCTATCTCTATCTGAAGCATAATCAGCATCACAAAATCCCTTCACCACAAAACCATTCTGTTTTCTGAAACATAACTTCATGTCCTTAGTCTGTTTCATGTATCTGAGCACCCATTTAACTGCTTGCCAATGCTCTTTTACAGGATTCCCCATGTATCTACTGATGACTCCAACTGGGTGAGCTAGATCAGCTCGAGTCCCAATCATTGAATACATGATTGAGCCAACTGCACTTGCGTAAGGGACAGTCTTCATGTACTCTGACTGATCATGCAGCTCCCTTTCCGTGGCTGCCTTTAGCCTAAAATGAATTCCAAGAGGCGTGGAAACTCCTTTGGAATTCTCCATATGAAATGTCTTCAGAATTCTTTCAACATATCTTTCCTATGACAACTCCAAAACCCCATTCACACGGTCTCTTGTGATCTCCATACCTAAGATTCTTTTGGCTTCTCCAAGATCCTTCATCTCAAATTCTGCTTTCAAGAGCTCCTTAAGTGCCTTAATCCTGTTTTTATCCTTGCACGCTATTAACATATCATCTACATACAAGAGTAGGTAGATGTATATCCTGTCCTTTTGTTCCTGAAAGTAGATGCAGTGATCATAACTGCTCCTGCAGTAACCAGCATTAATCATAAAGGAATCAAACTTCTGGTTCCATTGTCTAGGCGATTGTTTCAGTCCATACAGGGACTTCTTTAGCAGACACACAACTTCAGCCCCATTCTCTATCTTATATCCTTCAGGTTGGTCCATGAAAATGTGCTCTTGCAGGTCCCCATGTAGGAAGGCCGTTTTGACATCCAGCTGTTGCAACTCCATGTCTTGATCCACCACATAAGATAAGATTAATCTTATGGAGACATGTTTGACTACAGGAGAAAAAATCTCCTGATAGTCTATTCCCTCTCTTTGGGAATACCCCTTAGCAACTAGCCTGGCCTTAAAACGTGGTTCAGAAACACCTTCCACTCCAGGCTTTCTCTTATACACCCATTTGCACCCTATGACCTTTCTTCCTGTAGGTCGACTTATCAGCTCAAATGTTTGATTTTTAACCTGGGACCTCATTTCTTCATCTATGGTTGCACTCCAATGTATCCAGTCTGGATCTTTCTTAGCTTCTTGATATGATTTTGGTTCTGGTCTCCCCCCATCCTCAGCCACCATGAATGCAAACCCAACCATGTTTGCATCTAAATATTTCCTGGGTGGTTTTATACTCCTTCTTGATCTATCTCTGGCAAGTAAGTAGTTCTCAAGAGGATTCTCAATCTCAATCTCCTCTTCTTCTGATTCAGATTCATCCTCATCTCTTCCTGAACTCAAGTCATTCTGATTTCTGTTCTGGCTTGTACTTCTTTCACTGTTCTGTGTTTCTTTTCCCCTTGTAGTCAAATCAGATTGACATTGATCAAACTGTAGATCAAATACTGTGACTTCCTGAGTTTCAGGTTCTGCAACCACTTCTTTTAGATGTTTATACATCTGATCTTCCTGAAAAATGACATCTCGACTGATGGCGCATTTCTTCTCTTCTAGTATCCAGAATTTGTATCCTTTTACACCGGGTGGATATCCTATGAAGATTGCTTTCTTAGCCCTCGGATTCAGCTTTCCCTGATCACAGTGAAGGTAAGCAACTGAACCAAACACTCTAGTGTCTTCATACTTTGGCCTTGTGCCAGTCCAGAATTCATCTGGAACTTCAAAACTTACTGTAGAGGAGGGTGATAGATTTATCTGATG
The DNA here is from genome assembly GCA_018901935.1 of Pugionium cornutum. NCBI lineage: Eukaryota > Viridiplantae > Streptophyta > Magnoliopsida > Brassicales > Brassicaceae > Pugionium > Pugionium cornutum. Next base: position 30,302,359 of record CM032160.1, on the reverse strand, counting down.
AACAGCCGTGCTTGCTGCTTCTGCCCAGAAGGATTTTGACAACCCTGATTCACTCAGTAAGCTTCTTACCTTTTCTAAGATCGTTCTATTCATTCTCTCAGCAGTTCCATTCTGCTGAGGTGTGTAAGAACACGTCTTATGCCTGGTAACTCCTTCTCTTCTGCAGTAATCCTCGAACTCACTATTACAGTACTCGAGCCCATTATCTGTCCTCAGCACTTTCACCTTCCTATTTTCTTGGTTCTCAACCATTGCCTTCCACTCAACAAACTTCTCAAAAGCCTCATCCTTTCGTTTTAAGAAGTAAATCCATGTTTTTCTACTGAAATCATCAATAAAAGAGATAAAGTAGTGACATTTACCTAGTGAAGGTGGGATGTTTGGAGAGCCCCAGAGGTCGGAGTGCACATAGTCTAGCTTTCCCTGAGTGTTCATTCTTGAAGCTTGAAAACTTACTCTGTGTATCTTACCATAAACACAGTCTTCACAAAATTCGAGCTGCGAGATCTTCGTTTTATCTAGGAGTTCTTTTCTCATCAGTGTGTGCAGTCCCTTCTGACTGATGTGCCCTAATCTCCTGTGCCACAACCTGGTCTCATCAGTCTTGTTTTCTGCTGCATTTGCTTCCCCTACCATTGCCTTTCCACTAAGTACATATAAGGTATTTTGTTTCTTCCCCTTAAGCAGTGTGAGGCAGCCTCTGTTGACCCTTAACTCCCCGTTTCTAGATTGGAACCAGCACCCCTGATCTTCAAGAGTGCCAAGGGAGATAAGATTCTTGGTCATTGAGGGCACATATCTTACGTTGGTTAACAACACTGTGGTACCAGTCTCATTCTTTACCCTGATACTCCCCACTCCCTTTATTTCAGAAAACGTGTCGTTTGCCATCTTAACACTTCCTCTATCTGATTCATCCAGGTTGATAAACCACTCCTTCCTTGGCGTCATGTGAAAAGAACAGCCTGTGTCCATAATCCACTTTTCTGATAAGTCTTCTGACAGTAGACACATATCCTCAGAGACCATAAGTGCTGCAACATCCTTGGTTGTAATCACCATGTTAGATGATTCTCCTCTTTCTGTTGACTGATCTCTCCGGTTTCTCTCTTTACACACTTGACATTGCTTTTTGAAATGCCCCTCCTTCCCACAGATCCAACACTCTCTCCTCCCTTTATCTTTTGATTTTGACCTGTTTCTCGACCTGTTTCCCTCTTGTGTCTTGGTTTTCTTGTCAGTTCTCCCTCTGGTCTCCTTTACAAATAAGCTTTCTGCAGCTTGTTTGTTCTTCTTGGCGAGCTGACCAAACTCTAACTGTTTAGAGTGAATGGCGCCAACCACATCATCTAGAGCCAGAGTATCTTTTCCATATTTCAAGGTGTCCTTAAGCTGGTCAAAGGCGCTTGGAAGAGACATCAACAGGATTATGGCTTGATCTTCATCTGGGATGGATACCTTTACATGTTCAAGGTCAGCTATAAGCTTAAGCAGTTCGTCTGTTCCTTCTTCTACTAGAGTAGATTCAGAAATTTTGAAGCTATAAAGCTTCTGCTTCAAATATATTCTGTTAGGAAGAGCCTTGGACATATAAAGTTGGTCTAGAAGCCTTAACATTCCTGCAGCTGTTTTCTCCTTTATTATTTTCCTGAGAACGTGATCACCAACACTCAAGATGATGGTGGATCTAGCCTTTCTCCTCTTCTCCTCCAACTGCAGTTCTTTAAGGGCCTCTTCTTTTTCAGTTCTTGGACTTGACGGTCCAGCTTCTTCTTCTTCCACTACACTCCCAGCTCTTACCGGCTTATCTGTTTCCTCCACATCTTTCAGACCTTCTAGTAACCCCAGAATCTCAAGATGTGCTAGAGTTTTCTCCTTCCACAGTGTGTAGTCCCCCTTTCCATCAAACTTCTCTAACTCCACTCTGCCTGTAGTCATCCCTTTTGCTGTCCAGAAGCTTTACTTCTCTGGATTTAAGATGGCTCTGATACCAAACTGTTAGGAATAGGTTCTGTTTGATGTAAAGATCTTTTGTTTTCTGTGTTACTTTGAGTTTGTGAGTTATGAAAGTTTGTAAAAATGACACAAGAAGTTATGAGTTCGGCTTGACAACTTGTCAAGCCTACGTCTCGCCAGAATAAACTTATTCCGAGAATCCACTACTTGAATCAACCTTACACTAGTGTTGTGTTTCTTACAGTCTCTCACTCTCGTCTCTCTACAAACTCTCTCTCACTATACACGTCTCTGTTTTTCTTAGAGAACTTATAAGAAGTAATGCGAACAACTATCTCACAGTTTACCTTATAAACTTTAGGTTAACTAGATGTCGTCTTCAACTTCTTAGATGTGTGAGTTTCGATGTTCTGTGAAGAAAGAGCTGACTTTCGTCACCTTGTCGAGCTTAGTCCCTGCAACTCGTGCTCTGTTCTGTTTCTTTCTTCATTTGCCACGACAAACAGAACATATGCAGGTTGCAGTCTTTTTCTTCTTAAGTAGAAACCTTCTACTTGGCAGAAAGACTTTCTTTTAGACTGTATAACTTTGTTGGAAAAACAACTGTCCACTTGAAACCTTCTAACTCGCATAGAGGCTCCCATAGAGTTTATATGTAACTTATAAACTCGACCTTTGCTCCAACATCAAACCAAATGTGACCTGAGATTTGCAGTCATCTTTCAACAAGTTCATTAAACGAATCAATAGGCACCATGAAATATGTTAGGTATGATATATTGTTTCATTCAAATAAATCAAACAAATTCAGAAATGTTATTGACTACTACATCTATATATCCTAATTATTCAATTTCACAAGAATTAAACAAATCCAGAAATGTTAAATATAAATGTGCAAATGTTTAGTAAATCAATTTTTGCAGGTTCAAAAAGATAACCATCACTTTAAGTGCGTAGTTTGACAAATAAACAAAGTAATAACAAACAAGATTAAACATAGATGAAAAACTATGTAGAAAATAAATCCAAATATAAAATTCAATTTAAAATTTCCCAACTCGTTTTAAAAATTTTTGCAACCAACTAAAGAACTACTTATGTATGATTAATACACAACAAATAGTAAAAGATATATAATGGCATAATAAAATCAAACATATAAGAACCTGGGTTGGATGAAAAACTCTTCCTTGAATGATTACTAAATGATTACTAAACTTCAAACATTTGGAACACTTATATACTCGTTTTCTTTACTTTTTGTAATTTTCTCATTTCACCATAAAAAAACAAACCATAATCAAAAACATTTGGAATTTGAGTATGCATATCACAAATAATATATTTGAGTATGCATATCACAAATAAAATATTTGTTCAAACTAAACAATATTTTGAATTTCGTAATTAATTTTTTTGTCACTAAATTTAGTAATGAATTCGTTTTACTTCCTCTTAAGTAAAGGTATACAATGTCATGCCTGTCCTAATGATTCTTTTGACACATTACAAAGTCTAATTCCTTTTAACGGTTCTTTTCTATACTAAATTAAAAATATGCCTTGTCCCACCTACTCATCTATATTGGGTTTATTTTAAGCCTGAGTTTTTATTTGTGAGACTTTCTCTTCATTTTATAAATTTTTTAAAAAATAAAACGAAGTCCTGTACAAAAAAAGTAATAAAAATGTTGTAAATCTCAAATTTAGCTGTGAATATCAATGATAAATAATTTATGAACAGGATGATCGGCTTGAAAATAAAGCAGAGGAACATTCTCTTTCCAATCAATAAGAAAAATACAACCATATCAAATATATTTACACATCTGTTGGGACTTGATTGCCTTCAGTATTACAGCCGAGTCTGACTTTGTTTAGTTCTCAAAGGAGTATAGTGTTTGTCGGGCCTAGTGGTTTACTCATATCTATGCATTATTTGTTTTCACATTCTTGTGGGATTAGTATATTATATGTAATAAATCTTCCCAAATAAAACACCAATTGTGTTTCTGGACAGACACAAATTAGAGATGTTAAAATAGGGTTATAATTAATAAATTTTTAATGCATAATCATAAAAATTAAATATTCATTTAGACTTATTTATAAAAATTGAGATTAATAGGTTTAAATGGATATACATTTAAAATTTATTTAATAAAAAAATTTTTATTTTAAAAAATAGATACCCTATTAAATTTATTTATATTTTATTTTTGTTGAATCAAAAATGATTCAGAAAATTTTTTATAATAAGTAATCAATAACTCTTTTTAGAAAATAAATAATAAAATCACGTTTTAATAAAAATACAAATTTACTTTTTTAACGTGAAAATGTGGAATCGCATTTTGGCAGAAAAATGCGGAATTACGTTTTCGCAGAAAAAAAATGTGGAATTATATTTTTTGCGAAACTAATGAATTACGTTTTTACCAAAAAAAATACGAAATCACGTTTTGGATAAGAAAATGAAAATACGGAAATCACGTTTTGAAAAAATGTAAATTTATGTTTTTGACGGTAAAATACAAAATTAGATGAAAAAATGCGGAATCACATTTTTAACAAAAAATACAGACCAACGTTTTAAGCGGAAAATGTTGAATTACGTTTGTGGTGGAAAAATACGGAATTACGTTTTTGGTGAAAAAATTTCTGAATTAAGTTTTTGGCAGAAAAATGTTGAATTACGTTTTTGACGGAAAAATGCGGAATCACGTTTTCTGATGGAAAATGCTTAATTTTGACAAAAATGTGGAATACTTTTTGATAGAAAATGAATTTAAACGGGATGTATTATAAATGAGGTAGATTTATCCATTTTAACATTTAAAAATATTAGAAAACTCAAAAAATTTAATGAAACATATGACAAAATTCAATATTTTATTTTTTAAATAAAAATTACAATATTGCTTTATTAAAAATATAACATAAATAAATATAAACAAGAAAAAAAAATACAACCTAAAATAGATTAAATGAGTTAAATGGATTAAATGAATTTAAATGAATTAGTATAATTATAAATGGGTTTAAATAGATAACTCTATTACATATTTATAATAAATGAGTTTTATATAATTTTATATAAAATGAGTCTAAATAGAGTGGGCATACAGATTTTAATATCCTAGAACCATCATTTGTCACACTTTGTCTCTCATCTCAATAAAGCTTTATATAGACTAGGCAACTGTTTCGGCGTGGTAACGAGGGTTGGTAACGAGAGTTGGTAATTGATATATATATGAAGTGGGTTTTACAATTTCCTAGCTAATACATCAATTTTCAAATACATCTAATATGATCATATTATCTACATATTGATTGGTGTATGTTGTTGACATTATAATCATCCGTAAGAGTCACTCTCTTGTTATGGAATTCATTCCCATTCTAGCTTGTTGCTTATCATTGAAAGAACTGTGCAAGACAATCGAAGTAATAATTTGGGTGTTGAATCCATAAGAAAGTAAAAAAAAAACACACTAGAAGTAAAAGAAATATCTAAATCTAAGAAATTTGAAATTTGAAATTTTTTGTTTTGTTGTATTTAACGAAACGTGAAGTAGTAGAAATATCATAAGTGTAAGAATTGATTACTATTTCAATTTTAGGACTAAACACATCATAATCTAGCGGAATTATAATATGTTAGTCTTGATCATTAATCAAATGGTATCTGAAATCACTCCAAAAAACATGTAATAATGCAAAATATACATCATAAATTCTAACATGTGTGGTATATGAAAATTATTGTTAAAAGTGAACCTGTCTATGAATGTAAGAAATATGCTATGTAAATGTAAAGTAAAAGTATGCAAAAACCTTGAATATCAAAAACCTACTTTTTTGGCTTAGAAGCTAAAAGACTTATGAATTTTTGATGAAAAGAAGACAGAACAGAAGAACAACTGGAGAAGAACAAAGAGAACAAAGACTGAATTTTACTTTGATTAAGAACTGTTTTTCACACTGACGAAAACTACAACCCTATTACATTATATAGAAACTGGAGTAGTGTTTCTGTTCTGTTCAATTATCCTCTTACACATGGCAAGATCATTTGATGTTGCTGTTGTGCCGATTTCCTTGTACTCGAGTCGTAGGGCTGCTTGATCTGCAGATGCAGTCGTACGACCTGAAATTTTTGTTTGCAGTTCCTTTGCAACTCCTCTGTTCTCTTTTACACTATTTGGGCCTTTGTCTCCTCTTTGTACTGGGCTTCTTCTTTCCTCCTTCAATTCTTTTGGACTATCGGTTTGTGTTAGGATTTTAGGATCCTTTCTGGTTACCTTTGGTGTTGGTTTTGGAATGCTTAAAAATAAAGACACAAGATTTGATTACCGAGTTCCCACTTAAGGTATCTCTCGGGTAGGATCTGTCTCCTACAAACTTCACTATAAATCTGATAAACCCTTACAATAAAGCAACTTTAGAGAAACTGGATTTAGAAAGAAAAAATACAATAACCTTGATTTTTCTCTCTCTCTCCTCTCTTTCTCTCTCTAGGCGTCTCTCTCTCTCTAGGAAAACTCTCCCGGCCGTTTTTCCCTTTTTGTGCTGGATCATGGTGGAATGCAACTTCTGGTGTATTTATACATCAGCTCTCTAGGGTTCACAACCCTAATTAGGATTAAGATTGGGCTTCAGACCCAAAAAACAGTTGCACAAAGTATTGGGCCTCGTTTACAAACTCCACCTTCTCAGAATTCAGATTTGGGCCTCCGAATTTTGAGACTTAGGCCCAATTCGTGTCTGACTATATAAGTCACAAACTTCCTAATTTTGCAAACCCTAGTTTCCTTCCTTTCTCCCCCAAATGCGGCTGCCCAGCAAAAAAACACCTCCTGAAATCGTTTTTTCCTTTTCTGGAAAAAAAAACTCCTTGTGCTTTCTTCCATTTTCAAAATTTGCTGACTCCTCCTACGAAATTTGAAGCTTTCTTCCTCTTGAAAACTTCTCACCGGAAAGCTCTCACTCGGCTCCTCCTTACGCTGCCATTGAAGCTCCAGTCAAAGCTTCTATCGAAGTTTCCTTCCACGCGGAAGCTTCCTCTCGCGTGTGCCTTCTCTCTGCCACGAGCTTCCCCTGCCGGTGGCTTTCTTCTCCGGCTCTTCCTCTCCCTCCGGCCGAACCCTACTCCCGCAGATCCTCTCTTTTACGCGCCGCCATTGAAGCTTCTTCGAAGCTTTGTTCTGCGTGGATCTAGCCATGGATCTAAGATCTGGGATCTCGGATCTGTTTTTCGGGAGAAACGCAGCATTCCGGCTGTCATCACGCGCCGGCGATGCTCCGGCGAGTGCAAGTCACGCGCCGCCGCGCGTATCCTCACGCGCCACCGCGCGTATCCTCACGCGCCGCCGCGCGTATCCTCACGTGCCACCGCGCGTATCCTCACGCGCCACCGCACGTATCCTCACGCGCCACCCGCGCGTATCCTCACGCGCCACCGCGCGTGTCCGTACGCGCCCCTGCGTGTGTCCTCATGGGCCACCGCGCGTGTCCTCACGCGCCACCGGGCACGCCGCCGTCCCCTGAAACGAACCCTTACATGTTTCTCTTTCTGTTTCAGGTTGTTGTCTGGAGCTGCTCTATTCCTAGCTGAGCTCCACCTTGAGAGACACTTACTGCTATACCTTCCTCTCGCTTCCATCTTCCAGGTAACATTTGATCTTCACTCATCCTTTACTGCTTAAATTCCTTTTCCGAAACTGACCTGTTTCCTTTTATGTCTCTGCGAGAACGAGACACTTGTAGTGATATAACCTGGAAGGTCACTCCTTCTCTATAGACTCTTGAGAAGTTCACAGCAAAGCTGTGAATTCAAATCAGGTATGTCCTTGGTAGCTAGGATTTTTGGAACTTTGTTTAGCTGAATCATAGGTAGAATCACACCGGCTTTAACAGAAATATTGTAGAACCTGTCAGTTCCTAATATCTGCAAAGCTTTAAACAAAAACCTCATCTTGGTTTCCATGCTCAAACTCCTTTTTTCACTCATGAATTTCTGTAATTCTTGTGAAACACTTTCCCTGTGAGTTTTAGCATCACCATCTACCACATTCTGTCCTGCTACAATTTCTCTGGAGATTTCATCAGAAAAGTCTCCACCTTGAACGGTTGAACCTACCTTAAAACCATTCGGTGTAGGTCCTTGAATTAGATTTTCACTGAAAGTCACTTTCTTTGACTGTCTATCCACTAATTCGACCTTGCTTGTAGCTATCTCCTTACCCAGCTTCTTCGTTCCTGACATGATCCCTGCTTTGCACACTCTACCTTGAAGATAATACAACTCGTTGTTGAGTTTCCCAGATATTACTTTCTTGCCGTCTTTATAAAACTGCAGTCCCAAATCACCTCCTTGATAACAACAACCTGCCTTTTCCAACAACCCAAATGAAATCAAATTCCTACTTACCTCTGGCATGTATTTCACATCCTTGAGTATCACCATAGAACCATCTGAGTTCTGAATTCTAATACTCCTTGTTCCTTTGATGCTGTTATGAGTATTATTTGCCATCAGAACTTTACCTCCATTGATTTCCTTGAAATCAAACAAAACATCTTTGTTCTGTGTGATGTGGTAGGAACTCCCTGAATCCATTACCCATTCCCTTGTGTCTTCAGTATTGGCTGTTAAGACCACTGGCTGAATAGGTTCTGCTATGTTAGCAGATTCTGCACGTTTCTTTCTCTGAGGATAATCTTTTTTCCAATGCCCTTCATCCCCACAAATGAAACATCCTTTGTTGTTATCAGATTGTTGCTTTGACTTGCCTCTGCTCTTCGATCAGCCTCCCCATGTGTTATCATTATCGAACCTGTTGTTCGACCTACCCCTTGATTCCACATACAAACCTACATCTTGAGAATTTGTTACCTTTCCACTTTCAATTAGCTCCCTTTCCTTAGACTTAGCTGCTACTGTGACCTCGTTCAACTTTAAAGTATCTTGTTGAGTTTCCCAGACTTTAGGGTTTCCTTGAGTTGATCATACCTGTTAGACAAAGAACTTAGAAGTAGAATTGCTTGTACCTCTTCTGAAATTTCAACTCCTATGTTGTTGAGATTTGTCACCAGCCTTAGAAAGTCGTCTACATTGGTATCAATGTTTTTGGAGTCATCCATCTTGAAAGTGTAGAACCTTAATTGTAGGTAGATCCGATTTGGCAGAGATGTCTCCATGTATAACTTGTTTAGGGTAGACCACATGGCTGCCGCTGTCTCACACTTAGAGATTTTCCTGAGCACCTGATTCCCCACGTTCAAAACAATCAGATCCTTAGCCTTTTCTGATTTTTCAAACTTTACCGGATCAATCTGTGAGCTGCCTTCTATGCTTCCTTTTGCCTCTTCACCAGATTTACTTTTTGTGACAATTGGATCCTTGAATAGCTTTTCATCTGTTAGGATATCTTTCAACCCTAAAACCCCAAAGTGAGCCATCATTCTCACTTTCCACAGAGAAAAGTCTCCTGACCCATCAAACCTATCAACCTCAATCCTTGAACTCATCATTATGTCTTCAAATCTGTTGTGCTTCTGAATTTCCCAGCAACTCCAAAATCCCTGTTTCCCAACACACCCCTTGCAATAAACCTGGAAGCTCCGATACCACTTGTTAGGATTTTAGGATCCTTTCTGATTGCCTTTGGTGTTGGTTTTGGAATGCTTAAAATAAAGACACAAGATTTGATTACCGAGTTCCCACTTAAGGTACCTCTCGGGTAGGATCTGTCTCCTACAAACTTCACTATAAATCTGATAAACCCTTACAATGAAGCAACTTTAGAGAAACTGAACTTAGAAAGAAAAAATACAATAACCTTGATTTTTCTCTCTCTCTCCTCTCTTTCTCTCTCTAGGCGTCTCTCTCTCTCTAGGAAAACTCTCCCGACCGTTTTTCCCTTTTTGTGCTGGATCATGGTGGAATGCAACTTCTGATGTATTTATACATCAGCTCTCTAGGGTTTACAACCCTAATTAGGATTAAGATTGGGCTTCAGACCCAAAAAACAGTTGCACAAAGTATTGGGCCTCGTTTACAGTTTGCACTCTCAATTGTCCGCAACCTCCATTGCTCTGTTTCATCACTTCACCATTATTCTTAGTGCTGTTATAACTATACGTCGGCATCCAGAGGTCTACATTTGATGTGGAAAAAGTAAATACTAGATTTGTTAGGCATAAAAGCTACGTAGAATCGCAAGGTCTACATTTGATGTGGCAAAATTATATATTGGATTTGTTGAGTAAGACAAAGATGATGGATGTGAAACCTACTTCAAAACCAATGTCACTGAAACCAATGTTATCATTACAATCCGTCATAGCTCTTGGTGATCCACGTGAATACAAAATAGTACTTGGAAGCTAGAAATACTTGGCGTATATAGAAAAGATATTGAGTATGTTGTTAACTGCTTGTCACACATTATGCCTCCGGCAACTGATATACAGTTGTACACAGCAAAAGGTCTTACGAGATCTTAGCGTAGCAAGATCCAACTATGGAGATGTTGATGTTTTTGTCTCCATAAATGGATTACATTCTTTATCTTTGCTCTACACCTATTTCATGGTCATCGAAGAAACAAATAGGGATAGCTAGATCATCTATTGAAGTTGTGTATTGTGCCAACCCAATACAACAAATGAAATCCGATGGATATGTTACTCTTTTTTGAACTTGTCATCACATTATCATCCACACCGAATGTGTATTGTGATAATTTTAAAGCCACACACCTTTATGCAAACCTGATTTATCATTCTAAGATGAAACATCTAGATTTAAACGACCACTTTACACTACAAGAAAACAGCGTATTTCCGACGGCTGTATCCGTCGGAAATATGTCGGTAAAACGGTTTCTCGACTACTTTCCGATGAAAATAGTCCGTCGGGACTATTTCGTCGGAAATGCTCTTCCGTCGGGAAGGTATCGATAATTTCCGACGGATTAGCGATTAACTGCGCCATCGGAAAATTCCGACGGATGGTCGATGACATCATTCCGTCGGAATTAACCGACGGATCTGCGATGGTCCGGATACATCGGAAAATGCCGACGAATTTTCGAGGGCATTTTCCGATGACTTGTGCCGTTGGAAATATTGTCCGATGATATTTCCCGACGGTTTATAGCCGTCGGGATGTACCAACACATTTCCGACGGACTGGTCCGTCGGGAATTTCCGACGACAGTAGCCGTCGGAAACACGAAATAATTGAAAAAATAAAAAAATAATTTTTTTATTTTTATTTTAATATTTAAATTAATATTATTAAAAATAATCATACAATTAATAAAAATAATATTATAAATATTAATATTATTAAACATTTATTTTAAATTACAAATTACAAAGGAGGAGCAGGAGGAGAAGGAGGAGAAAAAAAGTCATCAGGCAATTTATTTTTTATCATTTCTACAAAGTTTTTGAGATTATTCATCTCTATTTTCATGGACGTCATTTCTTCTTTTAACTGTTCATTTTCTTCGTTTCTAACTGCAGATGTTGCGCCACCAGTATCTGCAACTCTCCCGAGTCCTGGATGACGACCCTTTGAAAATGGTACTTCCTGTAAAAATAAGAAATATTATTAAAAAATTTAATAAAAATTATTATAATATTAATTATATATTTTTAAAAAAAAAAACTTACATCAAGAACGAGATGGTTAATCTCAGAACGCGGCAATTCAGCGACCGAAGATGAAGAACCAACTTGAGATTGCTGGGTTAGAATATCACTTTTTTCTTTTTTACTTTTTCGATGATCTCACTAACGAGACCATCTTGGATACGACCAGTCTTTTTGTTTGTGTGGACGGCCTCGAGAAGTTGCAAGTGATCTGGAGGCGCTCCAATTTCTTGTGCCTAAAAATAAAAAATTCTAAATTAATAATTTAAAAACTTTTAAATAATAATAAATAATTAATATAATAATTAATTTACCAATTGATCGGCTCGTCTGAGAAAACTAGTCGATCCGGCATTGTGAATATAAAGGCCTTTGCCTCCTCGGTCGCTCTTCCGGTTTCCCGAATTAGTTTTCGAGATAACCTCAGCGGTGGAAGATTCCCAATAACGAATAAAATCGTTCCAAACCGACTCATTCAACCCTCTTGGTTTATCTTTTCCCTTTTTCCATTTTTGTTTCCATTCGTTCATATGGCGGGAAAATTGTATTGCAGCCTCTTTTTCGAAAGCGTCTTCCACCAATTTTGTGTTCATGGGATCCCATGTAAATTCTTGCTGCGAAATTTTAATATATATTGCATCGTTGCATCAGTTTCTCCATGTGAATACCAAATTTTGTAACCCGGCATAAATCCATTCCTATACAAATGATTACGTATTTCTCTAACAGAGATTAATCTATGATTTCGACATTTAATACACGGACAATACATTTTACCGTATTCCGATGTCATGCTATTCTTTGATGCAAATGTCATGAACTCTTCAACACCTTGCGCAAATTCATCAGTCAATTCTCCCGTGGTTGAATCATATCGAGGTTTATCCATCCACGATCGAAAATACTCAAAAGAACCCGAAGAACACATTTTTAAAAAAATTTTGGTTCTGTTAAAATTTTGAAAGATCATAGCTTATTTATACTGAAAAATAGATATTATCACGATTTTTTAACAGATTATTAAGAATTATTAACAGATAATTACGAACCGTAAAAAGATTATTCTTGAGAATATTCTCTATTTCCGACGGAATTCCGACGATTACCGACCACAACCGGATATTCACGTATTTCGAATAAATCTTATCAAAATAAACCGACGGTTTTCCGACGGATGTCCGACCATCGACGGATAAACACACAATTTTAACAAGGTACGTATATTTCCGACGGATTTTCGACTGTATCCGACAATGGTCGGATAGTTCCGATGGATTTCCGATGACCTCTGCCGACGGATTCCCGACGGGCTATGAAATACATAATCCGTCACGAACTCGTCGGAATATTACCGACGTATCTGAAGCCGTCGGTAATATTCCGACGATTGCAAGAGGATATCCCGACGATTAGGATATCGTCGGAAACGCAACGGGTTACCGTCTGTTTTCACCATCGATTTACCGACGATCCCTACGGCGTCGGAAATTACCGACGGACCTCCGACGGTTTCAAATCCTTTGGTTATTTGTCGCTTATCCGTCGTAATGTCGTCGGAAAAGTCCGACGGTTTTTTGTCCGTCGGAAATGCCATCGGAAATGTTAATGTTTTCTTGTAGTGTTATCAGAGATAATATACACTCCCGAGCACTACGAGTCAGACATGTTTTGAACGAAGGACCTCTATATGTGCTCATGAAACCATTACCACATTCATTAGGTATTGCTATACGACAAGTAGGACTGGGCAAATAATCCGAATCGAATAAACCAAACCGAATAAACCGAACCGAAACCAAACCGAAAAAATTATTTTGGTTGGTATTCGGTTATAAAGAAATATCCGAATGGATATTGTTTTGAAAAACCATGGTTATTGGTTAGTAACCTAAACCGAACCAAAAATCGAAATAATATATAAAAAACCGAATTATTTTTGGTTATTTTTGGTTATCCAAAAATATTTCGGATATTTCGGATATTTCAGATATTTCGGTTATTTTTGGTTATTTTTTTAGTTATTTTTGATTATTTTTTGGTTATTTCGGTTATTTTTCGGTTATTTTTGCTTATTTCGGTTATTTCGGTTACTTTGGTTATTTTAGTTATTTTCGGTTTTTAAATTTAATAACCGAACCGACCGAAACCGAAGTATAACCGAACCGAAACCAAACTGAAATATAAAAATAACCGAATAGATCTTTAATCTTACCAACCGAAAAAACTGAAACCAAAAATAACCGACCGAAACCAAACCGAATATTCGAATACACAACCCTAACGACAAGATTAGGGTGATAAAAGTTTTCCGTATGGAAGAAGAATCATGTAAAATATATATATCCCAAAATAATGTAGAAGTTATTTTGATGATTTCTAATTCTGAAATATATCCCAAAATGATTACATTTGGTTTTAATTCAGCCTGATATGTTTTTCTTGAAAAGATACACTATAAGCTTGCCTTGAATATCTGTAATATATTATTTGAAAAATAGTTTTTAAAAATAATTTTAATTTGACGTGTTATTAATAGAAATATCATGGTAACGAATTACCACCATAATGAATTTCAAATAAATATATAAATGAGTTTAAATTACTAGAATAATTACAATATATATTATTGTTATTAATTTGGTTTTAAAAAGCATATATTTTATTAAACTAACCAAAAAATACTATTAAATTCATAAAAAATAATTCTTTTTATTTCTTGAATTTTTATATACAAAAATTACTATTAAAAATACTTTTAAATAAGAGTTAAAATTATATAAATATGTAATTTATATTTATTAATAAATAATATTATAATTTGCGAATATTTTTCCACACACGGGACATAGATATAAATCTAGTATTTAGTATTAATTAATTTATCAATTGATCGTTTCCTTTATTTGATGTTCTCTTCCTTAATTATTTCTTTTTAATGAATAAAGTATGGGGTGAAAAAATTTCTCTTTAATTTTTTTTCTTGTGTAGTCTTTCTTTCTCTTAAAAATACCACACTTAGTTTCTTGTATTTATGTAACATTTTTTGTTCTCTTTAATAGTTGTGATGGTTTATCACAATTATAAATTACTAACTTTAAATAACCATATATATATATATATATATATATATATATATATATATAACCTTATCTACATATAGTTATACTTTTTATTCTGTTAACTACAAATACGATCTATAAGTATATTTAACATTAGAAAAAGATACTTATTAATTATAATAAAATAAGGGAGTACATTTATCAGTACATTCAAATTTTAATGTCGTAATCGAAACCGATCTATTACGGTTTAAATATTTATATTAGAATTATGAATATAAATACAAATTTGATTATTAATTAAAACAAAAGACACATACTTCATATATAAAAATATAAATATTTTATATTTGCATATATAATCTTATTTTTATGCACTTCCTATATATATCATAATCCTCGAATCTAATAATATAATTGAGTCTCAACATCTATAGTAACTAGTAGTTTTCTTTCTTACTAATTTTTGGTCTTTTTACCTTCAGTGTATCTAAAATGTATAAAAATGGAAAATATTTTAATATTTGGGCAAATGTCTAAAATAGCATTTTTTTAAGTTTTTATTTTTAAAAAAGCATCATTAGTTTAAATTTCCAATAATAGCACAAATTAAAAATTAAAATGCATTAAAACTATATTTTAATAGAAAAAAATTAAACCCTAAATTGGAAAAAATGAACCCAAATATAATATTTTAAATTTTTGTATAATTTATTTAGAATAAATAAGTATTTTTACATAAGTATTTGTGCTATTTTTGGGATGCTAGATTTGGAAGAAAAACTTTAAAAAGTGCTATTTTAGGGTATTACTCTTAATATTTAGTAATAACTTAAAATAGCTTATTTTTAAGTTTTTAATCGTTATTTAGCACACTAAAATTAAGATTTTTGAAATAACATAAATTAATATTTATTTATCCTAACTAAATTATATATAAAATTAAATGTAATGTTTGGATTCAATTTTTCAATATAGGACTTAAATTTTTATATTTGAAAGATATTGTAATTTATTTTACTATTAAGTTTGTGTTATATTTAAAATTAAATCTAATAATATTATATTTGAAATAAAAAATTAAAAATAATGCTATAATTTTGGAGAATTTTCTTTAATATATATCAGAAACAATAAAAAGTAATAGTGGAGAATTTTCTTTATAGTAATATTTTAAAATAATATTTTTATAGTTTTTGTTTCAAATCTAATATTTTAAAATTAAAATTTTAAAAATATCACAATTAATTATTTAGAAAATACTTATTTATTCTAAAATTATATATAAACTTAAAACATTATATTTGGGTTTATTTTTTTAATTTTGGATTTATTTTTTTTATTAAAATGAAGTTTTAATATAGTTAATATAAAAACTAAAAAATATATTATTTTAAAAAATTGACCTTTTTATGGTAATATTTTTAACAGAAAATGGGACATTTAAACAGGGGTATGTGTTTACAAATAAGACAAAAAAACGAATATTGAAGTATAATTTAGAAAGTCGTAAATACTTGCAATAGTGTTTTTTGAAGCAGTGGTTGGAATGTTAGAAAAATTAGGTTGGTGATATGAGGGAAGAAATTTCAAAGTTTAAGTTTTACAAAGAAGGAAATAAGGGAATTTATATGAAACTTTATTAAGGGAAAACTGATGTGTTAAGAACAAAAAAAATATGAATATAGAAATAGTGAATTCTGAGAAAGCAATCAAAAAGACAGCAAAGAAGGTGAGATTAAGATAGAATTTGATTCAATGACCTACTCATTAAATTTTGAATAAGAAGATAAATCAGCAAGGGAGAGACTCCTCTTCAGAAGAATCTAGAAATACTAAAGAATTTGAGTCAAAAGAGAACAAACATGACTAAAATAGAATTATTTCAAATTTTTGTTCTAAATATAACATTAATAATTTAAATTTCCAAAAATAGCACAAATTTAATAGTAAAATAATTAAAAACTTCTTTTTAATAAAAAAAAATCTTAAATTGGAAAATATGAATCTAAACATTATTTTTAAATTTTATATATATTTTATTTAAAGTAAATAATTATTTTCAAATAATAATTTGTGTTATTTTTGAGATTTTATTTTTGGTATGCTAAATTTAGAAGATAAACTTAAAATAGTGTTATTTTAGAGTATTACTCAAAAAAATTCAGGACATAATTTTCAATAATTATGGTTATTTGCTTGCAGCAAACAAAGAAGAAAGAAAAAGTCTAATGTTTTGGCTAGTTGAAAAGAGTTTGAGACGGAATTGAAGAAGAATAAGAAAACCATTGAAACCAAGGGAAAAAATATTTGGGAGGAATGTTGCAATTAAATAAAAAAAAGAGTAATACCCTAAAATAATACAAATTATTATGTAAAAATAATTATTTAATTTAGATAAACTTATATAAAATTAAAATATAATGTTTTAGTTCATTTTTTAAATTTAGGATTTAATTTTTTTCATTAGAAATAAGTTTTTAATTATTTTATTATTAAATTTATATTATTTTGGAAATTTAAATGATTAGTGTTATATTTGTAATCAAAATTTGAAATAATGTTATTTTATTTAATTATCCTGAAAAAAATTTAGAGCAGTAAATGTGAGACTAAAATCTTGAATAAATTTTCAAATATTTTAAGTGTATCTTTGAAAATATAGGTGAGGATGATATATAGTTTTAGATAAAGTTTGTACAAGTAAAAATCCAGCAAATGGTAAGGATTTATCTAGACGAAAGACTAGTCTCTGCTGTGATCTCACCAATGCATGAGAAGGTTTATTAATAGGTTTATGAAGTTACTTGTAGGCATCTGGAATTGCAAAAGGCATTGATTCTAGGTGGAGTTGTTATAGAAAATTCAAGAAAAAGTTTAAATCTTGTTTCTGAATTTGAAAGTTGAAGGCAAGTAATAAGTTATGGTTATGAGAATTACTTTAAAGAAGTTTGTATGGCTCAAGTTCTTGCAGACATTCAAGAATAGGTTAATTCAAGGCTAAATGTGCACATGAGATGAAATAACAAATGTCGAGAAAGATGAATCAATGCTTAGAAAGTCACAAAAACAGCCAAATCCATTATGAGAATTATATATATACTAATTTTACTTCAATATTGATATCTAGATGAACTAATTATTAATTTTAATTTATATGAACGATAAAATTTTGGTTAAAACCAATAATTTTACTAATCGTGATTTTACGTGTGCATGTAATATATTAACTACAAAACTAAATATGTATGTACTATGCTGATTTGGATGATACTTTTGTATGTAATTAATATAATTTTCTAAAAAATTAAAAGTCTTAAAATTTAAGAAAAATCAAGAAATATATAATTTGATTATATATATTTAAAAATAATAACAAGATTATAATCACATGTTGATTGTACATTGCAACACGATTATAATCAAAGATTCATATTCTTTTAGTATGAAAGTAGCATACGATAAATGGTTGAGTATCGGTTTATGGGCAACAGTTAAAAAATATTTAATGTTGTAATTATATTTTTTTATTACATGTTTTTAAGTTATTACTTAATTGATTTTTATGTTGATGAAAATCAATTTCGGGAAAATATACAAAATAATGAAATAAAAATAGATAAATATAAAATTTACATCGTCAATCAGTTGGATTAGAGCTTCTTAGTTTAGTTTTCTCCATTATTAAATCTTGTGAACAATTTGCGACCATATTGTTAATTTAAATAATGTAGTCGCAAATTAGTTATAAAATTTTGTGACCAATTTGTGACTACACAATTTTCTAAAACATCTGTGATCACAAATTGATCACAGTTTTTGTGACCAATTTTATGACTACATTTAAAAATATTGTTTTATAATTATAATTTTACGT
This sequence comes from Pugionium cornutum, assembly GCA_018901935.1. NCBI lineage: Eukaryota > Viridiplantae > Streptophyta > Magnoliopsida > Brassicales > Brassicaceae > Pugionium > Pugionium cornutum. The sequence goes on along the minus strand of CM032160.1, from coordinate 30,283,796 downwards.
TTTTTTAGCAAGTATTCGCAAATTGGTCGCAATATTTTGTGATCAATTTGCGATCACAGTTTTTGTGACGAACTCGTAATAATAAATTGATCCCAAAATTTGTAACTCTTCTATAGTGGCAAATTAGTTTTTTTGTGATTACGTTTTGGTCGATAATTGGTCATAAAATATATAACTATTATCGTGGTTGTAAAATAATCATAAATTTTCGATCACGAATATCTAATTACAAAAATTTGTGACAAAAGATTTATAACCACAATGGTGTGGTCGCAAATATGTAGATTGCATGTTTTTTTATAGTAATATACACATGTAATATGTGTTTATCTAATTGAGGAAAACATATATTGAATAGGATTAGGAAATGCACTACTCATTCCTAATATGAATAAATGGATTGAAATAAATAAAAGTTGTTCTTACAGTTATTCGTTATCCGAAAATCAAAAGACAAACACAAAAAAAAAACTTGAGAGAAAATTACCAAAGGAAAAGAAATAAAAGTTTGCGTATTGTTCTTCTTTCTATAAAGGACGGTTGTATTTAGGGAGAGAAATTTTGTAAGAGTTTATTTACTTATAATAAGAGACTAGATTTATATACACATGTCAGAAAAAATATTCGTAAATTATATAATATTATTTATTAGTAAATATAAATTAGATATTTATATAATATTAATTGTTATTTAAAATTATTTTTAATATTAATTTTTGTATATATAATTTCAAAAAATAAAAATAATTACTTTTTATGAAATTAATAGTATTTTGGGTTAGTTTAATAAGATATATTGTTTCTGTAACCAAATTAATAACAATGACATATATTATAATTATTCTAGTAATTTAAACTCATTTCTATATTTATTTGAAACTCATTGTGCTGATTACACGTCATCATGATATTTCTGTTAATAGTAAATTAGGGCGATGTTATTTTCTTAAATTATTTCTCAACTAATATATTAAAGGATTATATGCGGAAAGGTACTTTCGGAAACTCGGGGATAAATTCTTGTGAAGTTATACAAACACAAAGTAATCAAAATCTATTCTAAAATCTTAACATCTCTATAGAATTATGAGTGGTCATTCGGTTATTTGGTTCGAAGTTTTTGAATTTTTTGCGTTGTTTAGATTGTAGAAAATAGATTTCATGTAAAATTAAAATGTTGTTTGGTTTAGTTGTATTTAGCATTTTCGCATTTCATATATTTTAGATTCTAGAAACTAATTAATATTCAGAATTAAATTATATTTAGATTTAGATGCATTTTTTAAAAAGCAAGATACTAACAATAAGATTAATTAACAATATAAATTTACTAAATTTAATATATTAATTTTGAATAATATCATAAAATAATACTTTTTTAAAAAAAAATTCAAATTTAGAATACTAAAACTAAAATTCTAAAAATGACATATTTTTATGTAAAAATATTTATTTATCTTAAATTAGTTACAAATAAAATTAAAACAATATGTTTGAGTTTCTTGTTCTAACTTATGATTTACTTTTTGTATTAAAAATATATTTTAAGGTGTTTGAACACTAACATATATGTTATTTTAGAAAATAAATTAATGGTGATAAATTTAAAATAAAAAATTAAAATAGTGTTATTTTTTAGAGAATTATCTTTAATTGTTTTTAGTGAATTTCAATTTTGTGCCAGATGGGATACTCATGTTTAGAAAACTATATTTTAATTGGTTTATTTATAGTTATGTTAGCTTTCCAAAAATTCACTTCGGTATGGAAATTTGTCTTACTGTTATTCAGAATATTGACTCCAACAATAACATTACAATTTTATAAATAATAATCATATATTAATCATTCTCAACATATATTGATCATTTTCTTCTTTCAAACACTAATATACCAACTATGTACGACAATTTCATTCAGAATATTCTTATTCATCTACATTGATTTTGTTAAAGATAATAAATTGGTGAAGACAACACATAAATAATGAAAAGAGAGAAAAAAGAAAACACGTGACTCATTCATTTCTTGGGAAAGTTACAGCGAAGTGAGAAGAACAATTGCATGTGAACCTCTATATATCTCTCTCTATGATATAAGAAAACAATGGCCCGTGAACCAAAACTTAAACTTCACTTAAATCCAATGGAAGCTACAGAAACCAAGCTGTTTTTAACCATATATATGATCATTATAATACTACAACTAGATGAAGAACTACATAAGACAAATTATTGGTATTGTACTAATTACTCGTCCTTTGTCTCAAGTCTTGGAGAGAAAGAGAGAGAGAGAGAGAGAGAGAGAGAAAGAGAGCTTCATCAATGGAGAATGAAGGATGTGAGATCGAAGCTTTGGATATTTATTACAGCATCTTTGTACGGAAGATCAATCTTAATCCTTTCGGAATCTTTACACGTAAACCGCTACAAGAAGCTGACCAGAGGGTTAAGACAGAAGAAGAGTCATGGAAGCTCGAGCATGGAACCTGCAACAAAGTCAAGCATGTACTAAAAGGAGTGACTTGCAGAGCCAAACCTTGGGAGATTCTGGCTATTGTTGGTCCAAGTGGTGCAGGAAAGTCTTCTCTGCTTGAAATTCTAGCTGCTAGACTCATTCCTCAAACCGGCTCGGTTTTAATCAACCAGAGACCTGTGGATAGAGCCAATTTCAAGAAAATCTCCGGTTACGTCACTCAGAAGGACACTTTGTTTCCTCTGCTTACAGTGGAGGAGACACTTATGTTCAGTGCCAAGCTGCGTTTAAAGCTCCCTTCAGAGGAACTGAGATCACGGGTTAAGTTGTTGGTACATGAACTTGGGCTGGAAGCTGTTGCCATGGCTCGTGTTGGCGATGATAGTGTCAGAGGGATATCGGGTGGAGAGAGACGCCGTGTCTCTATAGGAGTTGAAGTTATTCACGATCCAAAAGTTCTGATCCTTGATGAGCCAACCTCTGGTCTTGATAGTACTTCGGCTCTGCAGATCATAGACATGCTCAAGCTCATGGCTGAAACACGAGGCCGGACCATAATTCTTACTATCCACCAACCGGGTTTTCGTATAGTCAAATTGTTCAATTCTGTTCTTTTGTTGTCCAATGGTTTGACTTTGAAGCAGGGCTCTGTGGATCAGCTTGGCGTGTACTTAAGGTCAAATGGTTTGCAGCCTCCTCTCCATGTAAACATCGTTGAATTCGCCATTGAGTCAATCGAAGCAATCATAAAACATCAGCGGCTACAGAAAAGCAGAAGCGTTGCTCATGTCCTAACATCACAAAAAACATTACGAGAGAAGAGATCAGAGGATAGTCAAGGGGAGAACAGAAGTGGCAAATTCACACTACAACAGCTGTTTCAACAATCAAGGGTTGTTGATGTAGGAACAATGAACATAGAGTCGGAATTCACCAGAGATTTCACAAATTCAAGACTAGAAGAAACTATGATACTTACCCATAGGTTCTCCAAGAACATTTTCAGAACCAAGGAGTTGTTTGCGTGCAGGACAGTTCAGATGTTAGGTTCAGGAATTGTTCTAGGTCTGATTTTCCACAATCTTAAAGACGATTTAAAAGGTGCACGCGAAAGAGTCGGCCTCTTTGCATTCATATTGACCTTCCTGCTAACTTCAACAATAGAGGCACTCCCAATATTCCTGCAAGAAAGAGAGATTCTTATGAAGGAGACCTCAAGTGGAAGCTACAGAGTGTCTTCATATGCCATCGCTAATGGACTTGTATACTTGCCTTTTCTGCTCATCCTAGCTATTCTATTCTCCAGCCCAGTGTACTGGCTGGTGGGATTGAACACTAATTTCATGGCATTTCTGTACTTTTTGCTCCTAATTTGGTTGATCCTCTACACAGCTAACTCAGTGGTCGTGTGCTTTAGTGCACTGGTTCCTAACTTCATTGTTGGAAACTCTGTGATTTCTGGTGTGATGGGCTCCTTCTTTCTGTTCTCAGGCTACTTCATATCAAAGAATGAGATCCCTGGTTACTGGATTTTCATGCACTACATCTCTTTGTTCAAGTACCCGTTTGAAGGATTTCTGATAAATGAATTCTCCAAGTCAAGCAAATGTTTGGAATATGGACTTGGAAAATGCTTGATGACCAAGGAGGATCTGCTCAGAGAAGAAAGGTATGGAGAGGAAAACAGATGGAGAAATGTCGTGATCATGCTATGTTTTGTCTTGCTCTACAGGTTCAGTTCCTATGTAATTCTAAGGTGCAGATGTTCCCAGAGAAGTTTCAAAACCACTCTTGTCTGATAGATAAGCAAACCATTGGGTTACAAGTTTGGTCACATTTTTAGTCATTTACTTCATACAGCAGCCGAATATGTAAAAGAAAATGTTGTTTATGTAAAAGAAAATTTCCATTGATTCTATCCTCTCTCATTTACTAATTGTTCCTAATTCCCTAAGTTTTCCACAAAACAAAAAACAGATCCAGCAACGAGCTTACATGGCATTGTCGCAAAGAAAACTAGATTAATAATCCATTTCCTCAGACGATGGTGAAATTTTTTCAGCATGATCTTGTTCCTCTCTCATCTTTGCTGTTAGAATATCAAGAATCGAGTGTATCTGCCTCTTTTGAGGATGTCTTTTATCTTTAACCATGAAAATATGAGAATGTCCTTGTATCTCTATCCAACTACATCCTGGCTGCTTTGTGACTCCTTCTTTCCTCATCAAATTACGTACATTCATCACATTCCCCCATTGCCCGAGCTCAGCATACATGTTAGAAAGAAGAACATATGGCCCTGAATTTGACGCCTCTACTTCCAGAAGCTTCTCTGCAACATATTTACCTAACATGATGTTCCTATGAACTTTACAAGCAGCAAGCAAGGAACCCCATATAATTGAATCTGGTTGCATAGGCATCTCCTCAATCATGCTCTTTGCTTCACCGAGAAATCCAGCTCGACCAAGCAAATCAACCATGCACGTATAGTGATCCCTAAGCGGGGTCACGCCAAAAGCTTTGGTCATGGAAGAAAAGTAATGCCGCCCTTCATCAACAAATCCAGCATGTCCGCAGGCTGAAAGAACACCAATCATAGTTATGTGATCTGGTTTTTCTCCAGAATCAAGCATTTCTCTGAACAACTCAAGAGCCTCATTTCCATAACCATTTTGTGCAAATCCAATAATCATCGCGTTCCAGGAGACGCAATCTCTTTCCATCATCTTCCTAAATACAATATGACCATCTTCTACACAACCACATTTTACATACATATCTATCAAGGAATTGCCAACAAATATATCAGCTTCTTCGCCAGATTGAAACTTAAAACCATGCTTCAACACATGCACGTGTGCTTGCATGCCGAGATGTAAATCTGCAAGATCTGCACATGCCTTGAGGATATTTGCAAAGGTATAGTGGGTTGGGCATACTGATTCCCTCTTTAAGAGACAAAAGAGGCCAAGTGCTTCTTCGTTTTCCCCGTTTTGCGTATAGCCAGCAATAAGTGCATTCCATGAAACAATATTCCTCTCCGACATTTTGGTGAACATGAGTCTAGCCGCCTTAGTGCTTGCAGCCATTGCATACCCACTGATCATGGAGGTTTCTGCTATCACATTTCTGATAGGCATGCTATCAAATATGAGCCTAGCTTCTTTTATTCTACTGCACTTTGCATACATATCCACAAAAGCATTGCACAGAATTATATCATTCCTTAACTTATCATTTTTAGCAACACGGCCGTGAATTTCCTGACCAACCTTAATTGCCGACAAGCTCGCACATGCACTAATTACACTTGCTAGCGTAACCTCATCTGGCTCGACCCTAGATTTTAACATCACGTGGAAAACCTTCAGAGCTTCCAACGCAGGACCATTTTGTTCGTAGCATGTAATCAGACTATTCCAAGAGACAACATTTCTATTGCCCATCTCATCAAAAACCTTCTGAGCATCATTGACGTTTCGGCATTTGGAATACATGTCAACAAGAGCAGAACCTATATGAACATCTGACAACAAAGGCGATTTCGCAATCAAAGAATGTACTTGTACACCTCTATTCATATCATTTAAACCGGAACAAGCACTGAGACCACTAGCAAAAGTATATTCATTCAGCAAAAAGCCTTCCCTATGCATCATAGCAAAATAATACAAAGCCTGGTCAAACCTATCATGCTGTGCAAATCCCGAAACCATAGAATTCCAAGTACACTGATCGCGTTCAGGCATTGAACGAAACATACAATCAGCTTCATCAAGAAAGCCTAACTTGGCCAAAGCCGTCACAAAAGAGTTCCAAGTGTAAACATTTCTTTTAGACATTTTCTCGAACACTTGGCGTCCATCCTCGAGTGACCCACATTTTGCATAGGCGTCAATGAGCCGGTTATGTATATAGACCTCACTGAAGAAAGGGGATTTGATAATAGAAGCATGGACACTACGTACATCAGTTGGTGACAACTTGAATCTGATGCATGAATCCAGAAGCTTTGAGAATGGTGAAGAATCCGTGAAAGAAATATCAACAGCGAGTTTGAGAAACGACTGTCTTCCCATTCCATTATTCTTTGAGAAATGCTCACATTGGTTTGCAGAACACTAAACAGAAATTCTCGAGCAATCAAGTCTAAACATCTTCGAGTGCGGAATTCGAGTAGTTAGAATTCTCAGAACAAAGCCGGGTTGTATCAATCATATTCTCAACCGAGCCGAAATGGAAATCCGGTTACACACAAACCGGTATCAATTTTGTCCGGTTACCTCCGGGTAGACATATACCCCTATAAATTTGTTATAGTTATTCTTCTAAACTTTTTCCACTAGGGTTGGGCATATTAAGCGAACCTGAAATCCGAATCCGAAATTCGAACCCGAATCCGACCCGAAATATCCCAAACCCAAATAGGTATATGAATTTGAAAATATTCGAATGAGTTTTGTTTGCTTACTACTTTGGGTTCGGATTCGGATTCGAATTCAGGTTCGGGTTTGGATTCAGGTTCGGGTTCGGATTTAGGTTCGGGTTCGGATTCAGGTTCGGGTTCGGATTCAGGTTCGGATTCGGATTCAGGTTCGGGTTCGGATTCAGGTTCGGGTTCGAATATATCCGGAAATATATTTTGGATTCGGATGTACCCAAACCAGAACTAAATTTGGTTTAAATAGATAAAAATTACATATTTCACATCTTGGTAATTGATTAGTTGTAATTTGAATTTAATATTTTTTTGTTATTTTTGAATCATAACGTTTTTTTAGTTATTTCGAATAACATATGCCACTTTCGAATACGAAATAACCCGAACCCAAATATATGACTATTTCGGGTATAAAACCCAAACCAATCTAAAATCATAGTCAAAACCTGAATTAACCCCAACCCGTTTTCAAAACCCGAACTAATGCGAATCCGAATTCAAAACTCAAACCGAATCCGAACTCAGAGAAATCCGAACCGAATCCGATTCAAAGATTTTTAAATACCCGAACGGGTCTTACTCTTCTGACTTCGAAAACCCAAAAATCCGAAAAACCCGATCCGAACCCAAACGGGTACCCGAACGCCTAGTCTTATTTTGCACTTTACACTTTACATAATTATATGTGATATTTTTAGAATTTTAATTTAAAAATATTAGATTTAGAACAAAAAATTTAAACGTGTTATTTTACGGTATTACTCTAATAAAATTAAAATTATAAAAATATCTTAATTATTATGTTGAAAAATATTTTTTAAAGAATTTTTCAAATATAAAATATTAAAATTAAAATTCTAAATATTACAAATTATTATGTAAATACTTATTTAAGCTAAACAGTTTATAATCTACAAAAAAAAATCTGCCATATTCCAAGTTTATGTATCAAAAAATTACTAGAAGAATATAATCTACAAAAGAAAATCTGCCATATTCCAAGTTTATGTATCAAAAAATTACTAGAAGAATATAATCTAAAAAAGAAAATCTGCCATATTCCAAGTTTATGTATCTAAAATGTAAACATATATACATGAGTCTAAATCAAATCATTGGGGAACAAAATCATTTTTACATTGGAAGCTTTAGAACTCATGGGCGTTGTTAACAAGTCACACACATGGCCATTCTATGGCTGGTTAATATTGCGGTTGCATATATCTATCATCAGCGGTTACGGTTGCGACCGATCACAAGTTTTTAATCACACAATTGTTTTAATCAGCAATAAAAAAATTGTGACGAAGAATGCAGTGTATAAAAAATTGTAACGCAAAATGCAGATAGTTTCGATAGGTAAATGAATAACAATCTACTATAAACCGGCTGACAAGCGAACATGACTAATACTAAACAAATTTTACTTTGGCACATATTGTGTTAGCACAGAAGTGCGAATGTGGACCTTGTACATGTGGTGCAACAACACAGAAGTATCCAAGTGACGTTGCACATGTGGTGCAATTTGATTGGAGCTCATGAAATGTGACGTGGTGTATAACAAATGGATGAGCAGTAGAGAATATTGTGTAAGATAAGAATACGCACAATAAAGAAAAACATATTTGATGAATATTAGAGATTCATCAATTATCGAAGTACATAATATCTATGCAGTCATATAAATAGTTGTATGATGGAAAAATCTAAAATTAGGTTTTTTGAGATTCAGAAAAAGGTAGTTCATGAATTAGGAAACTTGGCGATTGAACAAAGATTGTTTGCGAAAATCGTTACATAAATGAGCTCGGATATATTAGAAATTGGTTAGAGGCGAGTAGAGTGTGACATCGTGCAAAACTAATTAAACGAGTTGTAAAAAAGTTGTTTAACTGATTTATAATAAAGTTGTGTGAGTTTGCACACAACTCACACATGAAACTTTATGTTGAACTGTTATTTATATTCCAATTCTTTCATATTGAACTCTTGAACTCTGGTTTGGGTTTCTTTCATCGGATATAATTGTGATACAATACAAATTTGAAAGAGTTTAAGAGACAAACACAGAACTAGTGTTTCTAATAAACCCATAAAACTCATATATATATTATTCCGTTTGTGGACGCACTAAATGAAATTAGTTAATCTCATTTTGACACCTCAATGTACAGCGGTTTTAAAGAAAAAAGAAAAAGGAACGAGTCATATGGAGTTACAAATTTGGTAAGAGATCTATAAATAGATAAGTTTCCTAGTTTCATGCACTAAACTTACCCATAAAATCAGATCCATCACAAAGTCATTACATCTCAGAATAAAAAGAAAGAAATGACTGAGGAGAGCCCAGAGGAAGATCTTGAATCTCCAGGAGTAGTTGAAACAAATCAAGGAAGCCCTTCTTCAAAGAACAACAACAAAGAACAAGACAGGTTTCTTCCAATTGCAAATGTCGGAAGAATCATGAAAAAAGTTCTTCCGGGTAATGGTAAGATCTCCAAAGATGCTAAAGAAACCGTTCAAGAATGTGTATCAGAGTTCATTAGTTTTGTAACTGGTGAAGCTTCTGATAAGTGTCAAAGAGAAAAAAGGAAAACCATTAATGGAGATGACATCATTTGGGCTATTACAACTCTTGGTTTTGAAGACTATGTGACTCCATTAAAGATTTATCTCTGCAAATACCGTGAAACCGAAGGAGAGAAAGTTAATAGCCCAAAACAAAGACAACAACATCAACAACAACAACAACAACAACAACAACAACTACTACAACATAATCATCATTTTCAATTTCAAGAACAAGACCATAATAACATTTCATGTACTAGTTACATCTCTCATCATCATCCTTCTCCATTCTTTCCTGCAGAAAATCAACCTTTCCCCAATCTTCCTTTCTCTCCTAAACCATTACAGAAACAGTTTCCGCAGCAACATGATAACATTGACTCCATTGGACAATGGTGACTGGTGAGACCTTAATTGTTTTTTTTTTCCTTTTATATATATTATATGTTTTTGTTTCCCTTTGTGAGTACATTTTGATGCTTATATATATTGTTACTATAAAGACACATTAGATACTTAAATCTTTATATTTTCAGTATACTAAAGTTAATTATATTGTGTAACAGAAATACTTCTTCATTTTTTCTTCACGTTAAAATTCAATCATACAATAGGAATTATTTAGTAAGTTATATATAGACCTGGGTAAATAATCTCAACGGAACGAACCTAACCGAAAAAAACCCATTTTCTTTGATATTCGGTTATAAAAAATTAATCGAACGGATATTATTTTGTTATTGGTTACTAAACGAAACGAACCGAAAACCAAAATAATATTTGAACAAACCTAATTAATTTTGGTTATTTTTTGTTATCCAAAAATATTTCAGATATTTTCAGTTTTTTTTATTATTTTTCGTTTATTTTTAGTTATTTTTCGGTTAGCCAAATTATTTTTAGTGATTTTTAGTTATTTTCGGTTAACCAAATTATTTTTGGTTATTTTCGGTTATTTTCAATTATTTTTAGATATTTTCAATTATGTTTGGTTATTTTTCGTTAATCAAATTATTTCGGTTTTTAAATTTAATAACCGAATTGACCGAAGCTGAAGTATAATCAATTCATAACTAAACCGAAATAAAAAATAACATAATGGATCTTTAATAATTCCAATAAAAAAAACTCAAACCAAAAATAACCAACCAAAATTGAATCTAATGGATCTTAATCTCTCCAACCAAAAAAGAAAAATTGAAAATAACCGATCAAAAACGAAATGAATATCCAAACACCCAAACCTAATTATATAACACAAATCTATAAACAGCAAGTGCATTTTAAATTTTATTTCATATTGTTCCAAGTGAATGTATATAAAATTCTTCACAATCCCTAGTTTACTCTTCCTTACTCATTACTGTGGATAAAAAAATGATAACTTGAATTATGGATAACTACTTCAAATGGTTCCTCATTCATAGTATCTTATCAAGAAACTAAATGTTATATAAATAATGCATTCTGAAGACGAACATGCAATTATATTGATAACTTGCTGCTACGAATCTGATTGGATATGAAGAAACCCAACAATAAACTGTTTACATATAAATAAAGAGAAAGCAGCAGGCAACTACGAATCTGATTGGATATGAAGCAAGCAGCCCAATTATAAATTTTTTACACACAAAATAAAAGAGATAGCTTAGTTCTTCATCTTTGGAACCAAACTTAGTCATCTTTGTAGACTAAAGTCGGGTACTCTGGACTCCACATGTTGTTTTCCACATACTCCATAAGTTCCTCCTACAGAAGTTGAAGTTGAAAATACAAGACACTATTAATGAAACACAAGTAGGTAAGAGCATGCAAGTCTGTAATAATGTCGTCACTATGGTTCAAATCTGGCGTATTGCATTACATGATGCACATTATTGAACAGAAAAAGTAAAGTAGGCAAATACTTTTATGTTCCTACCATATCAACTTGATATGACATAGTCCCAACCATATCAGAGACGTTAATTCAACATTTTTCTCCCTATCATTTCTAATTATATTAAAGCGTTTTCTTGAGCTGACTTACCTCATTAAGCTTTTGGAGTTCTCGAGCGTCCATTTCCCTATATCCACCAGCCAAATCCTCCTCAATCGCTTCCTTAATCACCGCAGCTGCTATTCTTTTTGTTATGTCTCGTATCCTGCAATTTCAATTCAACACCAAGTAACTTCTCTATCAAATCTTTCCTTCTTATGCAAAAGAATGTTCTTCAGTTGTGTTACCTTGATATTGGAGGGTATATAATTCCCTTCAGCACTTCTTCTTCGCTCATGTATGCTGCTAAGCTGCATTTATTTAGCAGAACATTGCATGATCCCACATCCATAGAACATGGGAATTCTTTTTATTACATGGTCTCCTTAAATACTGAGTTTTCATCGACTACTATATGAAACCTAAACTGAAGTGAAGGATATGAAACCTAATCAGAAGGCCTACGTGGTGGGAATACAATCGGAGGGAACACATTAAACTACTGTAGTCACTATCTCGTGGGTGGAGGTATGTTCCTTATTAGTAATATGCACACATTCTTTAACGTTATTTAAATTTGGTCCATAGTTATATATATCATGCTTTCACCCACTTCAGCTTTAGATAAAATTAAATCAGGGAAGATAAACGCAGTAGGTAAAGAAAAAGAGTTTACCACTCAGCTGCGGCCTGAAGCATCCCGTCCGAAACGATGGGAGTACCAGATAGAAGAATACCAAGTCCAATACTACATAAATAATTACAGGATAAGAAAATCATTTTGTTTTTCATGACCGTTAATGCATCCAGTGAAAAATGTATGTAATTTTTTCTAACAAACAACCAGAACTAACCCAGGAAATAGGTACATGTTGTTTCCCTGGTTGCAATGTCCTATATGACCATTCCCTGCCACAAGAAAAGGTACTAATAAATCAAACAAAAGCTACCGAGTAATTTAAAACATAACTGCAAATATAGAAGCAGCTAGGATGTTCTTATATAAAAATGCGTATAATAAATGATGTAATGGCCCTTATGCATACCAAGATCCACATTCTTGAATGGGCTTCCACTCGCAAAAATGATATTGTCGCCTAATATGGAAAATGCTTCTTGCGCCGTGCACTCAGCTGTGATTTTGAGCACAAGTAACTACTACATCAATTCTGAAAAGAATCAAAAATAACAGCAAACCACATTTCAATGCATTTGAAGGAGAGAAATTACCATTTTTTGTGGGGTTTGACATTGCAAAAATAGCTGGTCTTGTGGAGGTTGAACCTTTCATGGCTTCTAAAACCTTAAACACAATATCCCAATAATGACTTCCAAAATATCTACTTCCAAGTCAGAATCATGCAAAAAGAGGCACCAAAGCTACATAAAGAGTTACGAGCTATTCTAGAATTTATTTGCTACCTCATCTAATTAGCAGTTACCATGAATATCAGATAATGAAAGACAATGTTCACTGAAGAAATGATCATAATACATCACATAGCTTAGATCACTGTGGATAGCAACTAGATTACACTTTTCTGCTATGCTTTTCAATGTTTTTGGCAACTTTGATTACCTCTTTTGAGAATAACCCTCCAACTGCAGATAAACCCAGCAGCACATCAGGTTTAACTTTCCGAACCTAACCAGATGAAACAGATAACTGTTAGTTTCTTGCTTGTATAAGCAGGAATTCTGAAAAGGTGTATTTCTATAAACCATCAAATTCATTGCCAGATTGGATTAGTATACTTGATGAACATATTGATAAAATAGAATCACAAACCACATCAACAAGACTTGCTCCTTCTTTTAATCCTTGACGCTCCATTTCTTTAGTCTTCCTAGCAAATGGCAGAGCCTCTGTGTCAATATCTTCTCGTCCTTCGGTAATAAGACCCTGTTTAAGTGCATCAAAAAGAGTTAACAATTTCAGCTCGCCAAGCTATTGCATATGACACACGCCAAAAAAACAGATGATGAAATGATTTGGCTAGTAAAACAGAACCAGATGAAAACCCCCTTGACTGGGGGAAAACGTGTCTTGAGCACCCTAAGCTGAAAATCATCTACACTGTAATGGAATAACATACCTGAGCATCAACCACCCAAAATTGACTTTGCGCACTATCAAACGCAGTTTCTGTATTTCCCAACATCCGTGCCATTGTCTTCCTTGCAGCATTTAGAACACCAATTCCCGCACTACAAAAATCAAATATTTTTATAAGGAAGCTCAGTATTCCGATATACTTGCAGCATTTAGAACACCAATTCCCGCACTACAAAAATCAAATATTTTTATAAGGAAGCTCAGTATTCCGATATAACTATTCCTAGCTACTTCATGATTCTTTTCATAAATACAATCACATCAACTTAGACTAATGCAGTGACGCAACTGCAAGATATTATGGGATAAATGTCTTCCAACAATACTAAAAAAATATCCAAATAAACAAACAATAAGCCTACCATCAATTTTAATAAAAAAAAAATCTCGGGTAAACTAGGAACAGGAAAGACAAGAAAATCGCAACAGAAAACGGCTCACCTTCCAGCACCAGCAACAACAATCTTCATCTTTGGAAAATCAATCATCGGCCGCCCCTGTGCTCTAACTGCTCCAAGAAGACCAGCAATCGCAACCCCTGCTGTCCCCTAAGCCGGATCATGAAGACGTAAAAATCATAAAATGAAAACCAAGATTTAGTATCACTATTAAGACTTTCAGTTCCTTCCTATCGAATCTTTACGGTATCTGGCCGTACAGAAAAGGTTAACTACTGAACGATAAAATGCTGGTTCTACATGAAATACGATATTTAAACATACCAGCGGCTAATTATTTCAAACATAGTAGACTCCCCTCAAAAAACGTCAGACAAAATTACCTAACACACGTAATATATGTACTACAGAAACAAATAATGGCAATTATCTACACAAAAATCAAACTAAGGAAGGGGCGACTCATTACCTGGACATCATCATTGAACATTCGATAGCTGTTTCTATACCTCTGCAGTAATTTGAAAGCCCACTTGCTCTGGAAATCCTCAAACTGTAGGTAGAAAAATAATAAAAGTTTCACAGTAAGAAACATTTGATATAGCAGGGATCTATGAAGCATCAGTTACCTGCACAATAACATGTGGCCACCGAGTAAACACTGCCTCCATAAATTCATCAATTACTTCTATATAGTCCTCATTCTCCAAACGATGTTGCTGCAGACCCAAGTCTGTCAACATTCAACAAAGAAAAACACAAAAAGAATGATACATGACAGATAATAAGCTAATTTCGTACATGTATCTAAACTACTGGACATCTCTAGACAATCAAATACAAACTAACATGTTATATAATATGTATTTAGAAAGAACAAAGCCTTCATTATCCTATCATAGTCATGTAATATTGGAAATCCCGAAACCATCAAAGACAAAAGTAGCAGGTGCAAATGAATCTTACACATTGGGTCCTTGAGTAGTTTTTCATTGTTTGTTCCAACATCAATCATGACAGGAAGTACCTAAACCAGCATGTGCCCACAAATATTGTTTCACGTCATCAATGACACAAGGGGGAAGGGAAAAATGATGCTGCAAGTACCCGTTGAGGATTTATTCCAGCTGCGGCGACATACAAATCAAGCTTCCCAACAGAAATTCCAATTCCATGAATGCCTAGATCTCCAAGACCCAAAATCCGGCTTCCATCGGTAACAACAATCATATCAACCTAAATGTAGCTTAAAACGTTACATCAGAAACCAATGACCACTAAAAGATATATCAGTTTCTTGGTATAATATAGACTAACAGACCGAGGTAATATACTAGTATCGGTCGCATTTATCAGACAAACATAGTTGCGATATCTTAAGGACAAATCAAGGACCTGTTCAGCTGGCCAGTTGTAAACCATGGACATCATTTCACCACGATCTTCGGCACTAAAGTACATTCCCCTTGGCCTCCTAAACAACCCACTGTAGTTCTGGCAGACAAGACCAACTGTAGGAGTATAAACTATTGGCGCATATTCCTCAATATTGGCAATCAAAACCTGAAACACATTAAAAAAACAATGTAAAATTAACCAAAAAAGCCTCTTCAGAAAAGAAAACAACTGTGTAAGCAAATTTTGCACGGATTCTAGCAGCAAATAGAGCAAGTTGTAGACTTTTTCTTAGCTTCTGACAAACAGGATTTCAAAAACATTGCTCCAGCTGTCTCCACACAGATTTCAACTTACAGATGATAATGAAGGGCAAACAAAAAGAAGAGAAAAAGTTCACCTTATAGTACATGGTCTCATTTCGATCATGCAAACGATTAAGAATTCGCCATTTAGCGAGAGCATTGGGATCAGAGGGTCCATCTCTTGCTTGCTCCTCCAGCCTCTTCAAGTCAGTCACTGTTTAAAAACATGATCATGTCAATAGATAAAAGACACTTATATGGTCATCAAGAAACTCCAATAGTAACTTACTGAAACGCTGAATTTGCTGCTCAGAATCCATAACATTAGGTGGAAGTAGTCCCCTAAGATCAAGGCGATCTCTCTCCGTCATCGTAAAAGCAGTCCCCTAACAGAGAGTTGGATTCGATTTAAAATTGCAAAGCTCAATCAGATCCAGGTCGAATTCAATTCAAAATCACAGCTCAATTTATACCTTGTTGAACCAAGGGTCATGGAGGATATCAAGGCTTCGTTTATGGACGATGGTGGGACGGTGGCCTTCCGTCGTGGTAAAAGATCTAGAGAATGAATACAGTATTCTCCGGTGGAGCATGCGGCTGAGAGAAGAAGTCAGCCGGAGGTTGTTCCCTATGCCCATCCCTTCAGACTCGCCGGCGAAAAATCGTACCGATCTGGTTACACACTGTTCCGACTCTCCGTATGTGTGAAAGTGTGATGATGACTATCGGAGACTCATTTTCTGTCTTTTTCGTTTCTCTTTATCCTTTTTTGAGTTTACTTCGCGAGATACATAAATTTAGTACAATAAGCGTATTTCCCCATGTAAGTATCACGTTTTTTCCCATAGCTACAACAATTTAAAATGCGCAATTGTTTAGAATAATATTTTTTTTAAAATTAAAATTTTAACAATAACATAAATTTAAAATTTAAATATATTAAAATTTTATTTTAATAAAAAAATTTAAATTCAAAATTAAAAAATATAAACTCAAATATAATATTTTAAATATATTAATAATTTATTTAAAATAAATAAATAATTTTATATAATTATCTTTATTATTTTTGAAATTTTAATTTTAAAATATTTTGAAACAAAAGTTTTAAAAAATTTATTTTAATATATTACTTTTTAAAAAATCTAAAACAATCTAGTATTCTTTTATCAATACTACTACGGGACAAATGTCTTTTCAAATGGTCAATTGTATAAATAACATTGTTTTAAATTTTGTTTTAAATATATTACCAGTAGTTTAAATTTATAAAAATAGCACAAATGGTTAAAAAATTTATTTTTAATAAGAAAAAGCTAAAATATAAACTAAAAACACAAATATAATATTTTAATTATATTTATAATTTATTTATGATAAATATGTATTTTCATAAAATAATTTGTGCTATTTTTGGAATTTTAAATTTAAAATACTAAATTTGTAAACTTTTTAATTTAAAAATGCTATTTTAGAGTATTACTATTTTAAAATTATATTTATAATAAATAAAATCTAAAATAAAAAATAAATATTATTTATGTATTATTTTTAATAAAATTTTAATTATTATAATTTAATTGAAAAACTAATATTTTGTTGATTTGTTATATAATACATCTTTTAATATTTATGCCACAATTTTGAATTAAATTATTTTTTCTAATAAAAATATAGTCTTAAAAATTACTTTAAAATTATTATTAACAAATAATTTTTTATATACATATTAATTGAATTATATATTAATTAGGTTTGTACCAATTTTTGATAAATTTGGCGACATTTGCAGTAGGTGTCGGCGAATTGTTCTTCGAAATCGCATGCCACTATCTCCGGCGACATTTGCAGTAAGAAAACCTCCATCTCTGGAAAGTATCGAGAAGGCAGACGCGATCTCTGTCGAAGGCCGCAACTTAGAAATCGCAGAGCGGTTTCGTTTCCGGCGAAATTTGCAGAGGCACGATCTCTTTGTTTCCGCCGAGATTTGCAGAGGCACGATCTCTTCGTTCTATTTGGTGATTTTTTTTATTTCCTTTCTCTCGTTTTGGTAAAGTCAGAAGAAAAAACAACGCAAAGATAAAACCAAATCTTATGTCTTATTTCTCTATTTTTTTCTTCACCTCACGCTTGATCAAACTACTAGTGTTGTGTTGTTTGGGAGATAGTTTAAGCAACTGTTTCAAATAGATTGAGTTTGAGAGATAAGCTCCAAATATTTTGACAAATTCTGGAATCAAATCCAAAATTGCTTGATTTTGCATATAATGTCAGCTGAGAATTATTAGATTACTGGAATTAAATCATTTGTGATATGTTTTCTCGGTAGTAACTTAGAAACGAAAACTACCTAGCTCTATAGTAACGTGTTATTTAAGAAAAAACTCTCTGCTTTACACGTTATTGGTTGTATGCTAATTTGGAGATATTTATAAAAAGTAAGGAACTTTCAATTTTTTCTACATTAATTTCACTCATCTTGCGTGGAATACAAAAGTAAATAAGCTATCATGTGTTGCTCATCACTATATCTAAAATATTATTTATATAATATTTATACCAACGGTTTATAATTCCAAATCTTTTTAATTATGAAAGAAGTGTTAAGCAAAAAATTATTTTATACTTTCCAAATGCATATATAAATCCGGTTGCAAACCGTTGTTTGGATTTATTGATCGAAATGAGTAACTTAGGTGTTAATTATTTTCTTTGTTAGCCTTTCAACAAAGAATGATATATTTAAATAAAATGTAAATAATAACCAGTGAATAAATATTATAACAACATTTTCATTGTTCTTTTTACCAATCATTACCCTCTAATTAACTACACCATCAGTATACATCAAATGATAAACCTAAATAAGAATCTCTAAAAGAATACTTTCATGTACACTCAATCTAAATCCAACATTACTGCCCACAAGAACTTGAGAACAACTCCCACATAACTTGGTGATACGTGTACTTTTAACCCAACTGTCATTACAAATCACGGGTGGAATTTAACACCTATTACCAAAACCAACCTTTTGAATTGCTTCTTTGCAGTTCTATCCTCGATTCTTTTGGTTGAAACTCAACTCCTTACGATTTGATGGTAAAATGATGCTAAAAACTAAAGATGTTAAAATGGGTATACACATCCCATTTATACCCACCAAATATCATACCCACCTCTCAAACCCTATAACCCTTTATCATAAAAATGTAATAGAATTGTCCATTTAAACCTATTTATAATTACATTTACTCATTTAACCCATATAAACCTATTTAACCCATTTAAATTATATTTAATTTTTTATATTAATTTGCAAACAATATATTTTAAATAAAAAATATTATAATTTTTTTTATTAAAAAAGGTAATAATTTTATGTATTTTTAAATAAATTTTTTTTTATAATGATGTTAAAATATTATTTAAAAATAAAATATTGTTTTTTCAAATATTTCATGAGAAAATTGAATCTTTTATTTTTAAATGTTAAAATGGGTAAATCCATCCCATTGAGAGCTCACCCCATTTAAATTCATATCCGTTAAGATCCTAATTTATTAATACCCATTTAAAACCATAACTATTTATTAGTAAGTTCGTGATTCCATATTTTTATCCAAACAGATGATTGCGTATTTTTCGCTAAAAACGTAATTGTATATTTTTTTCCGAAAATGTAATTCGGTATTTTCCCACAAAAACCATAATTTTGCATTTCTAGCCAAAAACGTGATACCGTATTTTCTCTCTAATTCGATATCTTTCTTTCAAAGATATAATTTTGAATTCTTTTACCAAAACCGCGATTTCGTATTTTTTCATCAAAAGATGTAATTCCAAATTATTCTACCAAAAACGTAATTCTAAATTTTCCCGCCAAAATATAATTATGCATTTCGTGTCAAAAACGTAATTTTGTATTTTCTTACTAAAACATGATTTTTGTTCTTTATTTTTCGCAAAAAGTAATTGATTATATACTTTTGAACCATTGTTTCAACAAGAGTAAAATATAAATGGATATAGTAAATGGATTTTAAATGGATATCCATTTTACCTATTAATTTCAATGATAATAAATTAGTATAAATGGATAATTATTCATTGTGAATATCCATTAATTTAAAACCCACTTCTCTATCGAAAACCACCAAAATATTTTTTGAACTATAAAATCACCATTGATATTCACAAATAAGCCAAACAAAAGTCTAATGTTAAACATACAAAAAGCTGTCGCGTGCTGCCAAGGCATTCTACAACCTACACCTACATAAATGAATCTAAGGGTGATTCGTCATTCCTTTTATGGCATTTGACCAAGATCACATGACCTTCCAACTCATTAGCTTTTATGGACATAGATATGTGTCACATAAAACACACAATATATCAAAATGTGAACATCTACTGTGGTTATATTATTCAAGTGATCAAAGGTAATCTATTTTGAACTATAAAATAACACTTTTTAAGTTTTTATTTTAATAAATCATGTAGTTTAAATTTCCAAAAATAGTATAAATTTAATATTAAAATACCTCAAATTAAGCAAATTTATCGGAAAGCCTGTTTTGTATTTTTTTTAAAATCACACTTACTGAAAAGTCTCCATTGTTTTTTGATTTACAAAGCACACTTCATGATTTGCTTTATATTTTTTAACAAAGTAGATTTTCCGAAAACTACGTGTATTGTTTTTTACGAAACAAGTTTCCTGCAAAGTCAACTTTGTATTGTTTTAACAAATCATACTTGATCGTTATATTCACATATTTCGCATGGACTGTAACGTAATTGACATTTTTACATTATTTTTATATCATAAGAAGGTTTTTGTGATTTCACTACCCTTATGGGTTACTTTTGTGAAGTAATTTTCATGAAGGTTAATTTTGTTTCTGGAGACAAGTTTTGAGTCAATTTTAATAATTTACACATTTGAAAATTTATATACTTCAAAATTATAAAGCTGAGTTAAATACAAAATTTTAAATTTAGAATATAATCAATTTATTTTACACATATGCACAAAACACGATAACTCGGAAGAAATACATAGGTTAAATGTAGTTTAGTGTTTTCAAGATTAATATGCTACGTGAACAGATAAGCAAACTGATATATAAATTATCATGTTTAAGCAAAATTTGCTACGCCGAAACGAGAGAGTAGGTGTTTGGGAGTCAAGAATCTACGAAGGAATATCTTAGCTTTACACTCCAAATTGGAGGATTTAATTTGGGCCATGCATTGTGTGTTCTTCCAATAACAAACTCTAGTGATGTTCGAAACATACTACTTAGAACTGGTAAATAGTGTCTTATTTGAAAATATTGCTGCATAAGCAGTACATTTGGAGAAATTTATAAAAATCAAAGAATTGTTAACCGTTTTTTACATCAATTTCACTCACCGTGCATGAAATACAAGGGTGGATAGGCTATCACGTGTTTCTCATTAGTATAACTAAAATATTATTTATATAAAAGTTTTACCAGCAGTTTATAACTCCGAACATTTCTTATGAAACAAGTGTTAAGCAAAAAATTATTTTACACTTGCCAAATGCAAATCTGGTTGCAAACAGTTGATTGGATTTATTGATTGAAATGAGTAACTTGGATATCAATTATTTTCTTTGTTAGCCTTCAAACAAAAACTGATATACTTAAGTGAAATGTAAATAATAAACCAATGAATGATATGTTTGTTTAGTCCAACATACACAACTCTTTCGTTGTTCTTTTTACCCATGATTAGTCCCTCATTAAGTACTCCACCAGTATGCATCAAAGGATAAATCTAAAATAAGAATATGTAGAAAAATACTGTCATGTGTAGCAACTAGACAGTCAATCTAGATCCAACATTATTGTCCACAAAAACTTGAGAACAACTCCCACACATTTTCTTGGTGATACGTGTACTTTTAACCCAACTTTCATAACAAATCACGAGTGAAGTTTAACATCTATTAGGAAAACCAATCTTTTTATTGGTTATTTGCAGTGCATTCTATCCTGGATTCTTTTGGTTGCCGCCCAAATGCTTACGGTTTGACGGTAAAACGATAGCCAAAGCCACCAAAATATTTCCATCGAACTTTTATCTTATTGAACCCATAAGAGAAAAAAAGGGAATGAGTACTTTAGAATTTCTAGTAGGTGTAGTTCTAGGGTCCACAAAATTCGCCATTCATATGCACATACAAGCCAAACAAAAGTCTAATGTTAAACCACAAAAAAGCATCACTTCCTACCAGGGCACTACTCGAATTCGTAGAGATGGATTACTCTTATTCGAATTTGAATCGATTGAACATGAGAATCACATCTCATGATATTTTAATGAGTTGCTAGTGTGGAGATGGCATTACCATATATCTATTTCCTTAATTTTATCATCTAAGACAAAAGATAATCCAAATCGGCAATTTTGTTGATGTGTAAATGCATTGAAAGTATATGTGGATTCAACGCTTTGAATTGTACTGTTTGCGTCAAGTCTTTTATGAATTACAGTACATTACATGTGATTAGGAAAAAACGAAAGAGCATTTGTTCAATTGTTTTGATGAAACAGTTTTTGAAAAGGTTAGGAAAATTGATTCGAATCATAGGAGATTTGCACAAGATGTAAAAGCTTTAAGAGAAACATTGGTGGAGAATGTGGAGATTCAAAAAAAAATGCTTCTGAAAATAGAGAAAGAGATTGAGAATAAGGTCATCTATGCAAATTTATGAATTTATGAATGTCATGATCATAGAAATGTCATCATAACATTTTCTTAAAATCTTGCACATTGCACAACCTAAGGATCATTTTTTGGTTCGATCACTGTAGATATGCATCCTAACTTAATATATATATATATATATATATATATATATATATATATATATATATGTTATAGATTCTAATTTTCCGTAATAAAAATGTTCATCATTATCTTTCAAATGAAAAATAACGGAAAACAACAACCTTTTCGGCTTGGGTAAAATGTTGTAATTAGAAAATTAATTTGTCAATGTTACTAGAAAGAGGACACACACAAAACTATCCATTTCAGTTTTCATTTTTAATTGTATGAATTATATTTTTAATTTTGAAGTATGATTATATATTATTTTAGAATCAAATTCTATTTATACTATATTTTAGTTTGATTATATATTATAAATTATAGACTATATAAAATATAGTTTTTGTTTTTGGTTTGATTATATTTTTGAAATTTTTTATCTTATGTTTAAATATTAATTATTAGAAGAAGTATCAAATTTTATAAGTGTATCAACAAAAATTATATATATTTTTAGAATAATTATATTGTATTTTTTCATATTAATATTTTTATTTTATCTGTAAAATCTCGTACATGATCTAATGCAACAATCACACTTTGTTTGCTCTATTGCTGCAAATATTCAACACAAGTTAAATATATATACATATATATATAGGTAGTTATTACCGACTATAAATTCTAAGAAAAAAATGTTTAACCATTGTTATTCACGTGATCAAAGGTAATTTATTTTGAACCATAAAGTATATAGAGAAATCGAAAAATTAACACTTTTAAAGTTTTTGTTTCAAATATATCATCATTAGTTTAAATTTTCAAAAATATCAAAAATTTAATGTTAAAATACCTTAAAATTTTTTAATAAAGAACAATTAAATCCTAAATTGGAAAAAATAAATATAATTTTTTATTATATTTATAATTTATTTATGATAAATATGTATTTTCAGAAAATAATATGTGATATTTTTACAATTTTAAATTTATAGTGTTAATTTGAACAAAAACTTAAAAAATGCTATTTTAATATATTACTCTAGTAGATATTTCTAAATACTTTGACAAATATAAAAATAAAAATAATTAATTAAGAATATTCTTGGTTAATGGTACAACAAAAGTTAAATGATTAATTTGAGAAAATATAAGAATTGAGATTTTATAATAAATCAAACTATAAATAGGTCGTTCATTTTCTTTCAATGAACCAAACATTAACTATAATACACATATGTGCATTATCTTGTTAATCTTTCGTTTCTTTTATCATATATCAAATAATTTAAATATCTATACATAATTAGATAAATATTAACCAGGTGGAATGTACACAACTATGATTGATACACTATGTTTATGGGAATTTGGTTAGTTTTTCAACAAAGATTTCGACAATGTGAGTTGTTTCCACAATCTCTTACGGATTCTAAAACACACATATACAAATGAATGGGATGTTATAGAGAGATCGAATAAGGTGATAAACGTTTCGATATAATAATATTAGCTTTATTTAATTGAAATCGTTATATCAATTTGAAGATCAATAAATAATTTAAAATTACTAGAAGAAGTATCAATTTTTATAATTGTAGCAACAACAATTTGGTATGTTTTTAGAATAATCACATTGCCCTCCTTCATAGTGGTTCTTTATACAATCATCATAACATTTCCGTTGTCCGTAAAATCTTGTACACTGTTCAATGCAATGAACATCATTTGCTTTCTCTATCATTGCAAATATTCAACACAAGTTAGTATATATATAGTTATCATACCAACTATAAATTTTAAGAAAATAAAATGTTTATTGAACAATAATAATTTACCTGATGCGGCCAAAACATTGTAGGTAGAAAACAAAAATACCAATGTTACTACAAGAAAAATAGTCGCAAATGTTTTTGTGATACCCATTTTATTTTTCACTAAATTCTATCGAGGAAACTGGTTTTTGATCTTCATGAAAAATTCTATTTATACAAATATTTTGTTGAGTAGAATATCAATTTCAACCATATCTTTCAATTTTTACTTTAAAAAAATGGATATGTCATATTTGTTAATATGATGTTGTCTAGATTTGATTTGAGGTTTTACTAAAATTAATAGTCAATGTTCATCATCAATTTCACAAAATATCTTTTTTATGCTTTGAATTTTGACAAAAAATAAATGTTCTAATAACTATGAATACAAATCTTTATTTAAATGATTTATTTTATTTTATATTAAATTTCAAATTAAGCAAATTTTTTGGAAAACCTGTTTTGTATTTTTTAACAAATCACATTTACTGAAAAGTCTGCATTGTTTTTTGATTTACAAAGCACACTTCATGATCTGCATTGTATTTTTTAACAAAGTAGATTTTCCGGAAACTATGTGTATTTTTTTTTTACGAAACAAGTTTCCTGCAAAGCCAACTTTGTACTGTTTTAACAAATTAGACTTCATCGTTACGTTCACATGCTTCACATGGACTATAACGTAACTGATATTTCTACATTATTTTTATGTCATAAGAAGGTTTTTGTAATTTCACTACCCTTATGGGTTACTTTTTTGAAGTAATTTTCATGAAGGTTAATTTTGTTTCTGGAGACAAGTTTTGAGTCAATTTTAATAATTTACCTATTTAAAAATTTATATACTTCAAAATTATAAAGCTGAGTTAAATACAAAATTTTAAATTTAGAATATAATCAATTTATTTTATACATATGCACAAAACACGATAACTCGGAAGAAATACATAGGTTAAATGTAGTTTAGTGTTTTCAAGATTAATATGCTACGTGAACAGATAAGCAAACTGATATATAAATTATCATGTTTAAGCAAAATTTGCTACGCCGAAACGAGAGAGTAGGTGTTTGGGAGTCAAGAATCTACGAAGGAATATCTTAGCTTTACACTCCAAATTGGAGGATTTAATTTGGCCATGCATTGTGTGTTCTTCCAATAACAAACTCTAGTGATGTTCGAAACATACTACTTAGAACTGGTAAATAGTGTCTTATTTGAAAATATTGCTGCATAAGCAGTACATTTGGAGAAATTTATAAAAATCAAAGAATTGTTAACCGTTTTTTACATCAATTTCACTCACCGTGCATGAAATACAAGGGTGGATAGGCTATCACGTGTTTCTCATTAGTATAGCTAAAATATTATTTATATAAAAGTTTTACCAGCAGTTTATAACTCCGAACATTTCTTATGAAACAAGTGTTAAGCAAAAAATTATTTTACACTTGCCAAATGCAAATCTGGTTGCAAAGAGTTGATTGGATTTATTGATTAAAATGAGTAACTTGGATATCGATTATTTTTTTTGTTAGCCTTCAAACAAAAACTGATATACTTAAGTGAAATGTAAATAATAAACCAATGAATGATATATTTGTTCAGTCCAACATACACAACACTTTCGTTGTTTTTTTTACCCATGATTAGTCCCTCATTAAGTACTCCACCAGTATGCATCAAAGGATAAATCTAAAATAAGAATATGTAGAAAAATACTTTCATGTGTAGCAACTAGACAGTCAATCTAGATCCAACATTATTGCCCACAAAAACTTGAGAACAACTTCCACACATTTTCTTGGTGATACGTGTACTTTTAACCCAACTTTCATAACAAATCACGAGTGAAGTTTAACATCTATTAGGAAAACCAATTTTTTTATTGGCTCCTTGCAGTGCATTCTATCCTGGATTCTTTTGGTTGCCGCCCAAATGCTTGCGGTTTGACGGTAAAACGATAGCCAAAGCCACCAAAATATTTTTCATCGAACTTTTATCTTATTGAACCCATAAGAGAAAAAAAGAGGAATGAGTATTTTTGAATTTCTAGTAGGTGTAGTTGTAGGGTCCACAAAATTCACCATTCATATGCACATACAAGCCAAACAAAAGTCTAATGTTAAACTACAAAAAAGCATCACTTCTTACCAGGGCACTACTCGAATTCGTAGAGATGGATTACTCTTATTTGAATTTGAATCAATTGAACATGAAAATCACATCTCATGAAATTTTAATGAGTTGCTATTGTGGAGATGGCATTACCATATATCTATTTCCTCAATTTTATCATCTAAGACGAAAGATAATCCATATCGACAATTTTATTGATGTGTAAATGCATTAAAAATATATGTGGATTCAACGCTTTGAATTGTACTGTTTGCGTCAAGTCTTTTATGAATTACAGTACATTACATGTGATTAGGAAAAAAACGAAAGAGCATTTGTTCAATTATTTTGATGAAACAGTTTTTGAAAAGGTTAGGAAAATCGAATCGAATCATAGGAGATTTGCACAGGATGTAAAAGCTTTAAGAGAAACATAGGTGGAGAATGTGGAGATTCAGAAAAAAATGCTTCTGAAAATAGAGAAAGAGATTGAGAATAAGGTCATCTATGCGAATTTATGAATTTATGAATGTCATGATCATAGAAATGTCATCATAACATTTTTTTAAAATCTTGCACATTGCACAACCTAAGGATCATTTTTTTGTTCGATCACTGTAGATATGCATCCTAACTTAATATATATATATAGTTATGTTATAGATTCTAATTTTCCGTACTAAAAATTATCATCATTATCTTTCAAATGAAAAATAACGGAAAACAACAACCTTTTCGGCTTGGATAAAATGTTGTAATTAGAAAATTAATTTGTCAATGTTACTAGAAAGAGGACACACACAAAACTATCCATTTCAGTTTTTATTTTTAATTGTATGAATTATATTTTTAATTTTGAAGTATGATTATATATTATTTTAGAATCAAATTCTATTTATACTATATTTTAGTTTGATTATATATTATAAATTATAGACTATATAAAATATATTTTTTGTTTTTGGTTTGATTATATTTTTGAAATTTTTTATCTTATGTTTAAATATTAATTATTAGAAGAAGTATCAAATTTTATAAGTGTATCAACAAAAATTATATATATTTTTAGAATATTTATATTGTACTTTTTCATATTAATATTTTTATTTTATCTGTAAAATCTCGTACATGATCTAATGCAACAATCACACTTTGCTTGCTCTATTGCTGCAAATATTCAACACAAGTTAAATATATACACATATATATATATAGGTAGTTATTACCGACTATAAATTCTAAGAAAAAATGTTTAACCATTGTTATTCACATGATCAAAGGTAATTTATTTTGAACCATAAAGTATATAGAGAAATCGAAAAATTAACACTTTTAAAGTTTTTGTTTCAAATATATCATCATTAGTCTAAATTTTCAAAAATATAAAAAATTTGATGTTAAAATACCTTAAAAAATTTTAATAAAGAACAATTAAATCCTAAATTGGAAAAAATAAATATAATTTTTATTATATTTATAATTTATTTATGATAAATATGTATTTTCAGAAAATAATATGTGATATTTTTACAATTTTAAATTTATAGTGTTAATTTGAACAAAAACTTAAAAAATGCTATTTTAATATATTACTCTAGTAGATATTTCTAAATACTTTGACAAATATAAAAATAAAAATAATTAATTAAGAATATTCTTGGTTAATGGTACAACAAAAGTTAAATGATTAATTTGAGAAAAATATAAGAATTGAGATTTTATAATAAATCAAACTATAAATAGGTCGTTCATTTTCTTTCAATGAACCAAACATTAACTATAATACACATATGTGCATTATCTTGTTAATCTTTCGTTTCTTTTATCATATATCAAATAATTTAAATATCTATACATAATTAGATAAATATTGACCAGGTGAAATGTACACAACTATGATTGATATACTATGTTTATGGGAATTTGGTTAGTTTTTCAACAAAGATTTCGACAATGTGAGTTGTTTCCACAATCTCTTACGGATTCTAAAACACACATATACAAATGAATGAGATGTTATAGAGAGATCGAATAAGGTGATAAACGTTTCGATATAATAATATTAGCTTTATTTAATTGAAATCGTTATATCAATTTGAAGATCAATAAATAATTTAAAATTACTAGAAGAAGTATCAATTTTTATAATTGTAGCAACAACAATTTGGTATGTTTTTAGAATAATCACATTGCCCTCCTTCATAGTGGTTCTTTATACAATCATCATAACATTTCCTTTGTCCGTAAAATCTTGTACACTGTTCAATGCAATGAACATCATTTGCTTTCTCTATCATTGCAAATATTCAACACAAGTTAGTATATATATAGTTATCATACCAACTATAAATTTTAAGAAAATAAAATGTTTATTGAACAATAATAATTTACCTGATGCGGCCAAAACATTGTAGGTAGAAAACAAAAATACCAATGTTACTACAAGAAAAATAGTCGCAAATGTTTTTGTGATACCCATTTTATTTTTCACTAAATTCTATCGAGGAAACTGGTTTTTGATCTTCATGAAAAATTCTATTTATACAAATATTTTGTTGAGTAGAATATCAATTTCAACCATATCTTTCAATTTTTACTTTAAAAAAATGGATATGTCATATTTGTTAATATGATGTTGTCTAGATTTGATTTGAGGTTTTACTAAAATTAATAGTCAATGTTCATCATCAATTTGACAAAATATCTTTTTTATGCTTTGAATTTTGACAAAAAATAAATGTTCTAATAACTATGAATAGAAATTTTTATTTAAATGATTTATTTTATTTTATATTAAATTTTCAAATTAAGCAAGTTTTTCGGAAAGCCTGTTTTGTATTTTTTAACAAATCACATTTACTGAAAAGTGTGCATTGTTTTTTGATTTACAAAGCACACTTCATGATCTGCTTTGTATTTTTTAACAAAGTAGATTTTCCGAAAATTATGTGTATTTTTTTTTACGAAAAAAGTTTCCTGCAAAGCCAACTTTGTATTGTTTTAACAAATCAGACTTCATCATTATGTTCACATGCTTCACATGGACTGTAACGTAACTGACATTTCTACATTATTTTTATGTCATAAGAAGGTTTTTGTAATTTCACTACCCTTATGGGTTACTTTTGTGAAGTAATTTTCATGAAGGTTAATTTTGTTTCTGGAGACAAGTTTTGAGTCAATTTTAATAATTTACCCATTTAAAAATTTATATACTTCAAAATTATAAAGCTGAGTTAAATACAAAATTATAAATTTAGAATATAATCAATTTTATTTTATACATATGCACAAAACACGATAACTCAGTAGAAATACAGAGGTTAAATGTAGTTTAGTGTTTTCAAGATTAATATGCTACGTGAACAGATAAGCAAACTGATATATATAAATTATCATGTTTAAGCAGAATTTGCTACGCCGAAACGAGAGATTAGGTGTTTGGGAGTCAATAATCTACGAAGGAATATCTTAGCTTTACACTCCAAATTGGAGGATTTAATTTGGGTCATGCATTGTGTGTTCTTCCAACAACAATATCTAGTGATGTTCGAAACATATTACTTAGAACTGGTAAATAGTGTATTATTTGAAAATGTTGTTGCATAAGCAGTACATTTGGAGAAAATTATAAAAATCAAAGAATTGTTAACTTTGTTTTACATCAATTTCACTCACCGTGCATGAAATACAAGGGTAGATAGGCTATCACGTGTTTCTCATTAGTATAGCTAAAATATTATTTATATAAAAATTTTACCAGCAGTTTATAACTCCGAACATTTTTTAGGAAACAAGTGTTGAGCAAAAAATTATTTTACACTTGCCAAATGCAAATCTGGTTGCAAACAGTTGATTGGATTTACTGATTAGAATGAGTAACTTGGACATCGATTATTTTCTTTGTTAGCCTTCAAACAAAAACTGATATACTTAAGTGAAATGTAAATAATAAACCAATGAATGATATGTTTGTTCAGTCCAACATACACAACACTTTCGTTGTGCTTTTTACCCATGATTAGTCCCTCATTAAATACTCCACCAGTATGCATCAAAGGATAAATCTAAAATAAGAATCTGTAGAAAAATACTTTCATGTGTAGCAACTTAGACAGTCAATCTAGATCCAACATTATTGCCCACAAAAACTTGAGAACAACTCCCACACATTTTCTTGGTGATACGTGTACTTTTAACCCAATTTTCATAACAAATCACGAGTGAAGTTTAACATCTATTAGGAAAACCAATCTTTTTATTGGTTCCTTGCAATGCATTCTATCCTGGATTCTTTTGGTTGCCGCCCAAATGCTTATGGTTTGATGGCAAAACGATAGCAAAAGTCACCAAAATATTTTTCATCGAGCTTTTATCTTATTGAACCCATAAGAGAAAAAAAGAGGGAATGAGTACTTTAGAATTTCTAGTAATTGTAGTTGTAGGGTCCACAAAATTCACCATTCATATGCACATACAAGCCAAACAAAAGTCTAATGTTAAACCACAAAAAAGCATCACTTCCTACCAGGGCACTACTCGAATTCGTAGAGATGGATTACTCTTATTCGAATTTGAATCGATTGAACATGAGAATCACATCTCATGATATTTTAATGAGTTGCTAGTGTGGAGATGGCATTACCATATATCTATTTCCTCAATTTTATCATCTAAGACGAAAGATAATCCATATCGACAATTTTGTTGATGTGTAAATGCATTGAAAGTATATGTGGATTCAACGCTTTGAATTGTACTGTTTGCGTGAAGTCTTTTATGAATTACAGTACATTACATGTGATTAGGAAAAAAACGAAAGAGCATTTGTTCAATTGTTTTGATGAAACAATTTTTGAAAAGGTTAGGAAAATTGATCCGAATCATAGGAGATTTGCACAGGATGTAAAAGCTTTAAGAGAAACATTGGTGGAGAATGTGGAGATTCACAAAAAATGCTTCTGAAAATAGAAAAAGAGATTGAGAATAAGGTCATCTATGCGAATTTATGAATTTATGAATGTCATGATCATAGAAATGTCATCATAACATTTTCTTAAAATCTTGCACATTGCACAACCTAAGGATCATATTTTTTGTTCGATCACTGTAGATATGCATCCTAACTTAATATATATATATATATATATATATATATATATATATATATATAGTTATGTTATAGATTCTAATTTTTCGTAACGAAAATGTTCATCATTATCTTTCAAATGAAAGATAACTAAAAACAACAACTTTTTCGGCTTGGGTAAAATGTTGTAATTAGAAAATTAATTTGTCAATGTTACTAGAAAGAGGACACACACGAAACTATCCATTTCAGTTTTTATTTTTAATTGTATGAATTATATTTTTAATTTTGAAGTATGATTATATATTATTTTAGAATCAAATTCTATTTATACTATATTTTAGTTTGATTATATATTATAAATTATAGACTATATAAAATATAGTTTTTGTTTTTGGTTTGATTATATTTTTGAAATTTTTTTATCTTATGTTTAAATATTAATTATTAGAAGAAGTATCAAATTTTATAAGTGTATCAACAAAAATTATATATATTTTTAGAATAATTATATTGTATTTTTTCATATTAATATTTTATTTTATCTGTAAAATCTCGTATATGATCTAATGCAACAATCACACTTTGCTTGCTCTATTGCTGCAAATATTCAACACAAGTTAAATATATATATACATGTATATATAGGTAGTTATTACCGACTATAAATTCTAAGAAAAAAATGTTTAACCATTGTTATTCACGTGATCAAAAGTAATTTCTTTTGAACCATAAAGTATTTAGAGAAATCGACAAATTAACACTTTTAAAGTTTTTGTTTCAAATATATTATCATTAGTTTAAATTTTCAAAAATATCAAAACTTTAATATTAAAATATCTTAAAAATTTTAATAAAGAAAATTTAAATCCTAAATTGGAAAGAATAAATATAATATTTTATTATATTTATAATTTATTTATGATAAATATGTATTTTCAGAAAATAATATGTGATATTTTTAGAATTTTAAATTTATTATGTTAATTTGAACAAAAACTTAAAAATGCTATTTTAATGTATTACTCTAGTATATATTTCTAATTACTTTAACAAATATAAAAATAAAAATAATTATTTAAGAATATTCTTGGTTAATGGTACAACAAAAGTTAAATGATTAATTTGAGAAAATATAAGAATTGAGATTTTATAATAAATCAAACTATAAATAGGTCGTTCATTTTTTTTCAATGAACCAAACATTAAGTATAATACACATATGTGCATTATCTCGTTAATCTTTCGTTTCCTTTATCATATATCAAATAATTTAAATATCTATACATAATTAGATAAATATTGACCAGGTGGAATGTACACAACTATGATTGATACACTATGTTTATGGGAATTTGGTTAGTTTTTCAACAAAGATTTCGACAATGTGAGTTGTTTCCACAATCTCTTATGGATTCTAAAACACACGTGTATAAATGAGTGGGATGGTATAGAGAGATCGAATATGATAAACATTTCGTTATAATAATATTAGTTTTATTTAATTGAAATCGTTATATCAATTTGAAGATTAATAAATAATTTAAAATTACTAGAAGAAATATCAATTTTTAGAATTATAGCAACAACAATTTGGTATGTTTGTAGAATAATCACATTGCCCTCCTTCATAGTGGTTCTTTATACAATCATCATAACATTTCCTTTGTCCGTAAAATCTTGTACACTGTTCAATGCAATGAACATTATTTGCTTTCTCTATCGTTGTAAATATTCAACACAAGTTAGTATATATAATGTTATCATACTAACTATAAATTTAAAGAAAATAAAATGTTTATTGAACAATAATAATTTACCTGATATGGCCAAAACATTGTAGGTAGAAAACAAAAATGCCAATGTTACTACAAGAAAAATAGTCGCAAATGTTTTTGTGATACCCATTTTAATTTTCAGTAAATTCTATCAAGAAAACTGGTCTTTGATCTTCATGAAAAATTCTATTTATACAAATATTGTGTTGAGTAGAATATCAATTTCAACCATATCTTTCAATTTTTACTTTGAACAAAAATGGATATGTCATATTTGTTAATATGATGTTGTCTAGATTTGATTTGAGGTTTTAGTAAAATTAATAGTCAATGCTCATCATAAATTTCACAAAATATCTTTTTTATGCTTTGAATTTTAACAAAAAATAAATTTTCTTATAACTATGAATACAAATTTTTATTTAAATGATTTATTTATTTTATATTAAATTTTCAAATTAAGTAAATTTCTCGGAAAGCCTCTTTTGTATTTTTTTAATAAATCACACTTACTGAAAAGTCTGTATTGTTTTTTTATTTACAAAGCACACTTCATGATCTGTTTTATATTTTTTAACAAAGTAGATTTTCCAAAAACTATTTGTATTGTTTTTCACGAAACAAGTTTCCTCAAAGTCAACTTTGTATTGTTTTAACAAATCAGACTTCATCGTTACGTTCATATACTTCACATGGACTGTAACGTAATTGATATTTCTACATTATTTTTATGTCATAAGAAGGTTCTTGTAATTTCACTACCCTTATGGGTTACTTTTGTGAAGTAATTTTCATGAAGGTTAATTTTGTTTCTGGAGACAAGTTTTGAGTCAATTTTAATAATTTACCCATTTGAAAATTTATATACTTCAAAATTATAAAGCTGAGTTAAATACAAAATTTTAAATTTAGAATATAATCAATTTTATTTTATACATATGCACAAAACACGATAACTCAGTAGAAATACAGAGGTTAAATGTAGTTTAGTGTTTTCAAGATTAATATGCTACGTGAACATATAAGCAAACTGATATATATAAATTATCATGTTTAAGCAGAATTTGCTACGCCGAAACGAGAGAGTAGGTGTTTGGGAGTCAAGAATCTACGAAGGAATATCTTAGCTTTACACTCCAAATTGGAGGATTTAATTTGGGCCATGCATTGTGTGTTCTTCCAATAACAAACTCTAGTGATGTTCGAAACATACTACTTAGAACTGGTAAATAGTGTCTTATTTGAAAATATTGCTGCATAAGCAGTACATTTGGAGAAATTTATAAAAATCAAAGAATTGTTAACCGTTTTTTACATCAATTTCACTCACCGTGCATGAAATACAAGGGTGGATAGGCTATCACGAGTTTCTCATTAGTATAACTAAAATATTATTTATATAAAACTTTTACCAGTAGTTTATAACTCCGAACATTTTTTATGAAACAAGTGTTAAGCAAAAAATTATTTTACACTTGCCAAATGCAAATCTAGTTGCAAACAGTTGATTGGATTTATTGATTGAAATGAGTAACTTGGATATCGATTATTTTCTTTGTTAGCCTTCAAACAAAAACTGATATACTTAAGTGAAATGTAAATAATAAACCAATGAATGATATGTTTGTTCAGTCCAACATACACAACACTTTCGTTGTTCATTAAGTACTCCACCAGTATGCATCAAAGAATAAATCTAAAATAAGAATCTGTAGAAAAATACTTTCATGTGTAGCAACATTATTGTCTACAAAAACTTGAGAACAACTCCCACACATTTTCTTGGTGATACATGTACTTTTAACCCAACTTTCATAACAAATCACGAGTGAAGTTTAACATCTATTAGGAAAACCAATCTTTTTATTGGTTCCTTGCAGTGCATTCTATCCTGGATTCTTTTGGTTGCCGCCCAAATGCTTACGGTTTGACTGTAAAACGATAGCCAAAGCCACCAAAATATTTTTCATCGAACTTTTATCTTATTGAACCCATAAGAGAAAAAAAAAGAGGGAATGAGTACTTTAGAATTTCTAGTAAGTGTAGTTCTAGGGTCCACAAAATTCACCATTCATATGCACATACAAGCCAAACAAAAGTCTAATGTTAAACCACAAAAAGCATCACTTCCTACCAGGGCACTACTCGAATTCGCAGAGATGGATTACTCTTATTCGAATTTGAATCGATTGAACATGAGAATCACATCTCATGATATTTTAATGAGTTGCTAGTGTTGAGATGGCATTTCCATATATCTATTTCCTCAATTTTACCATCTAAGACGAAAAATAATCTAAATCGGCAATTTTATTGATGTGTAAATGCATTGAAAGTATATATGGATTCAACGCTTTGAATTGTACTGTTTGCGTCAAGTCTTTTATGAATTACAATACATTACATGTGATTAGGAAAAAAACGAAAGAGCCTTTGTTCAATTGTTTTGATGAAACAGTTTTTGAAAAGGTTAGGAAAATTGATTCGAATCATAGGAGATTTGCACAGGATGTAAAATCTTTAAGAGAAACATTGGTGGAGAATGTGGAGATTCACAAAGAAATGCTTCTGAAAATAGAGAAAGAGATAGAGAATAAGGTCATCTTTGCGAATTTATGAATTTATGAATGTCATGATCATAGAAATGTCATCATAACATTTTCTTAAAATCTTGCATTGCACAACCTAAGGATCATATTTTTTTGTTTGATCACTGTAGATATGCATCCTAACTTATATATATATATATATATATATATATATATATATATATATAGTTCATGTTATAGATTCTAATTTTCCATAACGAAAATGTTCATCATTATCTTTCAAATGAAAGATAACTGAAAACAACAACATTTTCGGCTTGGGTAAAATGTTGTAGTTAGAAAATTAATTTGTCAATGTTACTAGAAAGAGGACACACATGAAACTATCCATTTCAGTTTTCATTTTTAATTGTATGAATTATATTTTTAATTTTGAAGTATGATTATATATTATTTTAGAATCAAATTCTATTTATACTATATTTTAGTTTGATTATATATTATAAATGATAGACTATATAAAATATAGTTTTTATTTTTGGTTTGATTATATTTTTGAAAACTTTTATCTTATGTTTAAATATTAATTATTAGAAGAAGTATCAAATTTTATAAATGTATCAACAAAAATTATATATATTATTAGAATAATTATATTGTACTTTTTCATATTAATATTTTATTTTATCTGTAAAATCTCGTACATGATCTAATGCAACAATCACACTTTGCTTGCTCTATTGCTACAAATATTCAACACATGTTAAATATATATATATATATAGGTAGTTATTACCGACTATAAATTTTAAGAAAAAAATGTTTAACCATTATTATTCACGTGATCGAAGGTAATTTATTTTGAACCATAAAGTATATAGGGAAATAAAAAAATTAACACTTTTAAATTTTTTTTGTTTCAAATATATCATTATTAGTTTAAATTTCCAAAAATATCAAAAATCTAATATTAAAATACCTTAAAAAAATTTTAATAAAGAAAATTTAAATCCTAAATTGGAAAAAATAAATATAATTTTTAATTATATTTATAATTTATTTATGATAAATATGTATTTTAAGAAAATAATATGTGATATTTTTAGAATTTTAAATTTATAGTGTTAATTTGAACAAAAACTTAAAAATGCTATTTTAATGTATTACTCTAGTATATCTTTCTAATTTATTTAACAAATAAAAAAATAAAAATAATTAATTAAGAATATTCTTGGTTAATGGTACAGCAAAAGTTAAATGATTAATTTGAAAAAATATAAGAATTGAGATTTCATAATAAATCAAACTATAAATAGGTCATTCATTTTCTTTCAATGAACCAAACATTAACTATAATACACATATGTACATTATCTGGTTATTCTTTCGTTTCCTTTACCATATATCAAATAATATAAATATCTATACATAATTAGATAAATATTGATCAGGTGAAATTTTAACAAATTTAGTTGATTACATAGACACATACAATGGAAAGATCAGATTATGAATTTACACAATTTTGATTGATACACCGTGGTTCATGGGAATTTGGTCAGCTTTTAACAAAGATTTCGACAATGTGAGCTCTTTCCACAATCTCTTACAAATTCTAAAACACATGTGTACAAATAAATACGATGATATAGAGAGATAGAATAAAGTGATAAACGTTTGAATATTTATTTATTTGAAATTGTTATATCAATTTGAAGATCAATAAATAATACAAAAATGCTAAAAGAACTATCAAAATTTATAATTATAATACAATTTGATATGTTTATAAAATAATCACATTGTCCTTCTTCATAGTGGTTCTTTATACAATCATCATAATATTTATTTTGTCCGTAAAATCTTGTACACCTGCAATGAACATCATTTGTTTGCTATATCCTTGCAAATATTCAACACAAGATAGTATATATATAGTTCTTACCAACTATAAATTTTAAGAAAAAAATGTTTAACGGTTGTTGTTCAAGTGATCAAAGACATTTTATTGAACAATAATAACATAGCCAAAATATTGTAGGTAGAAAACAAAAATGTCAATGTTACTACAAAAAAATAATCACAAATGTTTTTGTGATACCCATTTTAATTTTCACTAAATTCTATTGAGGAAATTGGTTTTAGATTTTCATAAAAAACTCTATTTATATATATATATATATATATATATATATATATTGTTGAGTAGAATATCAATTTCAATCATATCTTTCAATTTTTACTTTCAACAAAAATAGATATGTCATATTTGTTAATATGATGTTGTCTAGATTTGATTTGTGGTTTTACTAAAATTAATAGTCAATGTTCATCATAAATTTCACAAAATATCTTTTTATGCTATGAAATTTGACAAGAAATAATTGTCTATGTTAATTAGAGATATGATTAATTTTTTCTTGCTATGAACCAAAATAATATATTAAAACAATTTATACTTTAAAATTATACAAATGAGTTAAAAACAAAATTTTAATTTTAAAGTATAATCAATTTATTTTACATATGCACAAAGAACGATCATTCAGTATGAGTAGATAGGTGTAAATGTAGTTAAGTGTTTTTCAAGATTAATGTGCTAGATAAAGTATGTTTAAGCCGAATTTGCTACACCAAAGCAAGAGAGATTAGGTGAATATACCCAAATTTACACTCCCAATTGGAGGATTTAATTTGGGCCATGCACTATATATTTTCCCAACAACAAAATCTAGTGGTGTTCGAAAGAGATTATTTAGAACGGGTAAAATAGTGTCTTTTCTGAAAAATTGCCGATATAAGTAGTATATTTGGAGAAATTTATAAAAATTAAGGAAAACTTCAATTCTTTTTATCAGTATGACTTATCGTGCATGAAATACAAGAGTAGATAGGTTATCACGTGTTCCTCATCACTATAGTTAAGTTATTATTTGTGTAAATTTTGTACCAGCGGTTTATATTTCCGAACCTTTCTAATAAAATATAAATAATATCCAAAGAATGTTGTGCCAACATATACAAAAATTTTGTCATTTTTTATCCATGATTAGCCACGCGTTAACTACTCCATATGTATACATGAAAGGATAGACATAAAAAGAATCTCTGAAAGAATACTGTCATGTGTAGCAATCAAACTGTTAATCTAGATCTAAAATGTTTTTGTACAAGAAAAATAGTCACAAATGTTTTTGCGATATCCACTTTAATCTTCAATAAATTCTATTGAGGAAACTAATTTTAAATCTTCATGAAAAACTCTATTTATAAAAATATTTTGTTGAATAGAATATCAAGTTCAAACAAATTGTTCAATTTTTACTTTTATCATAAATAGATATTCTATATTTTTTAATATGATGTTGGCTATATTTTATATGAGGTTTTACTAAAATTAATTGTTTATGTATATTATAAATTTTAAAAAATATTGTTTGTATATTAAAAATTATGAACTTATATATAATATAGTTTTTAACCATTAATTGTTGCCAGTGTATTTTTTATACAATTAACCTTTATATAATAAATTTCTAAATGGAATATTATATAACTGAATCTTTATAAAAACGTGAACAATTTAATAGACATCTTATGTATATTAAAAGAGAAGCATTGGAAATCAAATTCAATGTTGTGTCCTCACCATATTCACTTTTACCATTTTGTAATTAAATTAATGAAAAATCGTTAATTACACATTCTAATGACCAAATAACCAATATTCTTTAATTTAAATTAATGAGTTTAGTTTAGTTTTTATTTCCAAACACAATTAATATATTTCCAAATAAAATTTTATATTATATCATTTACTTTTAATAATAA
The DNA here is from genome assembly GCA_018901935.1 of Pugionium cornutum. NCBI lineage: Eukaryota > Viridiplantae > Streptophyta > Magnoliopsida > Brassicales > Brassicaceae > Pugionium > Pugionium cornutum. Next base: position 30,244,117 of record CM032160.1, on the reverse strand, counting down.
ATTTGAATTGTTAATATTTATTTTTAGTATCACTATTTTATATATAAATATATAAATTTTATAGTATTTATTTTGAAGGGTTTGATTTTATTTTTGGTGATAAACAAGTAAGTTATTATATATTACTCTCTATATTATTTATAAAAAATTTCTGAGAGTATAACAATTATTTATTGCTGTTTATTTTTTTATAAAAAAAATTAAAGTTTTGTTTATCATCTATTAATAATTTTTAAAAAAGATCGAGATGTTCAATAAAAACAATAGATCTTTATAAAAGATTTTACTGTTATGGATAACACAAAAAAGAAAAAACAATATGATAAATCTTATTTGTATTTTATTATTAAAAATCATTTAAACATAAAAATTTTAAAATATTAAATTTTTCTTATGTATATCACAGGTAGTATCCTAATCCTAGTGTAAATTAATGCCAAGATTTACATACAATATATCTGATATTTTTTGGTATCCAACTAATTGCTTTAAACCAACTCAAAATACATAAAAACTAAATAAACTAAAAAGCTGAAAAAATACAATGTATGAAACAACTTTAAAATATACCGGAGAAACAAAGATATCCAATGTTTTGAAAATATTTTATTGTACACACTATTTATTTTATTAAATTTATATATTCAATAATATAGTGTGGGTATATTGATTTATATGAATGTTTAGACTACTTGATAATTGTTATTTGTTAATATTATCAAAATTTTGGTTTTAATAAAATGATTAATACGGATAATAGCCCATGCGGTCTACAAAATGATTTCAATTTTAATAGGGTTATCAATACAGATAATAACCCATGGGTTCTCTCCCGTTTGACCTGCAACGAGGCGGGTGCATGTCGAACAAAATTTATCCTCAAAAGTAGAGAGTTTCGTGGGAAATAAATTTTTAAATATGGGATGAATACATATTTCAATATATTTACTGATTCACAAATTACATGTAATTTAAAAAAAAAATTAATACAAATTAATATTAATATATATGAAAGTAGTATTAAATTTTGAAATATAATATAATATGCATAATAAATTAACTAACAAAAAATTAGGTTCTAAAAATAAAATTGTGCATTTCTGTTTTATGCTATTAATTTTATATTATATATATATATATATATATATATTTAAAAGTGGCATACAACATTTTACTCAGTAGCATAATGCTTTTAGTTATATCATCGTTTTTAGTAATATTTAAATATATTTTTTCTAAACTTAATTCTCATATAATATATAGGATGATAAAAAAGTTATTTTATTTGATGAATAATTATCGATTGATTTTGTTAATCTATTTGTCTTTCACTAATTTTCAACGATATGACGTCTTCCTTACTTTTTACTCGTTTGTTGGTTTTATTTTATAGATGATATCTAAATGGTTCCTATTACATTTGTATTATATATATATATGGAGTAAGTTGCAAAATTGACTCAAAGTTTGGGTTCAAATGCAACACTAACTTCTTTAAAATCTATTCTTTCAAAAATATTTATATTTACAGCTTTTCTATTACCTTATATTTTTTGTTTTTATTTAAAAATTACAAAAAGAAAATTATACACAAACATTTTCATTATTTATGATATTACTATCTACTTCATTACTTCAACCGCCATTGTCATGGAGTAATGAATTCTAAATGTCATCGACACACCATCACAATCATCACTTTCTCCAAAAACAAACTTTTCGAAGTAGATATAGGTCATCTTTAAAGTGAAAGGAAGTCGTTCAACTCGAAAATCCAGTTCTAAGGTATTTTTCATTTTTGATTATGATTTTCTCGTTGTTGATCGTAGACCTCTTGGGAAGACCGCTTTGTAATATTTTAAAAAAACAACAGAGATTTCTCGAAAAATGTGGTTTTGGATTAAAAAAAATTAGTTTTGCAATTAACCGAAGTTTTTGAGAATCGTTTTCAGTTCTCAAAAACTACTAAAAATTAAAAGCAAATTATAAAGTCTGCATAATACTGATTGAAGTTTTACACAAAGTTGATTAAAATCTGTACAAAAACTGACTGAAGTGTGTAATAACTAAATTTCTACATGATTTGACCAAAACTAATTGAAATATGATTGACATACAACTAAAAGCTGATTGTGAGTCTTCAAGAGTTGATTAAAAATTTATTGACTAGATGAAGTGATCGGCGTTAGTGATAGCGACAATGAAGTATACAAAAGTTGATGTACGTGAGACTAAAACATAGACGAAGTCCACAATCATTAATGAAGTGTGTAAGTAAAGTCTGCAACTTGTAATGAAGTTTGCAACTAAAGTCTGCAACTTGTAATAAAATTTGCAACTAAAGTGTCCAACTTGTAATTAAGTTTGCTTGTTAGAAGTCACAAAATCATCAATTCAAAAACCAATGTAAAACATAAAAACTGTCTAAAATTCAAAAATAACCACCCAAGAGTTGTAAAACCACCATAAATCTCAAAACAATCATCGAAAATTTATAAATCAATATCTAAAACTTAAAACAACCATCAAATTCTCAAAAACCACTAAAATAACAAAATTACTTTTTCTAGATCTTTTTACTTCCTTTTTCAAATCCACAACAAGAAAACATGAGAAAGAAAATGAGAGAATTTGTTAGGAAAATAACAAAACATCTAAATAACAAAAATCTCTAAAACCACAAAAAAAAACTAAAAAACCACTATAAAAACAATTTTTTTTATAAATCTCTTAACTTACTTTTCCAGATTTAACAACAAGAGAAAATGAGAAACAATGAAATTTGCAAACAATAAATCTCTTAACGTAATGAAGTCTGTAGTTGAAGTTTACAACTTGTAATGAAGTATACAGTTAAAATTTGCAACCTGTAATAAAGTATGCAACTCGCAAAATCATCGATTCAAAAACTAATATAAAACCACCATAAATATCAAAACAATTATTGAGAATATTAAAAGCCATCTAAAATTTTAAAAACCATTTAAAATCTTAAAAAACACTAAGATAACAAACTTACTTTTTGTAAATCCTTTGTATTCCTTTTACGGATCTACAACAAGAGAAAATCCAAAATACGATAAGAAAATGAGAAAGAAGATTAGGAAAATAACAAAACATGTAAACAACAAAAATCTCTAAAACTACGAAAAATCTTCTAAAAACAATAAATTTACTTTTTTATATCTCTTGACTTCAATTTCTAGATTACAACAATAAAAGATGAGAAACAATATTAGAAAAATAATAAAACATCTAAAAAATAAAATATTCAAAATCACAAATACAAAACAATCTAAGAAAAATTTACTTTTTTCATATCTGATGATTTTATTTCTAGATCTATAAAATAAGAAGATGAGAAAAAAGGGAGAAAAAGAGAAAGGAAAAGATGATTTACCTTATAATAATGTTTTGGAGGATGGATGCTCATAGTTTTTTTTGTTAGAATTTTAAGGTTAACTTCTTTATATATATAGGTAAATTTTGATTAGGTTAAAAACTATAAACTTTGTTATATTAAATTTACATTACGATTTGTTCAAATTTCTAGTTTGTGCAGATTTTTCGATTAATCTGTTTTGTATTTTATTTTTCGAAAATTCTATTTTGTATTTTCCGATAAGTTTAAATTAAAATTTTGGTTTTGTCAAAGTTCTGGTTTGTGCAGATTTCTAATTTTTATCTATTATATATATTTTTGTAAAAATATGAGTAAAATATCATTTAATTATTAGTTCCATATTTGCAAGTTATTTGCGGGTACTGCAAACACAAAGAGTGCGGGTGCTAGCTAATTCTTTTTTATAAATAATAAATAGGTTAAATAAAATTATATAAAAAGTTAGTAATCGATATGCCAAACCAAATTGAGTTAATAAGTGATAATAATTTTAATCATCAAATTCAACTCATATTCGGTTTTTTCAATCTAGTTTTTCTTCATTGAGTACCATATATATATATATATATATTTAAACTTGGCATAACACATTTGACTCAGTGACGTAATGTTTTTAGCCATATCATCCTTTTTAGTAACATTTACATATATTTTTTCTTGACTTAATTCTCATTTAATATATAGGATGATAAATAAGTTATTTTATTTAATGAATAATTATCGGTTGATTTGGTTGATCTATTTTTCTTTCACTAATTTTCAAAAATATGACGTCTTCTTTATGTTTTTACTCGTTTGTTGGTTTTGTTTTATGGGGTATTTGCAAAATTAACCTAAAATTTGTCTTCAATTGCAAGTTTGACAATTTAAATTTTTTTTTGCAAAACTAACTTTCTATCTCTATTTTATCCTTCAATAATAACTTTATTTACAACTTTGCCATTAACTTAAAAAAAACAAAAACAACACAAAGACCATTATGAATAAATTTTTCAAAAATATTACGAAAATGTCATCTTCTTCATTGCACACAAACACCATTGTCGTGGTTGTTGGAAGCTCTTAATTCGATCGACACACCCACCTTTATATCTCTATTCCTTCATCAAATCTCATTCATCTCAACCTCTTTCATTTTCTCTCTCATTTTCTTCCAATTTCTCTCTTAACACTATATTCAAAAACTTCCAACTTTGCAAAAATTCATCATTATCCATTAAAACAAGGTTCTGGGAGTTTATATCGGTCATCATTTAAGTCGCGTAGCTAAAAAACCAAGATCGAAGGTTAGTTTCGTGTTTTGCTTTCGGTTATTTTTTCAGTTCATACAGTTACGAGAAGTCTGCTTTGTAATATATTTACAAAGCAGACTTCTCTAGCAAACTTCTCGAAGTCTTCTTTGTAAAATATTTACAAAGAAGACTTCGAAAAGTCTGTTTTAATCGGAATAAATCTCTCTTTAACCGGAATAAACTGTTTTTCTCACTGAAACAGACTTCTTAAGAGAAGTCTGCATTGATAGGAATAAACGTCACAGACTGCGAGAAGTCTGCTTTGGTGAGAAAAACAATTTATTCCTATCAAAGCAGACTTCTCAAGAGAAATCTGCTTTGATAGGAATAAACGTTGCAGACTGCGAAAAGTCTGCTTTAGTGAGAAAAATAGTTTATTCCTATCAAAGCAGACTTCTCTTGGACTGCGAGAAATCTGCTTTGGTGAGAAAAACAGTTTATTCCTATCAAAGCAGACTTCTCAAGAGAAGTCTGCGAAGTTTATTCCTATCAAAGCAGACTTCTCGAAGAAGTCTGCTTTGATAGGAATAAACGTCGCACACTGCGAGAAGTCTACTTTGATAGGAATAAACGTCGCAGACTTCTCGGAGAAGTCTGCTTTGGTAACAAAAACAGTTTATTCCAATTAAAGTAGACTTTTCCGAGAAGTCTGCTTCAGTAAGAAAATTTAGTATGTGTACAATGATCTAATCAAATTCATTAATTTTTACCGCAGATAATGGTACAAATCGTTGTTGTTTATGGGGAGTGGAATATGACAGAGACTTGGAATTTTTCTACGGATAATACAAGAGGAGGAAAAATGTTTGTAATTGATGATGATGATTACGTTGTAATTTTTCCAAAGCAATTTTTATTCCTATCAAAGCAGACTTCTCCGAGAAGTCTGTTTTGATCGGAATAAACGTCGCAGACTTCTCCGAGAAGTGTGCTTTAATAGGAATAAAATATTTTTCTCCCAACAACCACGATAATGATGGTTGTATGCATTGAAGAAGATGGCATTTTTGTAATATTTTTGAAAAATTTGTTCATAATGGTCTGTGTTGTTTTTGTTTTTTTTTAAGTTAATGGTAAAGTTGTAAATAAAGTTATTGTTGAAGGATAAAATAGAGATAAAAAGATAGTTTTGCAAAAAAATTTAAATTGCCAAACTTGAAATTGAAAATAAATTTTAGGTCAATTTTGCAAATGCGCCGAAAAGATATCATTTATGTATATTTATACAAATGGTTTATATTTCCGGACGAAATAGGTGTTAATAAAAAAATTATTTTATACTTGCCAAAAGCATATGCAAATCTTTTTGTAAACAGTTGTTTAGATTTATTGGTCGAAGTGACTAATTTAGAGTTTAGTTGTTTTTTAATTAGCCTTCAAAATATAAATAATAATCAAGGAATGCCATGCAGTTCAGGCCAATATATACAACATTTTCGCTGTTATTTTTATACATGATTAGCACTTCGCTAACTAGTTCATCAATTTGCTTCAAATGATAAACATAAAAAAAATCTCTAAAAAAAAATTTCATATATAGAAAACCCATACAGTCATTCCATATCCAACAGTACTATCCACAAGAACTTCAGAATAACTCCCACAAAACTTATTGGCGATTCATATAATTTTAACTTCAGAATAACTCCCACAAAACTTATTGGCGATTCATATAATTTTGGCCTAATTTTTGTAATAAATCAAGGTCGGAGTTTAACACTTATTAGCAAACCAATATTCTGTATTGTTTTATTGCAATGCCTTCTCTTATGGATTATTTTGTTTACATCCCAAATCCTTATTGTTTGATGGTAAAAACGATACAAAAAACCACCAAATTATTCTTCATCCAAACTTTTATCTTATTTAACCTACAAGAAAAAAAAGAGAGGAAATGTTATTTTAGAATATCAAGAAAGTATTCACCACTCATGTTCTCATACAAATCCAACAAAAATCTAACATTAAACCATACAATAAACGTCACGTCCTAACAAGACACTCCCCAACCCGCACAAATGACTTGTCATTAGATACTCCATCAGTATGCATCAAGAAATAAACATAACTAAAGGAATACTTTCATGTGTAGAAGTGGAATTTAGACTATATCCGCGATTCCTCTCGATTTTTAATCCAATACACAAATCTATTGGTTCCGTTAAGGTAGTTATATGTTGTGTATTATCAATAATTTCCACATAGGGCGGTAAAATTATGTCTCGAGCCGTTATATATCTGGGACCTTGGACACAAATAATCGTGTTGCGCGTTTCATATAGATTATTTCTTAATACAATCTCGTTCAAATTCATTAAAATTTCATGAGTCAATCCATAAATCCCCTTTAAAAAGCCCTAAATCCCAACTCTAAATCTACTAAAACATTATAGAGTAAATGACAACAAAAATGTATGAGGGAATCAATTGATCAATAAAAAATATTTGCAGCAATATAGATGCAACAGTCATCCCATCTATAACTTTAGCAACACATTTGGTAGTTTTTCATCTTTTGTAAAGAGATCACACTGTATTTGGATTAGATCACAGCCAATCGAGGCAATAGCTAATTAGTCTCAATGTAAAAAAACTGACTTGATTCTAAATGTATATATTTCAGTTCTAAAATGAACTTATGAATTTATGAATGCCACTAATCATAGGCATTTTTGTTATTGTAACATTTTATTAAAATCTCGCACATTGTGCAACTTGAATATTATATTTTCTTGCTCGATCGCTATAGATAACATCCCAACTTAATATACATATATATACGAATATAAATAGTTATGTTACCAGCTCTAATTTGATGTTGGACATTGCTTTCAAATGATGAAGGATAATTGAATAACAACAACCTTTCTAGCTTGCTAAAATGTTGTAACTAGAAAATGAAATTATCAATGTTACTAGAAAAAAGTACTTTAACATTAAACTCGGCTAGAACCATCAAGGACAAACCCCCACTAAGGCATGATGGGTCTATCGTAAATAAAAAATCATATCCTAAATGAGCTTGCATATCCTGGTTGAAGCTCCTACTTTGTTTTGTTTCCATCAAGAACAGTAACCCCGGGAACAATGATTTTCATAGTTTCCGTAAACGCCGAACTGCCAAAAAGCTACCTGCTCCTTGGCAGTTCCAACTAAGGATCATCAAGCCCCGTCCGGTGGTCTCTCCTTGACCACCAGATCCTTTGGGCCCTCAGAATTCTCCTTTCTTGTAGGTACCGCCTCTGAGGTGGACGAAACCTTCTCCTTCTCTTTAAGTGGTGCACACCTTTTGAACGATTTGGGGTCCCCGAAGTACATGATGGAATTTTTCCTCACTTTTGTTGCTCGGAAGGGACTTCTCCCAATTTTCTTCTTGACTTGGAGCGCTTTGGATATTCTATCGTTCAGTCTGGTGCTAGCCGCTCTTCCTCCTCGGTTTGGTCCCTCCGCCAAGATATCCCGCATAGGTGAGATGATCTCCCTTGGATTGAGCCCATCTCTTTTTTCCACCTGAAATTGAGGTAAAACAGCATTCTCTGTTAGAGTGTTAGGAGGATTAGTTGAGGAGGATCCCCTTAATATTCTCCTATTTGCTTCACGGGCCTCTTCTTCAGTGTCCTTGTACCAGGAAGGCCTTTTTCCCCTATAAGGCGTTTTTGTGCTATCTCATCCACCGGTCTCTCAATTCTCTCCAGCGCCGGTTTTTTTGTTCGGTTCGCCTCTTCCCTGAGTGGTTCATCGAACCTGAGTGCTCTCCTTGCTGAGGAGTGTCTTGGCTTCTTTCCCGGAGGGGGAACCGGTTCTTTTCCCTTGCCCTTCTTGTCCCCATTCCTCCCCCTCTCATCTTCGTTCCTTCTTGGCCTGGGTTCTTCTTCCTTCCTCCTTGGTGGTGGGGGTGGTAGTGGGGCCCGTTCTGGTTGGGGTTCCACCTTCTTAGAAGGGCAATGCCTTTCATCATGGGTAATGCGATGACATCGTTCACAGAACTTGATTAGTTTTTTCATAATCGAATGTCACTGTGACTACGTCGCCGTTTGCAAATTCCAAATCCCTTACAAATACCAAAGGTTCATCCGCGTTTATGGAAACCCTTATCTTGGCCTCCTCCACGTCGTAGTGTAGCAATTCACCCATAGCTTGGCCGATATCCACAATTGTTTCCTCGGCCCAGTAATGTGTTGGGATTCCAACAATCCTTACCCAGAATAGGATTGTTGAAGGGAAGTCAGATTTGACACTCGGTACCCATCTTTTCAGGGTGGTCATCCATTGGTCAAAATGATATGGCCTTTTCTCCAGGACTTCCAGGATATCGGTTTCTGAGCTGAACCGAAACATGAACCGCCCATGACTTAGTTCCTGTCCTTGGACGCGGCCCTCACAGTTCCAAATAGAGGGAAGCAGGGTCATAAATGTGCGGACCCTATGTCCCTGCATATAAATGTGCGGACCCTATGTCCCTGCATGGGCATGTTGAGTACCCGTCCCACGAGGGTGGATTCAAAACGTTTCAAAACTGTAGAGTTATCAAAGGCTCTCATTTTGATTGGAGCCGGTTTTTTTATTTCCCCACAGTTTTTTGCAACCAAGTATCCATAGATTGTCATGGTGCCGGTTTGGTTTTGAGATAACCAGATTTTCTTGTCAAACCAAGAGGGATTAATTGGACCAAACCGGTTTGGGATTAAACCGATTATTTGGGAATTTACACTAAACCGGGTTTGGTTTAGCGAGTGTTGGTTTGCTCGGTACGCGATGTTACACGACACCGAGAAAGGTTTGTGCGCCGGTGTGTTATTCCAGCGAAGGTTGGGAGATTACCGTCATAGAACGTCTCTCGCACCACCGGTAATCGGCTTACCGTGATGCGATGCCGACGATTTGGGTCGTGGTACGATGTCGGATCCTGATTTCGAGGTTGGATAATCGAGGAGCCGATTTGCGAAGGTGCCGGAAAATATGGAAGGGAGAGATTTTTTAAGGATTTAGGCAATTTCTGGATGGGAGGGGAACGATTTCATGAATCCCTATTTATAGGGTCTGTGTCGCGAGTCCGGTGCCCTTCATCTCGAGCTTGGAGTTGATGTCGCCGTGACAGACTCCCCTTTCCCGATTTGGCTATCGCGGATCTAATCACCATTAGTGCGATGGAGATTAGGAAAGATGGTGTAGATTGCGGGATCTCACGATCCATCCTCTTCGATTCATTCTGCGAAATCTTCCTCAAAATCTTCGATGTTCCATAATCGGCACCTCCGACATCCTTCTCCGTCTTCTCGCACTGCATCGAGCCTCTCCGGATGGCGGCGTGGGCTCAGGATCCGTTACGGGCTTCAAATTTCAAAACCATAACGGCCCATTGCGAGAGAGAGAAAACGCATTCTTAACTTCAGTTACTAAGTAAACAACAACAATTTACACATTTACCAAATTTGCATATAATTTACCTAAAACACTTAACACATTTTTCCTTAACCTTATATTACTTATATACACTTCATATGTTTCATAAATTTAGATCAACACAATTATGGTTTTGTTTATATTTTTCCATATATAATGGTTTGTACTTACCTAAGATTGAAAATATAAGTTTTAAATGTGAAAAATATATAGGGAAAATGTAAAATTACATATGTGATCGCAAATTGATCGCAAACTGGTCGCAAATTAGCGACCAATTTGCGATCACATAATTAAAAATTTTCAATCAGTAGTTACAAATTGGTGGCTCTTTTGCGACCAATTTGCGACTACACTTTATTTTTGTGACCAATTAGCGACCACATTCCCAATATAATGGTAATATGGTGGCAAAATAGTCAAAATTAATACCCTCAACCCTAAATTATGAGATTTTTTGTACAAATTATGAATTATATGAGATTAATGACATCATTATGAATTGTATAAACTTCAATTACTACGTAAACAATAACAATTATTACTTGATTTTGTCCGAGAAATCCTCCACGCGATTTTCTCTCAAAGGAGATGGGCTGTTACGAAATTTAAACTCGCGTCTTCGTAACGGTTGGGCCTCTCCGGCGAGCCCAATGCCACAGCCCTCTTGGCTGGCATCGCCAAAAAAGGAAACTCCAACAATGGCGCGATCTACGGAAAAGAGGTGACGGGTATCATGGAAGATTTCCAGAGAGAATCTTTTCTCTCCCCCTCTCTCTCTCTCAGAAATTCCGTTGACTTTCCTTTCTTGGGGAGTGAATATCGAAGTTTTAGAAAGAAGATCAAGGGGGATCAATTCAGGAATCCGAGAATTATTTCTCCAAACTATTTCTGGAGGGCAGATTCAAATCTCCCCAGGGATCCAACACAAATAAACCCTATAAATAGAGATGCCTCTCACTAGTCGATCCTCACCGGAAAAAGCTCTCCTCTCCTTCAATCGATCCCTCACGATAATCGACTTCCGTATCTCTTTTGAAAACCTTCCGCGGTTGTTCTTTTGTCTTTCAAGAGATCCTTTCTTCCGGATCTTTCTACGGTCCTTTCTGTTCACAAAATTGCCTCCCCTGTCGATGGCACATTGCGGTAATTAAATTATGTGGGTCTGCCAATAACCAACGAATCTCTATTCGTCTTCGTACCTTTCACTGGAATCTATTTCCAGCGACTTTCTCGGCACCTACATCTTCTCCAATTAACTTTATGGAGGTTGTTAGTCAGCTGGCTTTTTGCTTTATTTGCCCCGACTTGTTATTCAAGAATTTCGACCAGCCTGGTTATCTGTCTTCCTGATTTTGGTTCTTGCTGGATTATTTTTTCGGTTATTATAAACCCCAAAACTTCCATTCATCATGACAATTTCTAGATTTTTGGTTGCTAAGAATTGCGGAGAAATCAAAAAATCGACCCCTATAAAAATTAGGGTGTTTGATAACTCCGCCATCCCAAAACAGCTTGAATCCACCCTAGTGGGAAGGGTCCTGAATATAACTATGCAAGGTCATAGAGTTCGCACCTTTATGACCCTCCTACCATCAATTTGGAATTGTGAGGGCCGTGTTCAAGGACAAGAGCTTAGCCAAAGCCGATTTATGTTCCAGTTTAACTCGGAGGCGAATATGCAATCAGTTCTCAAGAAACGCCCTTATCATTTTGACCAATAGATGACCATTCTTGAAAGATGGGTCCCAAGTGTCAGACCAGACTTCCCTTCCACAATCATGTTTTCGGTATCGTCGGAATTCCAACACATTACTGGGCTGAAGAAACGATCGTGGTCATAGGCCAAGCTATGGGCGAACTGCGTCAGTATGATGTGGAGGAGTCCAAAATAAGGATATCCATAAATGTGGATGATCTATTTACCTTTGTTAGAGATTTGGAGTTTGCAAATGGGTATGTAGTCACAGTGACATTCGACTACGAAAAACTCACAATGTTCTGTGATCGATTCTTCCGAATCACACATGACGAAAGGTATTGTCCCGCAAAAAAGGAGGGGACTCGGACAGAGACTGTCGCATTTCCTTCACCCCCTCCCCCTAGGAGAATAGAGGACGAACCTCACTCAAGGAGGCCTGAAGAGGTGAGTCCGACAAATATAGGGCGAAAATATAGAGGGAAGGCGCCTATTCCACCTCTGATAAAAAGATCCGCACAACACTCACCTACAAAGAGGGCACTCCGGTTCGATGAGCCAAAAAGAGATGATCCCCCCTCCCCCCCGAGACGGAGGAAGAAGCCCTATAGGAGAACAAAAGAATCATGAGAGGTTCCTCCTCTTCTATCAATCTAAACGTCTTACGGAAAATGATGTTCTTCTTCAGTTTGAGGTGGAGGCAAGAGAGGGCATTAACCCAAGGGAGATCATCTCAACCATGAGAGAGATCCTTGCAGGTGGGGGCAACCGTCCAGCAAAGAGGGATACAAGCAAGTTGGATGATAGAATCTCCAAATCCTTCCAAGTAAGAAAGAAAATTGGGAGGAATCCTTTTCATGCATCGAAATTAAGGAAAAACTCCACATGTACTTTGGATAGGCCAAATCGCTTGATAAACCTGTCCAGGGGAAATGCAAAGGAAAATCACCGTTTACCTTAGAGATGGACCCTCCAAAAAGAGGAAATTCTGAGGGATCGAAGGCTCCGGTGGTCAAGGAGAGACCACCGGAGGATGCCTAATGTTGCTTAGTTGGAACTGCCAAGAAGCGGAGAGCTACTTGGCGGTTCAGCGGTTGTGAGAACTACGGAAGAAGTTGTTCCCGGGGTTACTTTTTTTAATGGACACAAAGCGCAGTCGAAGCTTCATTCAAGATATGCAAGCTCATTTAGGGTATGATTTTCTTTTTACGATAGAACCATCAGGCCTTAGTGGGGGTTTGACTTTGTTGGCTATAGCCGATTTTCATGTTCAAGTTTTATTTTTCAATAAAATATCATCGATGTAATGGCTACTATTGGTGATAATAAATTTTTTATAACTTTCGTCTTGTTGCGCGCTTGAGAAACAATGTATGGGAACGTTTGGTTAGGATTGGCTTAAACAGATCGGAACCGTGGCTAATGGTTGGTGATTTCAATGAGATTAATGGGAATCACGAGAAATCGGGTGGAAGAGTCCGCCCTGAAAGCAGTTTTCTCGACTTTAAAATTATGTAAGAAAATTATGGAATGATTGATTTCCCATTTAGCGGAAATAGTATGTCCGATGCCGCTTCAATAGGGCACTGGACAATGAAGAATGGCACAATGTCTTTTCACAGACAAAAATGGAATACATGCGCTTCTATGGATCCAATCATCGTCCGATATGGATCCAAATCCTTTCTCATCCCGAAAAGAGGAAGCCCTGCTTTCGCTTTGATAAGCGTTGGTTGGCTAAACCAAATTTTGAGGAAATTTTCAAATAGGGCTAGACTCAGGCTTACGAGATGCATAATCTCACGATTAAAGATCGCAACTCAAAATGCTGCTCCTCTATATCCCAATGGAGGCGTAGAGAAAAGATTGATTCCTCCAAGGTTCTAAACGACTTAAAGGAGAAGCTTGAAAAACCTCAATCCTTTGACACAACGTCTGCCGAAGAGTTATTTCTCGTAAAGCACAAATTGTGCGGTGCCATAAATGACGAGGAAATCTTCTGGCGATAGAAGAGCCGGGCTCTATGACTGAAACAAGGTGACCAAAACACCAAATTCTTCCACGCCTTCACGAAACAGTGCCGAACAAGAAACCAAATTTTAGGCTATTGGACAATAATGGAATTTGGGTAGAAAAAGTCAAAGGTTGAAATGGTTGTGATGGAGTACTTCACTGATCTCTTCGCATCCTCCAATGTCACAGAAATAGAAACTTCCTTATCTCACATATCTCCGAAGATAAGCTCGGAGATGAACTCTCGTCTGATGAGAAGGAGGAGGTAAAGGAAGCCTTTTTTGAATGTACCCAAGAAGGCCACCAGAGCAGAAGGAATGACCGCCCTTTTCTACCAAATTTTCTGGAACTTTTTGGGTGACCATTTGATGAAAATGATAAAGGATTTCATGCAAAACAGAACGTTGGATCCTGTTATAAATGAGACCAATATATGTTTGATTCCTAAAAAGAATAAACCTAGACAGATGGCTGAATTCCGACCCATCAGTGTGTGCAATATGTTTTACAAGATCATATCAAAGGTCCTATGCAACATAATGAAGGGAATCCTGCAATTTCTAATATTATAAACCCAATCAGCTTTTGTTGTTGGGCGCGTGATTTCCGATAACATACTTATTGCATTGAAAATTTTCCATGCTCTACGATCACAGCCGAATTGTCAATCAGGCTATTCCTCGTACCAAAAACCTATTTCTACTATTCCTATTGCCAAACACATTCATATTTTTATCATATTTTTAATTAATATAAATTTTAAAAAACAATATTTCTTAAAAATCTTTTACAATTTAATTTAAATATTTTGTTGATAATAAATAACTAATATATTTTACTCAAAATAATATAAATTAGTATTTTTTAATTTAATATGTAAAAACGAAAAAAATATTAAGATATATTAACAAATATTTATACATAAAAATATTTTCATACATAAATAACTAAAATTAAATAATAAATATAATAAATTAGAACATATCAAATATTTATATAAAATAAATAATTAAATTTAAGTGATTATATATAAAAACATAAATTATAATTTTCCACTTCTTTCAATATTTTAAAAGAAATAAATAAAAAATATAATATCAATACTAATTAACTTAAAATAATTTGTATTTCAGTCAATTTAGAATCATTTTAATAAATAAACCTCATTTTTATTTGTGAATTACAAATGTGACACACTGACGTGTCATGCTATCATAATATTTTAAAACAAGTATTACATAAGATATAATTTACTAAAGTATTTACGAAAACATCATTAAACAAATATTTAACAGTATATTATATGTAAATCTCTAATATTTGATATAAAAGTATTTTGACATAAAAAGCAAATACAATATAAAAAATTTAAGAATTTTGAAAAATCAGTCAAATAAAAGTTTGGTTTAATTGAGTATTTTCATATTTATAATTTTTTATCTATTTAATAATATTGTCTATTTCAGATAGAAACAATTTAAATTTATTTATATAATTTAATTTTATTATATATTTTATTTGTATAATAAATATAAATTTTTTAAAAATTTAAATTAAATAAATAAATTATATATATATATATATATATATATATTTAATCTAGATTTACTAAATAAACAATTAATTATAATGTGTGAATTTTGTTCCATGCAATACATGCGTATAAATCTAGTCGCCGTTTAAAAAAAAAGATGCAAATCACTATTTGGGACAAAAACTCGATGCATTTCAAGACACCAAGACCCTTCTCTCTCTCTAACGACTTCTCGTTTACTTGTGCAGCCGAACACAAACCAAAAATAATCAAAACTAAAACCTGAATTTGTAAAAATTAAAATAACGAATTAGTAAAGCAAAATATGAATTATTGAAATCTTTTTTCTCATTGATTCTTTTTTTATTTCAAATTCAAATTTTTGTTATTTTCTATATAATTTAGAATCTTCATTATACAAAGTAATATTCAGTTTTTTCCTCTTTTTTCAACTCACTATTTTTTCTACTTTTTTAAAAGGATGATTCCTTATTCTTTATTGAAAGGACGATTCCTTATTTTTTCTTCAAACCACTACTGCTTCTTTTCTTAAATCACCACTACTCTTCGAAACACAAATGCGTTCACCACCTAATTCTGAGAAACTACTTTAAATATTCAGAATTTTCTGTCAAAATTACATTAAACCATGTTAACTATTTAACTCTTTCTTATTCACCTGAAACATCATTGGTGTAGTTTATTCCTAGTACCACACTGCCTAAACCACCACCTGAAACTCCACCGATACTTAGATTTATTCGCATTCCAAAGATGCATAAGACAAAAACGTGGATATGGTGTGTTGCTCTTATTGTGTTTTTCTTTAGCATTATACTCATCTTCTCCATAATGGCAATTCTTGTGGTTAGAACAAAAATTTCTATTATTAAAATCCAAAACGCAAATTTATTCAACACCGATTTGGAGATGGTTTCAAGATTTAAAATTTTAATAAGATGATCAAAGTCAGATTTGTCGGCTTTGTGGTGCAACTGCTCTTCAACACTAATTAGATTGCGGAGCAAACGATCCAACCATTCTCGTTGACAAAAAAATGAGACGCGGCTGGAATTGATCCGTGTGGTACTGAGCTTGGCCAAATTGTCAACAAACTACATGTTGAATCTCGATAGACAAGTTCAAACCAACAAAATTGCATATAAAATCATAGGAACTTTCAAAATTAAAGCTATTTTGGACCTTCAAAGTCAAAAATATTTTGGGACATTCAAAGTCAATTGAAAAGTAATTGCTTCTATTTTTCACGTGTCATCGTCTCTAACAAAGGATTTGTTTTCCTGATTTGTATCTGTTCGAGCCCTAATTTCAGTTGATTTTGCGTAATTTAGCTTCATTTCTTCTATGTCTACTTGACATATCACAAAAGGATTTTGTATGTAAAGTTTCGATGTGACCAAAACGATTTTTTTATTTGGTCCTTCGGATAGAATATTAGGTTAGAGTAATCTAGTGAAATAAAGTTTAAATAGATGAAAATTGTGTTATTTAGTAAATCTATTAATTAAAACAACATCTATTTTAAAAAAACCTTTATTTATTATTCCATGTATCATATTACTATTTCTCTAATATTCAAGTTTTAATAAATTCATAAAATCTAAAACAGTCATAATATAACTATTTTTCTAACGAGACATCTATTTCTACTACTATTGCTAAACACATTTATACTTTTTTATTTTTAAATTCATATAATAAAATCTTTTGAAATCTTATTAAAAATCTTTTACAATCTAATTTAAAATAATTTTGTTTGTAAATAATAAATAATACATTTACTAGGAAATAACATAAATTAATATTATTTTAATTTAAAAAATATTAATTAAAATATTAACAAATATTTATACATAATACCATTATCATATATAAGCAACTAAAATTAAATAATAAATATAATAATTAGAACTAATATATCAAATAATTAAATTTAAATTAGTATATAGGCAAAACAACATAAACTATATTTCGCATTTAATTCAATATTTTTAAAGAAATAAATAATAATACATCATATAAATACTAATTAAAATAAATTAAATTATATTTTATTAATAAAAATAAAAGAAACAAATTAAATATTTTAATGAAAATACTAAAATCAAATTAAAATTAACGAAGTATTAATACTTTCAGAATTCGCACAATATATATTATAGTACAATATTTAAAGAAAACATTATTAATAACAAACTTATTATTAAAAAATACTCTTAATATTAAAACACAAGTGAGTTTATAAAAAAATGATGACATGTCATTATAAAAGATAACATGGCCAAAAAGAATTATTATATGGCGCTTAGTCAAATGTTACATGTCAATTTTAAATATAAATTTATTTTTTTTAAATAAATTAATCAAATATGACATGATAATTTTAAATATAAAAATTATTTCTAAAAAAAATCATATATATTAAACTAGAAGTGAGTTTAGAAAAAATATTTATATATCACTAAAAAATAATATGACTAAAATAAATTATAATATGACATTTGGTCAAATATGACATAGTAATTTTAAACATAAATTTATTTTCAAAACAGTAAATCATATATATTAAATTAGAAATGAGTTTAAAATTATATTTAATACCATGTATGTTTTCCATTTTATGCTTTTGTTAAGATTTTATGCATTTATAGTTGTTTTAAATAATTAATTTGGTTTGATAAATTATGATAAATAATATGTATTTTTCAATCATGGTTATTACTTTAACATGTCTATTGAATTGTTCATGTTCCAATTATATAATTGATAATTTAAAAAATTAGTATTTAAAATAAAACTTCATTTTACAAAAATAGCCAAAATATAGAAAACTAATGGTTCAAAAAAAAATATAAGCAAAAAATAAGAAAAATATAAGCAAAAAAATATAAAAAGAAAACAAAAAAAATATAGGCAAAAAACAAAAAAAATATAAGCAAAAAAAAAATAAGCAAATGAAAAGTTAAGATTTCAGTTATCTTTTCACCTTTTAAAATCTTAAAAATATATAAAATAATGGTTCAAAGGTATATTATGTATAATTCTATAAAACAAAAGTTATGTTTAAGAGAATATTATTCTTTTTCACTCTTTCCTTTTATTTCAAGTTTTAAACTTTGGTTATTCTCTATGTAATTAGAATATTCACTATACAAGGTAATATTCAATTTTCTTTCTTCTTTCTTCAAATCACCATTTCTTCTTCTTTCTTGAAAGCATGGTTCTTTATTCTTTCTTCGAAGCACTACTCATTTTTCTTTCCTTAAATCACCACTCTTTCTTCTCTTAAAAGCACCACACCTTCACTCCATAATTTTGAGAGACTACTTTAAATATTCATATAATTTCTGTTAACTCTTCAACTCTTTTTTATTCACCTGAAACGTCATTGGCATGATTTACTCCTACTACCATATTACCCATACCACCACCTGAAACTTCACCGAGACGTAGACTTCTCCGCATTCCAAAGATGCAGAAGACAAAAATCTGGATATGGTATGTTGCTCTTATTGTGTTTGTCTTTAGCATTCTGCTCTACTTTTCTATGATAGCTATTCTTGTGGTTAGACCAAAAATACATGTTAGAATAATCTAGTGAAATAAAGTTTAATTAGATGAAAATTGTGTTATTTAATAAATCTATATAATTAAAACAGCATCTATCATATTACTATTCCTCTAATATTCAATTTTTAATAAATTCATAAAATCTAAAACTGTCATAAATATAACTATTGTTCTAACTAGACACATATTTCTACTACTCCTATTGCTAAACACAGTTATACTTTTTTATTTTTTAATTCATATAATAAAAATCTTTTAAAATCTTATAAAAAATCTTTTACAATATAATTTAAAATATTTTTGTTTGTAAATAATAAATAATATATTTCCAGGAAATAATATAAATTAATATTATTTAAATTTAATTAAAATATTAACAAATATTTATACATAATACCATTATCATATATAAGCAACTAAAATTAAATAATAAATATAATAATTAGAACTAATATATCAAATAATTAAATTTAAATTAGTATATAGGCAAAACAACATAAACTATATTTCGCATTTAATTCAATATTTTTAAAGAAATAAATAATAATACATCATATAAATACTAATTAAAATAAATTATATTATATTTTATAAATAAAAATAAAAGAAACGAATTAAATATTTTAATGAAAATACTAAAATCAAATTAAAATTAACGAACTATTAATACTTTTAGAATTCACACAATATATTATAGTACAATATTTAAATAAAACATTATTAATAACAAACTTATTATTAAAAAATACTCTTAATATTAAAACACAAGTGAGTTTATAAAAAAAATGATGACATGTCATTATAAAAGATAACATGGTTAAAAAGAATTATTATATGGCGCTTAGTCAAATGTTACATGTCAATTTT
This sequence comes from Pugionium cornutum, assembly GCA_018901935.1. NCBI lineage: Eukaryota > Viridiplantae > Streptophyta > Magnoliopsida > Brassicales > Brassicaceae > Pugionium > Pugionium cornutum. Next base: position 30,224,315 of record CM032160.1, on the reverse strand, counting down.
AAATATAAATTTATTTTTCAAAAATAAATTAATCAAAAATGACATGATAATTTTAAATATAAAAATTATTTCTAAAAAAAATCATATATATTAAACTAGAAGTGAGTTTAGAAAAAATATTTATATATCACTAAAAAGTAGCATGACTAAAATAAATTATAATATGACATTTGGTCAAATGTGATATAGTAATTTTATACATAAATTTATTTTCAAAAATGTAAATCATATATATTAAATTAGAAATGAGTTTAAAAAGATATTTAATACCATGTATGTTTTCCATTTTATGCTTTTGTTAAGATTTTATGCATTTATAGTTGTTTTAAATAATTAATTTGGTTTGATAAATTATGATAAATAATATGTATTTTTCAGTCATGGTTATTACTTTAACATATCTATTGAATTGTTCATGTTCTAATTATATAATTGATAATTTAAAAAATTAGTATTTAAAATATAACTTCATTTTACAAAATAGCCAAAATATAGAAAACTAATGGTTCAAAAAAAAATATAAGCAAAAAATAAGAAAAATATATGCAAAAAAATATAAGAAGAAAACAAAAAATATATAGGCAAAAAACAAGAAAAATATAAGCAAAAAAAAGCAAATGAAAAGTTACGATTTCAGTTATCTTTTCACTTTTTAAAATCTTGAAAATATATAAAACTAATGGTTCAAAGGTGTGTTATGTATAATTCTATAAAACAAAAGTTATGTTTAATAGAATATTATTCTTTTTGACTCTTTCCTTTTATTTCAAGTTTTAAACTTTTGTTATTCTCTATGTAATTAGAATATTTACTATACAAGATAATATTCAATTTTCTTTCTTCTTTTTTCAAATCACCATTTTTTCTTCTTTCTTGAAAGCATGGTTCTTTATTCTTTCTTCGAAGCACTACTCATTTTTCTTTCCTTAAATCACCACTCTTTCTTCTCTTAAAAGCACCACTCATTCACTCCATAAAATTTGAGAGACTACTTTAAATATTCAGATAATTTCTGTTAACTCTTCAACTTTTTCTTATTCACCTGAAACGTTATTGGCGTGATTTACTCCTACTACCATATTACCCATACCACCACCTGAAACTTCACCGAGACGTAGACTTCTCCGCATTCCAAAGATGCGGAAAACAAAAATCTGGATATAGTATGTTGCTCTTATTGTGTTTGTCTTTAGCATTCTGCTCTACTTTTCTATGATAGCTATTCTTGTGGTTAGACCAAAAATACATGTTAGAATAATCTAGTGAAATAAAGTTTAATTAGATGAAAATTGTGTTATGTAATAAATCTATATAATTAAAACAACATCTATCATATTACTATTCCTCTAATATTCAATTTTTAATAAATTCATAAAATCGAAAACTGTCATAAATATAACTATTGTTCTAACTAGACACATATTTCTACTACTCCTATTGCTAAACACAATTATACTTTTTTTTTATTCATATAATAAAATCTTTTAAAATCTTATTAAAAATCTTTTACAATCTAATTTAAAATATTTTTGTTTGTAAATAATAAATAATATATTTCTAGGAAATAATATAAATTAATATTATTTAAATTTAATTAAAATATTAACAAATATTTATACATAATACCATTATCATATATAAGCAACTAAAATTAAATAATAAATATAATAATTAGAACTAATATATCAAATAATTAAATTTAAATTAGTATATAGGCAAAACAACATAAACTATATTTCGCATTTAATTCAATATTTTTAAAGAAATAAATAATAATATATCATATAAATACTAATTAAAATAAATCAAATTATATTTTATAAATAAAAATAAAAAAAACGAATTAAATATTTTAATTAAAATACTAAAATCAAATTAAAATTAACGAAGTATTAATACTTTCAGAATTCGCACAATATATTATAGTACAATATTTAAATAAAACATTATTAATAACAAACTTATTATTAAAAAATCCTCTTAATATTAAAACACAAGTGAGTTTATAAAAATTTGATGACATGTTATTATAAAAGATAACATAGCTAAAAGAATTATTATATGGCGTTTAGTCAAATGTTACATGTCAATTTTAAATATAAATTTATTTTTTAAAAATAAATTAATCAAATATGACATGATAATTTTAAATATAAAAATTATTTATAAAAAAAATAAATCATATATATTATACTAGAAGTGAGTTTAGAAAAAATCTTTATATATCAGTAAAAAATAACATGACTAAAATAAATTATGATATGACATTTGGTCAAATGTGACATAATAATTTTATACAGAAATTTATTTTCAAAAATGTTAATCATATATATTAAATTAGAAATGAGTTTAAAAAGATATTTAATACCATGTATATTTTCTTTTTTATGTTTTTGTTAAAATTTTATGCATTTATAGTTGTTTTAAATAATTAATTTGGTTTGATAAATTATGATAAATAATATGTATTTTTCAATCATGGTTATTACTTTAACATGTCTATTGAATTGTTCATGTTCTAATTATATAATTGATAATTTAAAAAATTAGTATTTAAAATAAAACTTCATTTTACAAAAATAGCCAAAATATAGAAAACTAATGGTTCAAAAAAAATATAAGCAAAAAATAAGAAAAATATAAGCAAAAAAATATAAAAAGAAAACAAAAAAATATAGGCAAAAAACAAGAAAAATATAAGCAAAAAAAAATAAGCAAATAAAAAGTTAAGATTTCAGTTATCTTTTCACCTTTTAAAATCTTAAAAATATATAAAATAATGGTTCAGAGGTATATTATGTATAATTCTATAAAACAAAAGTTATGTTTAAGAGAATATTATTCTTTTTGAATATTCACTATACAAGGTAATATTCAATTTTCTTTTTTCTTTCTTCAAATCACCATTTCTTCTTCTTTCTTGAAAGCATGGTTCTTTATTCTTTCTTCGAAGCACTATTCATTTTTCTTTCCTTAAATCACCACTCTTTCTTCTCTTAAAAACACCACGCCTTCACCCCATAATTTTAAGAGACTACTTTAAATATTCAGATAATTTCTATTAACTCTTCAACTCTTCAACTCTTTCTTATTCAACTGAAACATCATTGACATGATTTACTCCTACTACCATATTACCCATACCACCACCTGAAACTTCACCGAGACGTAGACTTCTCCACATTCCACAGATGCAGAGGACAAAAATCTGGATATGATATGTTGCTCTTATTGTGTTTGTCTTTAACATTCTGCTCTACTTTTCCATGATAGCTATTCTTGTGGTTAGACCAAAAATACATGTTCGACTTGGAGATAGTTGCAAAACTTTAAATCATAATAAGTTGAAAAAATTCAGATTCGTTAGCCTTGTGGTGGAACTGTTCTTCAACACTAATTGGATTGCGGAGCAAGCGATACACAAGTAATTGTTGACAAAAACGAGATGCGGTTGGAAATGATCTCTATGCTACCGAGCTTGGCCAAGTTGTCAACTAACGACGTGTTGGATCTCCAGTGAAAAGTTCACGACAACAAAATTGCATATGCGATCATAGGGACTTTCAAAGTCAAAGCTATTTTGGGACCTTCAAAGTCAATTGTAATATAACTCCCTCTATTTTTCAGTTTCTTTTTTTCTGAAAAGAGATTTGTTTCAGTGATTTGTATGTGTTCGAACTCTAATTTTAGCCATTGTGCATAATTTAGTTTCATTTCTTCTATGTCTGCCTAATATATGAGAGAAGGATTTTGTATGTATGGTTTCGTTTTGACCAAAAAAGATTTGTTCATTTGGCCCTTCCCTAATCTAGTAAAAAAATTTATATAAAATTTTTAAAGAAATTTTTTATTCATGTGTCATATTACTATTCCTCTAATGTTCAAGTTTTAATAAATTCATAAAGTGTAAAACAATTAAATGTAATTTAGAATATGCACTAAACAACACAAATTACATGTTCTACCTCTTTAAAGTCTAAAAAAACTAATTAAAATATATAATATAAATATAATTAATCTATATAATAAAAAATATGCATATTTAAAAAATAAACTAGTTTGTCATTAGAAATATTCAAGTTTTAATTAATTCATTAAGCCTAAAAAAGTCATAACCTATTATTCCACTAACCAAACACCTATTTCTACTGTAAATTTGTTTTTAAAATCTTTTTAAAAAAACTCTTTTACAATTTAATTTAAAATATTTTCTTTGATACTAAATAAATAATATATTTTACTCAAAATAATATAAAGTAATATTTTTATATTTAATATGTAAAAACTATAAAATATTAAAAAATATTTATACATAACACAATAACCATATATAAATAAAGTAAAATTAAATAATAATATAATAAATTGGATCTAATATATCAAATATTTATATAAAACAAATAATTAACAACATAAATTACAATTTTCCCACTTTTTCAATATTTTAAAAGAAATAAATAAACATATACTATAAATATTAATTAACTTAAAATATTTTTTATTTAAGTTAATTGAGAATTATTTTAATAAATAAGCCTCATTTTCACGTGTGATTTACAGATGTGTTACGCTAACGTGTTACACCATCAAAGCTTTTTAAAGAAAATAATACATAAAACTTAATTTACTAAATTATTTACGAAAATGAAATTAAAAAAATATTTAACAATATACTATATGTAAATCTCTAATATTTTGATATAAAAGGTATTTTGACATAAAAATTAAATAAAATATAAAAAATAAAAGATTTTAAAAAATTAGTCAAACAAATACAAAACAAAAGTTATGTTTAATTGACTATTTATCAAATTTATAATTCTTTACCGATATAATAATATTGTCTATCCAAGATAGAAATAATTTAAATTCATTTATAAATCCGATTTATTATCTATTTCATTTGTATAATCAATACAAAAAATTTTAAAAATTATTTTAAATAATAAGTTATGTATGTATCTAATTTATATTTAATATATAGATAATTAATTATAATATATGATTTTTTTCCATGCAAAGTGTGGGTCTAAATATAGTCGTCGTTTAAAAAAATATGCAAATCACGATTAGAATTGATTGCATGAATGTGATTTCTATAAAATAGTATATGTACCTCGAAACTTTTTGTTTTTTAATAGAAAAAATTAAACTGTAAATTTAAAAAAAATCCAAAAATATCAACTCTAAAATATAGACACACACACATTGATCAAGCACAACCCAACAAAGACAAAAAATAATCAAAATTAAAACTTGAATTAGTAAAAATTAAAAAAAAAGAATTACTAAAGCAAAATATGAATTATTGAAATCTTTTTTCTCATTGACTCTTTCCCTTTATTTTAAGTTTCAAACTTTTATTATTCTCTATATAATTTAGAGTCTTCACTATACAAGGTAATATTCAATTTTTTTCTTCTTCAAATCATCATTTCTTTTTCTTTCTTAAAACCACTACTCATTCTTCTTTCTTTATATTATGTTATGAATATAAGTTATGTTAGAGGAATAGAATATTATGTTAGAGGAATCTAGCGAAATACAATTTTAAAAGATGAAAATTTGGTTATTTAATAAATCTATATAATTAAAACAGCATTTATTTTATTTTTTAAACTTTTATTCATGTGTAATATTACTATTCCTCTAATGTTCAAATTTTAATAAATTCATAAAGTGTAAAACAGTCATAATATAACTATTTCTCTAACCAAACACCTATTTCTACTATTCATATTGCCAAACACATTTATAAATTTTTTGTTTTTTAATTAAAATAACAGAATTATTTAAAAAATTTGTAAAAATCTATTACAATCTAATTTAAAATAATAAACGTGTTGCAACACAAATACTTCCCAAGAGTTCATCCATCCCAATACTACTCTCGTCAAACCATGTTTAACTTCGGAATTATTTTGTTTATAATAAATAAATAATATATTTTACTCGAAAATAAATCAATCAAGAATATTTAAATTTAATATGTAAAAAAGAAAAAATAATAAAAATGTTAACAAATATTAATAGATAATACTATTATCATATATAAATAACTAAAATTAAATAATAAATGTAATAAATTAGAACTAAGATATCAAATATTTATAAAACAAATAATCGAATTTAAAACTATTATATATGCAAAAACATTAATTATATTTTCCCACTTCTTTCAATATTTTTAAAAGAAATAAATAAATATGTACAATATAAATACTATTTAACTTAAATTAAGCTATATTTATAAATAAAAACTAAAGAAAACAAATTAAATATTTTTAAGAAAATACTAAATTAAAATAAAACTAAAGAAGTATTAATACTACCAAAATTTTCACAATATGCTATAGTTGAACATTTTAATAAAAAATTGTTAATAACAAACTTATTATTAAAAATATGTAATTAAAATTGTAACAGTTTATAACATCTTTAATATTTTTGTATTATACTTATTTTCTTATTAACATAACAAATATTTTTAAAATATAATTTTAAATATTTTGGATTTAATAAATAAATAATAATAATTGCTTAATTGTAATGTAATGTATTAAATAAAAATTTTAAAGAAAATATATTAATAAATATTCATAAATAATACATTAGTATATTTAAATACTAAAATTAAATGATAAATATAATATAAATAATTCATATATCAAATATTTTTATGAAACAAATGTAATTTCGAATATGCACAAAATAACATAAATTACATGTTCCACTTCTTTCAAATTTAAAATAAATAAATTAAACTTTATTATATAAATATATTTAATCTATATAATTAAAACAATCTACATATTTAAAAAATAGCCTATATTCATGTGTTATATTACTAGATTTTTCATTCAAAATATTCAAATTTAATTAATTTATTAAGGATAAAAAAGTCATAATCTATTATTCCACTAACCAAATACTTATTTCTACTATAAATTTGTTTTTAAATTCCTTTTAAAAACTCTTTTACAATTTAATTGAAAATATTTTCTTTGATAATAAATAAATAATATATTTTAGTCAAAATAATATAAAGTAATATTTTTTAATTTAATATGTAAAAACGAAAAATATTAACAAATATTTATACATAACACTATAACCATACATAATTAATTACTTAAAATAATTTGTATTTAAATTTATTGAAAAATCATTTTAATAAAGAAACCTCATTTTTACATCTTTAGTAAAGAAACTTAGTTTTTTATGGAATTGTTAAGACACATCTTTAGATTTTGAAGATCATAGATTTACTGTTTTTCATTTAGTTCTTTCACTCTCTGTTATTATTAAAAAGTATGCACTAAATTCTTAAATGTATATAAAAGTGCTTATGAATTTTTATAATAATAGTTATCTTTTTAATGGTTGTTATTTTGTAATTATATAAGTATACAAATATTGATTAGAAAAAACTTCAAAATAGATAATAAATACAGAAAATACAATAATATTTGTATTGTTTTCAATTCTCAAAAAAATATTTAAAATACAAAACAATTTATTGAAGTCTACACAATGGTGCTTGAAGTTTGCTGAAAGTTTATTAAAGTATGCATAAATGTGATTGAAGTTTGCAATAATTGACTGAAATTTCACATGATTTGACATAAATTGATTGAAAGGTGATTGATATACAACTAAAAGTTTACGGTAAGAGTTTATTGAAAATTGATTGACAAAGTGGAGTGAGAGGTACAATAAAGTTTACAAAAGCTAATTTAAATATGACAAAAACGAAAACGAAATATGTAATTAGTAATGAAATCTGTAAGTAAAGTTTGTAACTTGTAATGAAGTATGCATATGAATTCTGCACCTTGTAATAACGTATGCCCGTTTAGAGTTCGCAAAACCATCAATTCAAAAATAATGTAAAACTGTTAAAAACTCAAAAACAACAACCAAAGTTGTAAAACCAACATAAATCTCAAAACAACAGTGAACAATCTTAAAACAACCACTGAAAATCTTAAAACTACCATATAAAACTTTAATAACCATCAAAATCTCAAAAAACCATTAAAAACAACCAAAATACGTTTTTAGATCTTTTAACTTCATTTTTCAAATTTAAAACAAAAGAAGATGATAAAAAAATGAGAAGATAAGAAACAAAATGAGAAAAAATATTAAAAAATAACAAAAAAATTTTAGAACCATATAAACTAAAAAACCAATAAAAACAACAAATTTACTTTTTTATATATCTTGACTTACTTTTCTAAATCTATAACAAGAAAAATATGAGAAATAATGAAATTTGCAATGCAACTTGTAATAAAATGTGCAATTGAAGTTTACAACTTATTATGAAATCTGCAACTTGTAATGAAGTCTGCAATACAAAAAATCATTGATTCAAAAACCAATGTAAAACTCAAAAAATTCAAAAACAACCACAAAAAACTGTAAAATCACCATAAATATTAAACATCTATTGAAAATTAAAAAAAACCATCTAAAATTTTTAAAATTATTAAAAATTACAAAAAATCACAAAAACAATAAACTTACTTTTTGTAAATCTCTTAACTTCATTTTCCATATCTACAATAAGAAAAAATGAGAAATAAGATAAGAATATGAAAAAAAAGATTAGGAAAACAACAAAAACAAAAAAATCTCCAAAACCGCGAAAAATTTAAAAACTACTAAAAGCAAAAAACTTACGTTTTTAAGTCTCTTGACTTCACTTTCAAGATACAACAATAGAAGATGAGAATAAATATTAGAAAAATAATAAAAGATCTAAACAATAAAAATATTCCAAAACCATAAACACAAAACCATATAAACAAAAAAAATTGATCTTTTTATATCTCATAATTTTTTTTCCACATGTACAAAATACCACAATGATTGTTGTGTAATTCTTTGTTAATTTGTGTTTTTTTCCGAAAAAACGTTGAGGATGAACAACCTGACTTATCGAATAAATTTTCGAGGAGATTGTGGACGCCATTTCGATTCCTTGACTTCAACTAGTCTTATACTTTTATGTTTATACTTTGGGGTTCTCATTTTCTGTTTTCAACTTATGTAATTAAACCGATACATTATACCTTAGCAGTTACCACAACGATTGGTGTGTAATTCTTTCTTATTTTGTGTTTTTTCTGTAACAATGATGGAGATGAACATACTTATTTATCCAGTAAAATTTCCATACACAAATACTCGTGCCAACTTTTCAAAAAAATCATATTTCAAATTCAAATTGGAAGAGCGATATTTATTTATGTAATCAGAACAATACAAAAGCCATTACGTTAAACATGTTGCGTTTTACATTACTATAAAACATCATCAAAATAACACATCCCAATTACCGTTTTTAACACAACTTTCAAAATGTCCTATAACCCAAGATTCCCATCTGCTCTTCCAATACATTAGTCATTTCATATAAGCATTTTACAAGTGGCACGGTCATGATCCAATCCACCGCACTTGTCACATACTGTTAGTCATCTTTTCACTCCACCCTTGAATTTGTAAATAGAAAATTTTCACTAAGAATGATGTTATTCAAGTAACAACATCAGGTTCGAATAAGTCTTAAAATAACTGTAAATAATGCGAATAACAGGTAAAACTCACCCTAAATTCCCCACGCGAGAAGATGCGTTGTTTGCGAGGATGACCAAGTTGTCGCCTTGTTGCGGGGGAAGCAAATTGATTTCGAGAAGTGGGTGATTCACCCTAGACGTATTAATCACTCCGGGTACTAGATAAATATTATTGTTATATGCCATCTTCCAAAAATCTGTTGTGAACTCGATGCACGCAAGTGTATCAACCTTTAACTTTGTCTGTATCGCAACAGTAACTGCATGAGCACAAAGAATCCTTAGAATCTAAAACTCACAACAAATACATGTTTTTCCCAAAATATCCACGTGGTATGAACTTCCAAGCTTCGTACGTATCTCAAACTCATTTTTATTGATACGACGTACTTCATAACCGGTCCATTTCTCAAAATTCTTGGTAAAGATTTCTTGAACTTTTGGCGTTAGTGGACTCGTAATGGAAGTTGAAGTCTCGCGTCTTTTATAGAACCAACCAGTAAGCGTTGACCTTATATACTCAATTAGAGGTATAATCGGAAACCACGAGCTCCACTCAGAGCTGCATTCAATGATTCCTCCATGTTGCTTGTCATTATATTATATCGCAAGCCGTTAAAATGAGATCGTGCCCAGTGCTCTAGCCCAATATCCAACAAATAACCCGCAAATGTAATATCAATTTTCTTTATTTCATTGAAATGCGAGTAAAATTCGAGCAAACTATATACTCTTATTGCCCTCGATACAAAATATCCTAACTGTTTTTTCTTAAATATGTAACATCATAATGCTTGCTTTTTTGATATACCTACTCATTTAGAAGAAACAATTATTAGCGTATACTATATATATGTAACACTAAACAATTCACATACACTAAAACATATGAAATAGTAATATAATATACTGGTAGTGCATCTATTTCAAAAAGTAAATATATTTCTACTACATAATGTTGTACATGTTACGTCATGAAATAACCCTTTAATATTTCGAATACCAACATAACAATTAATATAAACAAAAATATTATATTTTGCAACCCTGAGTAGATGGAGTTGTGGCGATCTGACACAAAAATGTATCCTCTTCATCAGGGACCATTACCAACAATTTTTGAAAAAACCAGTCCCAAAAACATCAAGACTTATCGTTCAACCCGTCGACAATACCGAAATCCAATGGATAAATTTGATAATTAGCGTCCTAGGCACTAGCGGTGAATAAACAACCAACATGTTTCCCATTAGATCTGTGTCATCGATTATTATTACTTTTACGCATGTATGCATAATCTACCACATTTGCCCCGAAAGCGAAGAAAAATACTTAAATCACTGACCAATACCCTCATCATATGATGTCTCTAGACCGACTATAGAACTTGGATTTGCGTGCACCAACTCTTGAAGGTAAGATGGAACTAATGATAAGAGTTTCCATTTGACCCTTTTAAAAATTCAAATGCAATTTTCCTTGACCTCCATGCTTTCTAGTATGATATTGGCACTTCATGTTCTTTACGCATCATATCATGAACTTCATTTGGTTGTGGCTCTGCTCTCCGACCATTAAAGCTTGATCTCATCACTCCACCAATTATTGATGATGTTGTTAATCGCTGGAACCCACCTTTATCATCTACTGTACACAAATGGTCAAGTGTTGCTTTCCTAACATAGAACCAACCACAACACGCAACCTTTACGGCATACACGCGCCATGGACAACCACATCTATTATATTTCAGTGTTACTCTTTGTGGACTAGAGCGTGTTGTACTAATTAACTTAAAATAATTTGTATTTAAGTTAATTGAGAATCATTTTAATAAAAAAATCTCATATTTTTATGTGTGATTTACAAATGTGCCACACTAACGTGTTACACCATCAAAACATTTTAAAACAATATGAAAATGATATTAGAAAAATATTTAACTGTATACTATATGTAATGCCCTAATATTTTTGATATCAAAAGTATTTTGACATAAAAGACAAATACAATATTAAAAAAATTAGAAATTTTGAAAACTTAAACAAATAAAATATAAAACAAAAATTTGGTTTAATTGTATATTTATCACATTTATAATTCTTTTACCTATTTAATAATATTGTCTATCCAAGATAGAAACAATTTAAATTCATTTATAGAATATGATTTATTATCTATTTCATTTGTATAATCAATATTAAAATTTTTATTAAAGTTATTTTAAATAATAAATAATATGTATGCATTTCCAATTTTCGGTCAATTGCAAAACTAACTTTTTTTTTTTACCAAAATTTTTTTTTCATGAAGTCGTCTTTGTATTTCCAATTTTCCCTCAATTGCAAAACTAACATTTTTTATTACCAAAACGTACTTCTCGAAAAGTTTGTTTTATTAACAACATTTGGTCAATTGCAAAACTAATATTTTTTGTTACCAAAAATGACTTTTTTTTTCTCGACAAGACAGAAGTCTGTGATGTGCAACGAAGAAAGCATAGCCAAAACACGAGAAATATCCAAGATTTTGATTTTTAAGATGTGCGACTTAAAACATGACCGATATACACTTTTAGAAACTTGTTTTTGGAGATACTGCTGATTTTTTACAAAGTTAAAAGCTCCTAACAACCAATGAAAATTGTGGTTGTGTAATGAAAAAATGATAATTTCGTAATTATTTAAAAAAGTATGTATGCAATTGTTTTTTGTATTTATTTAAATAAACTAAATATATAAAGTAATGAGAAAACTATTAATTTAATTATTGTTAAGAGATAAAATTGGACAAAAGATTAGTTTTTCAAAAAAATTTAGGAGAATTAATTTTGCATTTGAAAATAAGTTTTAAATCAATTTTGCAATTCATCATTTTTAAATGTATTCATTGTCAATATAAAAATAAATAAGTACCTGACTCGTTAAATTATTGACCTGCGGTTGAACCGGATTAATCCGACTGGATAAAAAATTGGTTTGATTGTTTTACCAGTTCCCGAGCTTTGCAAAGTGACGATCCCCCGCATAAGGTTTAGGGCAGTGCCAGGAGAGACACAAGAAAGAAAAGGGGGTCTGAATCGAAAACCCCTGAAATCTCCACCTGAGAAAGATGAGCAATTGGAAGTCTCTTCTCCTCCGAATCGGCGAAAAGGGCCCCGAGTACGGCACTTCCTCCGACTACAAAGAACATATTGTCAGTACTCTCTCTCTCTCTCTCTCTCTCTTCTCTGTTAAACCCTAATTTCCTCTGAAGTCGTTTTGTCGCTTGCACAGTGTAGCGTATGTGTGTAGTGTCCATGTCTTTCACTTTACTTAGCTTTTGTGTTTGTGTTTATATGCAGGAGACTTGTTTCGGTGTTATTAGGAGAGAAATCGAGCGTTCTGGGGACCAAGTTTTGCCTGTAAGTTGTGACTTTCTCTTGGAATTATATGACTTCGTTTTTCAACTTTATGAAATGTGTCACTGATTCTGTACAGTAGTAGCGTTATTTAGGATTTGCAATCTTCATATCTTCCATTTTCATTTATAGATGTATATCTGTGTATGGTATTTCTTGTCTAAATTCTTGACTCTCATTCTTACGTTCCTCACTATTCGCGATTTTCATCTTCACAGTTTATACTGCAATGTGCTGAACAGTTGCCTCATAAGATTCCCTTGTATGGGACTTTGGTAAGTCTCTTATAAACTTACTTACCTGGCTTGAAAAAAGCCATTCTTTCTGGGTATGTGTTGTATTTTGGTTTGTTGGGCAATGGGCATGCATGTTTTGTTCTAGGTAGAGATTTTGATTGAGTCTTATATTATATATGTGAATTGATGCATATTGAAAAACAGAATTAGCTCATAAGCAATAACCAAAGAATAACATGAAAACATCGCCTCGTAAACCAATAAATAATGGTGGATCATTTTGTTTCTAACATGTCACATATGTCATATTATAGATATCTATTTATTCATAGTATTAGTTGGTGATGTCTGAGAACACAAAAAATAACATTTCCTAATTCTGAGTAATAAAGGAAATGCATGAATATCTTGACTTGTTATATCTTTATTCTTCCCTATGGATGTCTAAACGATTGTTAGCTCTATATGACTCGTATGCATGAAATACATACTTTGGCATTTTGGTTTTGTGTTCAGCATTTGGATCTTCGCTGAACTGAGATATCTTGTTCCCTGTTGTATATCAGTTCAATTTAATGTGGTCATGTACCTCAAAAATTTGATGGATGTCTTTGCACATATTTAAGATTGGTTTGCTGAACTTGGAGAATGAAGCCTTTGTCCAGAGGATAGTAGAAAATGTCCAAGGTGATTTCCAAGTGAGTAATTTGTACATCAATGGCCTAGAATAATTTTATTCCAAAAGCTAAATTGTTCAAATAAGTTTTTCAGTTACTTTGGTTTGTAATGTTATTGCTTTACTGGGTTGAACATGCCAGGTCGCTTTAGATTCTGGCAACTGCAACAGTATCCGCATATTGCTACGCTTTATGACTTCCTTGGTAGGTTACTAATTCTTGTTACATGGTTGGTCTGTTTGTTAATTTGATATCTAAGGTCATATTTTCTAATAGACCAAAGCATCTTAAAATAAAACTCTGAAGCATACGGGAATATACAATATTTTTGCAAATTTTGAGATGTCAGTCTATATTTAATTTTACGTGCTTTATTTGGTATCTTTAGTTGTGCAGTAAGGTTCTTCAACCTGCTTCTTTGATCGTCGTGTTCGAAACACTGTTATCATCTGCTGCTACCACTGTGGATGAGGAGAAGGGAAATCCATCATGGCAGGCACAAGCTGACTTTTACGTTATATGCATTTTGTCAAGCCTCCCATGGGGAGGAGCAGAACTGGCTGAGGTGCTGCTCTTGGATTAAAGAAATTCCATAAAATATCTTGTTAACTGTGAACTTGAAAAATATGAAATTTGCATTGAAGGCTATTAAAATACAGGAACATGTGCGTCCAGTTATATAATGATGTAGTCGTGTTGGATGTGCAGCCAACTTTGTAGTCTAATTCATAGGTTTATCATGGCTGGCCTATTGTGAAGTTGGTCACTGATATGCTTATACGCGTACTGCTATAAACTATTATTTTAACTTGTTAGCTCCGCCGAATTTCCCTCTTTTTCTGCAGCAAGTGCCTGGCGAGATTGAAAGAGTGTTAGTCGGGATACAGGCTTATTTAAGCATCCGGAAGCATTCTTCCAGCTCTGGTTTAAAAAAATTTCACAATGGCGAATCTGAAAACAGTCTTGCTGAGAAGGTTTGATTTTTGTGTTAAAATTTTGAAGTTGTTATATATCCTGTATTTAGCTGCCCAGTGCCCCCACTCTCTTCAATTTTGTCTCTGTATATGTCCTGGAAGATGTATGTGACATTTTGTTCTCTGCCTTTCTATATTTGTCCGAAATAGTAATTTTGAGTATTATTGTGTGGTAACTTTTCGTTTTCGTCATTCCTCTTTGTTGTTTATGGACTCGGTAGGATTTCGTGGAAGATCTATGGGATCAAATACAGTCTCTGGCTTCCAACGGATGGAAACTTGATAGTGGTATGCATGTTTTATAAGGTTTCTCTGTCTCTTTGTACCACTAAGGCTTCAACCCACTACAACCCTCCCTTTTAATTCCCTGTCTACCTTCTTTTACCTTACGACTTAGTCAATTCATATGGCTAGAAATGTTAGTTGTAAATACGATTGATGACAATTTAATGCTTGTTTAATGTGCTAGTGCCTAGGCCTCATCTCTCTTTCGAAGCTCAGCTTGTTGCTGGAAAATTTCATGAGCTACGCCCCATTAAATGTATGGAACCACCTAGTCTACCTTCTAATCCTTCGAGAACATACATTGGCCAGCAAAAGCATAATGCTATGATGAGATATCCCCATAGGGTTTGCAGGATGAATATATTTTCAGCTGATAAAATGGAGGTGATTTCTGCTTTCTGATGTCTATGTTCATCTGGATATGATAATTTGGAAGTTTAGTACACTTGTTACTGTTTCAGTCATCAACATTTTCTTTTCTCTGATCTATTATATATGTAGATTGATTATATGGGTCCTATGATGTCTGTTCGTATTCTTATTTTTCCTACCCTTCTAATTATAAATTATTAAACTAGCAGGATGTACAACCTATCGATTGCTTTGTCGTGGAGGAGTATTTGCTGGATGTGCTCCTCTATTTAAATGGATGGTACGTATTTGAAAAAAACTGGAGTGCTCTTGGTTTTCTTTGTTCTTATTATACTTCCTTGAACAGTGGATTGTCATCTATGTATGCTGGGTTTGCTGTAGATCTCGGTTTTGTTCCCCCAGCCATTAACAATTAGTCAAGTGCTCTCTTAATTTGTAACCTTAGCTTAAGGTGCATTGAGTTAGTTCAAGACTTACTCTTGTCCATCTGTATAGTTCTATAATTACCTAACATATAGTTGTTTCTCATTAAACATCTTAGCTTATGCTGAGTTTCTTTTTATTTGTAGTCAATTGGTCACCTTAAAATTTTGATTGCCTACTTAAATACTATTGAATTTTGTTTCACTAATTAATTTATTGCGAAGCTAGTCGGAAAGAGTGCGCTTCCTACATGGCTAATCTTCCTGTTCCTTTTCGGTATGAGTACCTTATGGCAGAGACACTATTTTCTCAGGTGAAGTTTGTTGTTGTTTAAATTTGGAATTTATGTCTCTGTTAGGTGTTACAATGGTATGTGAAAGCATAATGAGTCTTTTTCTGGCAGATTGTATCAATGTTTTTCCAGGAAAGTTTTTGTTCGAGCCTTGATTTTTAGATATAACAATTAGATCTACTGTTTTTCAGATACTGCTGCTACCACAGCCACCATTTAAGACACTTTATTATACACTCGTGATTATGGATCTTTGTAAGGTAGAAACAAAGGATACCTTGATCATTCGATGGTTTTTATATCAATGGTATCATTTCTTTCTTTTACCTGATTCCAAATATTCAATTATTTTAGGCTCTTCCGGGTGCCTTTCCTGCTGTTGTTGCTGGCGCTGTTCGTGCACTCTTTGAGAAGATATCTGACTTGGACATGGAATCCAGGACACGCCTTATCCTCTGGTTTTCTCACCACTTGTAAGTTTATGTTTTCATTTCTTACCCCTGGGTCTATTTTTAGTTTATGGTTTTTATTATCACGTTTTAGGGTGGGTTTATTTTTTTTCAAGGGTCGGCCCGTTACGTGATACAGTGTGGTGTTTGAGTCTTGGTTTGTTGATTAATTGATAAATCAATTTTTCATGGTTTGTTGAATGTTGATTAATTGATAAATTATTCATCATATGTGAAGTTAATCAGTTATCTGTTACATCTTTTGTTTTGTTCTTTATTTTCGTGGGGATGAATTCCATGCTTAACAGATCCAATTTCCAATTCATTTGGCCGTGGGAAGAATGGGCTTATGTGTTGGACCTTCCCAAATGGTCCCCTAAGCGTGTATTTGTTCAGGAGGTTTTGCAAAGAGAAGTTCGCTTGTCTTACTGGGATAAAATTAAGCAGGTAACTGATCACCTACTAAACATGAGTTTTATTACGATTTGTATACTGCTAATTTCTTTTGCCTCATTACGGGTTTGGTTGGTGAGTTTAGTGACGGGATATGGAACTGGTTTTCTTTTCTGCGTAAAAATGGGTCATGTTTCTCATTTCTATCAGGTGAAAATATGCTTTTGAATGGTTCTGATGAAGTGGTTAAGGAAGCCCTTATTGTCGCGTAATCTTGGGTGGCTAGTGAGTTAATTGGTTCTAACCAGAACATCGAAATAATATCTTAAAGGTGTATCCAGATTCTTTTCTCCACCTGGGAAAAGAATAAAAAAACTATTTTGCTCGTAAATTAGAAAATGTTTTTCAGGCTATTAGGAGCTACTAAACTTAGGCATCACGTATTCTTTCTCTCTTAGCCTGAGACTAATTTTCTTATTCCAGTTCTTCCAGGATCTAAAGTTTCATCCTCAGTTCCACATGGCTTTAGTTTCCCACTGAAGAAGTTATTTGTTTTCTCTTTGCATGTCAAACAGAGCATTGAAAATGCGAGTGCCCTAGAAGAATTGCTTCCTGCAAAGGCTGGTACGGCTTATATGTATTCCTTGGAAGAGGGTAAAGAGAAAACAGAAGAACATCAATTGTCAGCTGAATTGAATAGGAAGGTCAAGGAAAAACAATCTGCACGTGACATGATTTCGTGGATTGAAGAAATGATATATCCAGTTCATGGTTTTGAAATTACTCTTACAGTAGTTGTACAGACCTTACTTGATATTGGATCAAAAAGTTTCACTCATTTGGTCACTGTCCTGGAGCGATATGGCCAAGTATTTGCAAAACTTTGTCCAGATAACGATAAACAGGTGATGCTATTATCTCAAGTGAGTAACTACTGGAAAAACAATGTACAAATGACAGCGGTGGCAATTGATAGGATGATGGGTTATCGACTTGTATCCAATCAAGCAATTGTTAGATGGGTCTTCTCTCAGGAAAATGTTGATAAATTTCATGTGTCTGATCAGGCGTGGGAGGTCAGTTGCCTTCTGTATCTGCAGAGCATGTTTGTTTACACTCTGAATTTATCTGTTTTTAAAAGAGCTTGTTTGTTTCTCTGATTGTTGTTTCTTTCTGTGCAGATACTTGGGAATGCTCTTAACAAGACTTATAATCGTATCTCTGATTTGAGGAAAGAAATATCGAACATTACAAAAAATGTTTTGGTTGCTGAGAAAGCTTCAGCAAATGCACGAATAGAGTTGGAGGCTGCTGAGAGCAAACTTTCACTAGTGGATGGTGAGCCCGTTCTTGGTGACAATCCAGCGAAGATGAAGCGTTTAAAATCAACAGTAGAGAAGACAGGGGAAGCCGAAGTATCTCTTCGGGAGTCCCTTGAGGCAAAAGAGGCCCTTCTTAACAGAGCTCTCTCTGAAACCGAGGTATTATATAACTATCCATCTCCTTTTAATGCAGCAGATGATTTACCACTTGCTCTGTATTCCTTTTGTTTACTAGCAGCTTATTTTGACTTCCCTTGTTCATAGGTACTACTGCTCCTGCTGTACCGGAGCTTCTTGGCTGTCTTGAAGGAACGGCTCCCAGAAGCAACAAAAGTGCGATCATTGGAGGAACTAAAGTCTTTAGGTGCAGAAGATGAGAACATATCTGCGATGGAAGTGGACAGTGAGAATGAAAACCCGAAGAAAAGATGTGAAACCGGAGAGAGAGAACAATGGTGCTTATCTACACTTGGCTATCTCACGGCGTTTACAAGACAGTATGCGAACGAGGTAAAAAAAACAACCAAGAGTTTGGGTGTTTGTAAGAGCTTAAGATTTGAAGAATCTATAATTTGTTTCTTCTCCATGTCTTGTAGATATGGCCTCACATGGAAAAGTTGGAATCTGAGTTGTTCTCTGGAGAAGATGTTCATCCTCTCTTTCTTCAAGCCATATTTTCTGCACTCCAATTCCCTTTACAATAATCCTCTTCTTACCATCTGAAAAACTTATGTCTTTATTTTTGTTCTTTTGTTAAGATTTTGACATTCAAGGTTTATTAGGAAGACGATTAGACTTCAATGGAAAACAAAGCAAAGAGTTTTAGTTTCTCATCGTAATTTTGTCGTTTTCCTCGCGGGAAAGAAAAACAATTGTTTCGTAAGAAAAACAGTTTTATTAATTAAGCCTAATCTGCACAATTGAGCAACATTATCTTGACGGAGGTATGGGGTTTAATGGCTATAGTGATGTCCATATGTCGAAGTGAGATCATAGTAATCGTGGTTATAGAATTAAAATAATAAATCTATAAATATAGTTAAATAATTTGTTCATTAACCATTTAAATTAATAATATATCAATTCACGACATACGCGATTAGTTTCAGTTAATTAAATATCAATTCATCATTTTTTTCTCCAACATAAATTTTATTATAAAAAAATATTATTGATTACAATAGTAAGTAAAAAATAAGGTCAATTATTAAAAAGTTTCCAATCAATATGTTATAATAGCTAAGATGAAACGAGAGTGCCTACGACTTGATTGCCTAATCTCGGTTGATGTTTGAAGAGATTTTCGTTGAATTCATCATTAACTATTTATATTAATAATAAACTCTAATTAAATCGACTAACACTTGATTTATCTAAATCAATCAAATTTGTATTCAAAACTCATATCTATATCCAGTTTCGTATCTAAATCCTCAAATTGTGAAAACAGAAACCCTAAATTGAAATCAAAATCGCACATGTGAAAACACAACAAAATCGAAATTGTGAACTTTCAAAATGAAACTTGAAACGAGCACTAGTTTCTGGTATCGTTGACGATGGCAGTAATGGAGTGGGGAAGCAGTAAACCCATACCCAAAACCCGATTTAGCCAAAGAATCTTTTACGATTTGGTTAACATTTACTATTTTGACTTGATTATGTTAACCATATTTATCAGTTTACTTCTCATTGATTTGGTTGTATATAAGTATCTTGTTTTACGATCAATAGTAGAAGGAATTAGTTTATTTAGCTTGTTCTTGTAAAATGGTGTCAGAGCAATAACAAACCATTTTTACAATTCCTAATGATCGACTCATTCCCCATTTCTTGATCATCTTTTCTTTATTTCGTTTTCAATCTGTTTGTGTCAATTTCTCCTTGAAATTTTCCAGACATATTATTCTTTTCTTCGTTCAAAATGCCTAACAGAGGAAAAACGCGAAATTGAGCTATCACACCAGAGTCGGAGACTCCGATTACTTCCAGTCAAGTTCAATAAGTTGATTTTAAACTTGAATTTGTCAATCGAATACAACATGGTGTGTATATTGCTAAAGGATCAAATGAAAAGGTATCTTATGGTTCTGATTCTTTCGATAGCTGCCATGGTCCGTTCTTCTTGCATGCCACTGATAATCCTGGACTATTATTAGTCACAAACCTCTTAGATGGCTTGAAATATAACAATTGGAGGGTTGCGATTACCATTGCTCTAGAATCTAAGAACAAGTGGAGTTTCATAGATGGATCTTTGCCTAGACCAGAAGAATCATAATCCATTTACAAAATATGGAATAGGTGCAATAGTATGATCAAATCATGGCTATTGAATGCGATAAATCCAGAAATATATGATAGTATTATGTTTTACAGTGATGTTGAAATCTGAGTGGATTTACATAAGAGATTTCACATTAGAAATTTGCCTCGAAAATATCAATTGGGACAAGATATCTTGAATCTGAAACAAGGTAATATTGGATCTTTTTGCTTACTACACCAAAATGAAAACAATGTGGCAAAGACCGGCTAATGCAAAATCTCATAAGATGTGTATTTGGAAATGTGGAGAGGTTGAGGAATTATTGGAAGATGTAGAAACAAGTAGAATCATTCAGTTTCTCATGAGATTGAATGATTCTTTTGCCAATATACCGGGTCAGATCATCAATAAGAAGCATAGACCTAGCATTACTGAGATTTATAATATGTTTGATCAAGATTAAAGACAAAAAACAGTGGGTTCAAACACAAAAGGATTTGTCCAACTTCTTGCGTTTCAAGTTGCAGTAAAGGAAACAACCGATAATTCAGATAATAAAGATGATAAACTTGTCAATGTTGCTGTGAATTTTCAGCAAAGGACCAGGCATGTCTGCAGTCATTGTGGAGCACTAGGTCATTTGAAGGAAAGATGTTACAAAATCCATGGGTATCCTCCCGGATGGACAAGCAAAAGAAAGGTGTCTATTCCCAATTCTTATCAGAAATCTGCATCAAGTCCTAAGCCGAGTGCAAATATGACAACTTTTAAAAAAACATCTCCTGATTCTGAAGATCTCTCCACAGATCAAGTTCAAAGTATTATTTCTTACCTCAACACTAAGCTCCATCATTCTAACATCACACCTACTCAAGTTGTATCTCAAACTTCGACTTCAACCTCAGTAAACTCCTTCATTCTAACATCACACCTACTCAAGTTGTATCTCAAGCTTCGACTTCAACCTCAGTACCAAACCATTTGAATATGTGGTACATTTCTCAATCTCTTTCACTTTACCTATTATGACATGATGATTTTAAAATCCAATGAAATTGATATCTCTCTTAAGTCTTGGGTTATAGATTCAGGAGCTACACATCATGGGTTATAATACCTTTTTAAATCTCCCAAATGGAAACACAGTGAGCATTGTTGGTATAGGATCGATTCACTTAAGCAACACAATTTTTCTTCATGAAGTCTTATTCATACTAGACTTTCGTTTTAATCTTTTAAGTGTTAGTATGTCTACTAAACACATGGATTTAATCATCAGTTTCACTCCCACAACTTATTTGATCTAGGATCATACTCAGGAATTGATGCTTGGTCAGGATAAACAAGTTGGAAACTTTATATTCTAGATTTTGAAACACATCAAACTTTTAAAAATCCAGGTAGCAGTACTCCTTCCTAATCTTTAATGTCTGTTGATCCACATTTGTGGCACACCAGATTAAGGCATCCATCTCAATCAAGAATTGAGATTCTCAGTGATGTTTTGTCCTTATCAAAGTCATCTAAAAATAAAAGTCTTCACTATCGTATTTGTCATTTAGCCAAACAAAGACATTTACATTTTCAGTCTAATTCTCATATATGTACTACTCCTTTTGAGTTGTTACATATTAATACATGGGATTCTTTTTCTATTCCTACATATGATGGTTTCAAATATTTCTTAACCATTGTTGATGATTATAATCGAGTTACTTGGATTTATCTTTTAAAATCAAAATTTGATGTGATTTCTGTTTTTCTTCGTTTTCTCAAAATGATTGAAACACAATACAATGCTCAAGTGAAAAGTGTTAGATCCGATAATACTTATGAATTAAGTTTCACATATTTATATATAGAAAAAAATCATTACAGACCACTCTTGTCCTGAAACACCTCAACAAAACTCGGTTGTAGAACGAAAACACCAACATATCTTTAATGTTGCTATATCCTTAATGTTTCAATCCCAAATATCTTTAGAATATTGGAGAGATTGTGTTATGACTCCCATATTCCTGATCAATAGAATCCCTACTACTGTCTTAGAAAACAAATCTCCTTATCAACTTTTAACCAATAGATCTTGGGATTACCATAGTCTAAGAGCCTTTGGATGCCTTTGTTATGTTTCCACTTCACAAAAACAGAGACATAAGTTTCAACCTAGAGCTAAGGCTTGTGTATTCTTAGGATATCCTTCTGGTTTTAAGGGGTACAAACTGTTAAACTTGGAGAGCAATGTCATTTAAGTCTCAAGACATGCCATTTTTCATGAGGATATTTTTCCTTTTGTATCTTCTACATTGACAGAAGATACTAGGACTTTCTTTCCTCATCTTCCTTCTCTTGCTTGTCATAATGATAATTTGCAATCTACAATATCATTTACTGATGCATCTCCTCATCATGAGATAACATCTTCTGAGAATCCTTTGCCTTATGCACTAGGTTCTCGCAGACGCACCAAACCTCCATCTCATCTACAAGATTTCTATTGCTATAATAGTATATTACATTCATCTACTCCTTATCTTTTGTCTTCTTATATTTCTTATACTAAACTGTCATATCCTTTCAGCTCTTTCATTCATAATATCACTCATAATATTGAACCCTATAACTATTCAAAAGCTAAGAAACAAACTATGTGGTGTGATGCTATGAATGAAGAACTGAAAGCTATGGAAAGAATTGGTATTTGGACTATATGCACTTTATCACCAGGAAAGAAAGTCATCGAATGTAAGTATGTTTACAAGATCAAACATAAGGTTGATGGTAGTATAGAGAGGTATAAGGCAAGGTTTGTTGCCAAAGGATATACTCAAGAGGAGGGATTTGATTTCAATGACACTTTTTCTTCAGTTGCTAAATTAGCAACTATGAAGATTCTGGTTTGTTTCAAATGTTTTCCTAAATGGAGATTTGGATGAAGAAATCTACATGGAGTTACCCCTGGCTATGAAAAGCCTCTTGATGATTGTCTCAAAGGGTATTTGGTATGCAAACTTCATAGATCAATCTATGGCTTAAAGCAAGCCTCTCAGCAATGGTATATCAAATTGTCCTATGTTCTTATTTCTCTAGGTTTTTCAAAATCTCATGGAGATCATACCCCCTTTACTCGATTCAGTGATAGTCAATTCGTGGCTATTTTGGTTTATGTTGATGACATTATTATTTCGTAATAATAATGTGGTTGATCCTCTTATCAATCAACTCAACTTACAATTCAATCTTCGGAATTTGGATAATCTGCAATATTGTCTTGGCCTAGAAATTTCTAGATTTTCCAAAGGCATTTATATTTGTCAACGAAAATATATAATGAAGTGGCTTTCAGATATTGGATTTCTCGGTAGTAAACCTTCAACAATTCCTATGGATGTCACAAATGTTTTTCACAAGGATGATACTCCCCTGTTGCAAGATGTCAATTTATACAGAAGGCTGATTGGGCGATTGTTATACTTGTGTATAACTCGGCATGATATCTCTTTTTCAGTCTCAAACCTCTGTCAATTTTCTTCTTCTCCTTGTGAAGTTCATCTGCAGAGTATTCACAAAGTCCTCATATATCTCAAAGAAAGTGTTGGTACATGTCTTTTCTACTCAAAACAACCAACAAGAGCACCTAAACATCATAACGTCATTTTGACCTAGCACACAACAACATTCAACCTAACGAGTACTCCCCTGTCGTTTAGAATTTTTTCCCCATCAGGTACTCGTCATCGAACACGACATCACTCTCTTCTTCTTCAATCCCACTTGCTTGTTGTGCACGTATGATATATTCTTCCCCTACTTGAGTGCACACTTAGAGCAAAATTAGCCACAAAGGATAAATTAGGGCTGGATTTTCGGTGAAAACCGAGAAAACCGAACTGACCGAACCAAAATTTTTCAGTTTTGGTTTTAATTTAATTATAACCACTAAACTGATCGGCTAAATAATTAATTTTATTCGGTTTACATTTTGGTTCGGTTCGAGAATACTAAATCGATCGGTTTTCTTAAACCAAAAATCGGCTGCCCTATATAAGTCGCCCTATCCTAATTTTCAGAAAAGTCTGAACTCATTCTCTTCTCAGTTGCGGCTCTCGCCGATTTGAAATTTTTCAGAAAAATTTCCACTTCTTCTTCTTGTTCTTCTTTCTCTTCTTTTTTTCTTCTTGTTCTTCTTTATACCGATGATTATGTTACAAGGTGCAAAAGCAACAACTGAAACTGTAGATGAATTGAGGAGTGGAGCTTCTGCAATGAAAGCAATGTAGAAAGCAACGTAAGTTTTTATCACAATTTTAACATTTTATCCTTTACTTTTGTTTTATTGTTACCGATCCTGTAGAATCATTAACACAAGCTTGGTCTCAAACTGCATCATCCTTTTGGTATTGATTGGATTTTTAACTTTCCTAGTGCGTAACTCGATTGTTATAGAGAAATATTGATGATGTATACAAGACCATGGACGAAATCAATGAGCAGACCAAGAACATGAAACAAATCCAAGAACCATTGTCAACTCCAATCGGGACTGCACCTTATTTCGATGATGTACCCACAGAACTAAATCGAATAAAATTGAACCAAACTAAACTGAACTAAACCGAACTAAACTGAAATAAACCAAACTAAACCGAACTAAACCGAATTAAACCTAAAAACTGAACCAAAATTAACTGAAAAACTCGAATTATCAAACAAAAAACGATTAAATCTAAAATTAAAACATTAAACCGAAAATCAAATTATATTCAGTTGAATTCAGAATGGTTTTATATACTAAAAACTGAGCCGATTAAACCGACAAAAAATCCAAACCGAACCAATATCCTATATATTTTTTTCGGACCACTTTTTCACAAACCAAAATAACCGAAAACCATATAAATTGATATGTTTGACCCGAATAAACCGAAAACCCATGCATAGGATAAATAAACCAAAGGTAGAGAGAGACATATACCTTTTGCACGCACTTGCACTTTTCGGACCAAGTTACCAAGTGCTTTTAGATCGGCAGATAGATTGGGTATTGAAGACGATTCAAACACTTGTTTCACACTACGTATTTGCTTTAAATCAAGGTCCATTGCACATGCCCTCCTTTGTCCGGTGCAACACCAATAGCTAAACTTGTTCGAATTCGAATTCATTTCTTTGAAGCATCATGGACAGAAATTGAGCTCTCCCCTTAATCATGGACAAATTGTTCGATGTTGGAAGCCAATTCCTTTCCAATGTGTCCGCTTGCCTCCTGTCAAGGTACTAAATCTTCTTTCGCACATATATCATGTTGATGCACAATTGATGCTCAAAACCACACAAATTGGCATAAAATTCTCATGAGAAATAGGTTTGCTCTTATATCCTTAGGAAACGGAAACACTTGATTAACATAACTGTTCCACAAAATCGACACCACTAAAACACAAACGGTTAGTAAAATACTAAACTGTTGCACAATAATGTGACACATGTTCAGTTACCGTATATTTCTCATTTAGACATATGCATGAACACATCACATGCAGTTTGAATAGGTCTATCAACGGAGTTTAAGTGCATTCATCATCCTGTCATACCCGAATAAGTAAAAAAAATCAAAATCATTTTTTTATTAAAACATAATATACTCTATCGAACAACTAGTTGTATAGAAATTCTAACAAAAATGTAATCAATGGAACAAAATTCGAGATTCATTCATCTCATCACGATGTGGTGCATTTAAAGAAAACTTAGGATCAACATGCCAACCACCACTAATGTCATAGACATTTTGCAATGCAACCTATCAACATATAATTCATCATGAGAGGTTTTAAAGGTCTGAATCATGATCTATCTCAACTACGATTGTGGTAGCAACCTGAGCGGAGAACACATTTTTCTATTCCCAAAAAATTTTCTCTGCCCAATCCAGACATTTATCATGTTTAGAACAAAATATTGTATCATCATATGTCAAACCGAGTATCCATCATGTTAGACTTTTTCTTTTCTACATATTTTTCTTTCCTTTTGTTTTTTTTTGTTTCTCTTTTTTTTTAAAAAATCTACAACCATCGCCACTGTTACACAAGTTCATTGCACACAATTTCTATTTCACTAATAGTGGCTGACATGAGGTTTACTCAAGTGTTTATGATGACGTGATCAAGTCAAATTCTCAAAGAGTTGATGTAGGACTTTCTACAAAACCTACAACCATTGTCAGAATGTGGAAAACAACTCGACCAAATCTTTTAATAACACCATAGTGAAAGCAAGATAGAAGCCATTTGTGCCAATGTTATAGATTGTTACTCGGTTTACAATGGTCTGAATTGCGAATGCGCACAAAGGGATATGTACTTTATATGTGGTTGAATAGTTTGCATCAGAGCATAAGAAAGCTTCGGAATGTAAGTTTTATAGGTATACAAATTAATATGATATATGAAGAGATATACTAAGTGGGTGTTTTTATCGTGTGAACTTGGACAAGATGATTTGTAATTGTAGTTTGTGGAAAACAATAGGCATTCCATATGAACATTCTATGGAGTCATTTTTTTTAAGAAGCTTGAAGTTGAGGATTATGTTTGTCACTAGTTTAGGACAACAATGTGGAGGAGGACTTATGCATATGGCTT
This sequence comes from Pugionium cornutum, assembly GCA_018901935.1. Lineage (NCBI taxonomy): Eukaryota > Viridiplantae > Streptophyta > Magnoliopsida > Brassicales > Brassicaceae > Pugionium > Pugionium cornutum. The sequence goes on along the minus strand of CM032160.1, from coordinate 30,196,986 downwards.
CATTTCTAGGTGCACGATTTTGGCCAGCTGGATCAATTTCTTTGGTGCATCAAATATCTGAGCCACCACAATTTGGCCGGAAAAAAAAGAGCAAGATAGATAAACCAAAGATAGGTAAAAATGAATCCTCTCAGAAAAGCAACCAAAACAGTTAAAACGAATTATACATTCTGGGATTTGTGGAGAACTTAACCATAATTAACCATAATTAACCATAATTATAGGTTCTATAATAATATCTTTCTATTCCTTTACTCTTCTATTTAAATATTATTTTTTATAGTTCAAATAAAAACACAAAAATTCTAATCCTTTTATTTTCTTCATTGGCCTTCACTGCACGACCTCCGCCGTTCTCCTAATATTGCTGGAATCTGACATCGCCATCTGCTTCTTTTTCTATTTCTATTTCATAAGTTGTTTTTGAAATCTCATTTACAAAATTTCAAACTTTATTACTCAATTAGGGATTTCAATTTGAGAATTTAAAATGAGAAATTTCAATTTGGGAATTTAAATTAGGGATTTCAGTTTGGGAACTTAAATTAGGAATTTCAATTTAGAAATTTAAATTATGGATTTCAATTGGGATTTTTCCTAGATTTGCATTAAAACTTTGAATAACCTATACATACAAATCAAACTTGTTTTCTAATTTTAAGAAGAGCTTACCTTGAAATTTATAGATTTATATAGATTCAAACAATCTGAATCATAGATTGTAGTGAATTGGATACAACTAATACAAGCAGTACAACTCGTACGACTTATTTATAATATAAACTAATACTATTTTTTATTTGTAAAGAACAATGAATAATAAAGGTGAACTAGTACACATTCATTGATTTTGATTATAGAGGCTATTATTTAGTGAACAAAGGCGAAGTACAATATAATTCAAGAGAAACTCCCAACTATACTAAGGTGATGAAAGGATCGATAGAGTAGTTAACTTATTCCAATGATTAGATATCCATCAATTGCCGAATCTCGATGGAGTATTTCAAAACTTATTTGATGGTAATAATGTGTAACTTGTTTATTTTTGTAACTGCTTTTGTATATAACTCATTTGTATTGTCTGATGTTAATTTCTTGGGACGACACTATTTTATTATACAAACTATGAATTTCGGATCTCTCTACTAAACCACACAAACTAATAATACACATTTTAATTTTATATGAACTATAGACATGTCTCCACAATTTCACAAATCATTATTTTTTTAAAGAAATCGTGATTAATTAAAGCTAATTGTATTTACCATATAACCCGAAAACCGACCCAATTAATAAATCGAATCCACGAAAAACAACACGTACTCCATATCGAAATCTCTTCTCCTAATCGATAAAATGAAACTTCTTTTCCCTTTGATTTCGGATTTTTCCCCACAATGATCCAAAATTGATTTCACGTTAGAAATTATTTACAAAATCGAAATATACAAAATCGAATTCGATTTTAAAAGGGTAATCGATTTCGATTTCAAAAGAGTAATCGATTTCGATTACACACAATACCTACACTTCGACTTTTGCTTCTTTCACTTGAATCGAATTTGGAGCTAAAATCAAAACTATGTCGTGAATCCTAAATCGAACTTGGGGCTAAAATCGATTTAGAGATTTATTGGGTTGATTTTCGGGTTGTGCATTGGTTTGGGTTTAGTTTATTAATTGGGTCGATCTTCATATTATGTGGTAAACGCAATTACCTTCAATTGATCGCGATTTTCCTAAAAAATAACAATTTGTGAAATTATGGAGATATGTCAATAGTTAGTATAAAATTAAGGTGGACATTGTCAGTTTGTAATAAAAGGTCCAAAATTCAGGTGAAAAAATCGTGGACATCCATAGTTTCTATGGTAAAAATCGTACAACTATTTGGTATAACTTTGTTTTAATTTATTACAATTATGTTTTAGTTGATACAACTACTATAGCTCGAGTGGACCCAACGAGATTGATCGATCTTAATTTGCGTGAAACTGTAGAATCAATCAGATCCAACGATATTGATCGGTCTTAATTTGCATAAAAATGCTGGATCCATATCGATCTTTTAGTGTGTTCAATTGTTCATTTCACTTGTACACGAGTGTAATATAAACCCGGTTCTCTTATGTTTGGTTTAATGTTTTACGATTGTATATAAACCAAACCACATTGATTATTTTCAATTAATGAAAAAGGATTCATTCTGGTAAAATGGTATCAGAGCAGGTTGAGGTCGTTAATGGCTGATCTTCGATCTCGATAAGCTCCTATTCTCCCTCTCACCCAAAATTCCAGCTGAAATTTCTTCCCAAATCGACTCCTTTTTCATTTCGTCTCTCTCATCTCTTCTTTTCGAAGCTCTTTGATGGGAAAACGCAAGACGAACTCTAAATATCGAACAATTCCCTCTGAATCGCACGATGTTTCAAACACTACGAAGCAATGGGAAAAATTTTCAATCTCCCGAAGCTTCTGGTTCACCTACTCGTCCTTAGCTTCAACGCTCTATGTTATCGAAGCCGATACCAGCTCCAAAAAATTTCGAGTTATCCGATTCCCCTGATAACATACATTCATCATATTATCTGCACAGTTCCGATCATCCAAGGTTAGTCCGCGAAAATGTTAGATGGAACGAATTTTGGTGTTTGGATTGTTGCTATGAAAACGAGTTTAGAAGCTAAGAACAAAATGGGTTTTCTCGATGGTTCTATTGCCAAACCTGATGAATTTGATCCGTATTTCAAAATATGGTGTCGATGCAACATCATGATCAAATATTGGTTATTAAACAATGTCTCCAAGAAGATTTATACGAGTATCCTATATTTCAAACATGCTTGTGAAATATGGACTGATTGGCGCACTTGATTTCACAAATCGAGCTTGTTGCGTCTGTATAAACTTTGTCATCATATTCACTCTTTCCGTCAAGGCAGTTTGGACCGTTCTACTTACCACACTCAGACTCAGTCTCTCTGGGAAGAACTCGCAAATATTCAACCTATTGGTCGAACTGTTGAGGAGCTTCTAGCTGAAAGAGAAACAAACCGAGTAATCGACTTTCTCATGGGTCTGAATGAGAATTATGAAAACATACGCAGTCAAATTCTGATGAAGAAGACATTACCTACTCTCTGAGGTCTATAATCTTCTTGATCAAGAAGATAGCCAAAAATCAGCAAGAGTTTAACCTTTAGAACAAAAGCTCTTCTAATTCCGATCAAGTCAATTCTTCTCAATATCATAGGAAAGAAAGACCAGTCTGTACATACTGTGGAGGGGTTGGTCACATTGAAGAGAGATGTTATAAGAAGCATGGTTATCCATCCAATTTTAAGTCCAAGTTCAAGAATTCTAAATCGAGTGTTTTTGCAGCAACTGTCACTGTTGGTACTTTGGTGGATAATACTGCAACACTCACAAATGACCTCTCTACAACTCAAATTCAACAGATTGTCTCCTTTCTGAGTAGCAAACTCCAGCCTCCTGGTCCCACGCCTGAAGTTCACTCGGTCTCAGTATCTCCTGGACCTCTTTCCACAACTAATTGTCCCATTTCCGGTAGATCTTTTCCTTCTATCCTCTGCTCTTTCACTAGAAATGTTGGACCTTATATATGTTCTCTGCATAATGGCACTACTGATGTTAATGTTTGGGTGCTAGACACAGGAGTCACTCACCATATAACTCATGATAAATCTCATTTTACTGACTTTACCCTCCTTCAAAACACCACTGTCACTTTACCCACAGGAATTCATGTGAGCATTGTTGGAATAGGGACAATTCATTTGGGTAGAAGTCTAGTTCTTCATGATGTCTTATATATCCCTCAATTCAAATTCAATCTTCTTAGTGTCACTTTTTGACTAAAAATCATAACTATAAAGTCATTTTTGATGAATCTTCTTGTGTCATTCAGGATCTTTCATATGGATTAATGATTGGAATGGGTAGAGAGGTTGCTAAGCTCTATTTCTTAGACATAGAATCATTTTCAATAAAGGTACCTCTTCTCTTGGAACAACTCTTAGTGTGTCAAGCCATGATCTATGGCATAAACGCTTAGAATTCTAAGCGCACAAGATTCTTGAGAGAAACCTTGTTGGGGAAAAAGGTTCTATCTTTATTAATATCAAAAAGATTGTCAAACTACAATGCTGGAAGGAGCCTTATTAATATGCTCGACAGCTTGACCTTCTAGGGTCGACCCAAATAAGAAAAGGAAAATTTACAAAAGTGCACAAAGGAAAAGATACAAAAGTGTATAATCGAAAAAAAGACATATTCCTAAAATGTCTTTGATTCAATAAAAGTAAATATTGAATGTTGAGTGGTATTGGTTTGATTTTGGGTTTATGTTAAAAACCGGAAAAACCAGCCATATGTGGTTATACGGTTTGTTTTATAAACCGAAATAACCAAAACGATGGGGATTTACGTTTCGAACTTTAAATTATGGGTAAATAGATTTTCAACTTTCAAATTATGTAGACCGAGCACTACAACAATAGTTTGGGTAGATTTGTTGCTATATGGCCATAGTTCGGGGGGAAATAGATCGTCAGCCCTAACAGTTTTTCCAAACTTTCTTCAAATGGTTGAAACTCAGTTTGGTAGGACAATTAAGGGTGTTAGATCTGACAATGCTCCTGAATTAAATTTTACCTCCTTATACCAGTCTAAAGGCATCATTTCCTTTCACTCATTCCCTGAAACACCACAACAAAACTCTATAGTTGAAAGAAAACATCAGCACATATTAAATGTTGCTCAATCTCTTTTTTTCAATCTCAAATTCCTCTTTCCTATTGGGGTGACTGTATCTTGATTGCAGTCCACCTAATCAATCGAAATCTTGTTCCTGTTCTAGAGGATAAAACTCCTTTTGAAGCCTTAACTCATAAAACTCCAAACTACTCTCAATTGCGAGTATTTGGTTGTTTATGTTATACTTCAACTTCACCCAAGAACAGGCACAAATTCGATCCTAGAGCTCGCTCATGTGTATTCTTTGGTTATCCAAATGGATATAAAGGATTCAAACTACTTGATCTTGAGATAAACAATATTTTCATCTCAAGACAAGTTGTTTTTCACGAAGCGATTTTCCCTTTTGCAAAAACTGAATTGTCTCAGGTTCAATTAGATTTTTTCCCATCTCCTGCTGCAGATATCTCTTTATCATCACCCTCTGTAGAGACTATACCTTTTGTATATCCTACTTCAGCTCCTCATTCTCGCCGTATCCCTAAAAAACCTTCCTATCTCCAAGATTATTACTGTCATTCAATAAAATCTTCAACACCTCATCAACTGTCCAGTTTCTTTTCTTTCCAGAATATCTCTGCATCTTATCAGTCTTTCTTAACTTCTCTGGACAAAGAAACTGAACCTTCCACATATACTGAGGCCAAGAAATCTTCAGCTTGGCGTGAGGCTATGGATTCTGAAACTCAAGCCTTGGAACGAACAAACACTTGAAAAATATGTTCTCTTCCAGATGGTAAAACTCCTATTGGTTGCAAATGGGTTTTTAAAATCAAACACAATCCAGATGAAAGTGTTGAGAGGTATAAAGCTCGTTTGGTTGCAAAGGGGTATACTCAAATTTAAGGCATCGATTATAATGAGACTTTTTCTCCTGTGGCAAAGCTTAATTCCGTAAAGCTTCTTCTTGCAATTTCAGCAGTTTATGGATTCTCTTTATCTCAGTTGGATATTTCTAATGTGTTTCTCAATGGAGATCTCGATGAAGAGATTTTTATGAAACTGCCACCAGGATATGCCACTAAACAGGGGGACAATTTTCCTTCAAATATCGTGTGTAAGCTTGAAAAATCTCTATATGGACTCAAACAGGCATCTCGCCATGGTTCATGAAATTTTCCAGCACTCTTCTTCAAATGGGATTTGTTCAATCAGCTTCTGATCATACTTGCTTCCTGAAAATCACAGCTGATATCTTTCTCTGTGTACTTGTCTACGTAGATGACATTATCATTGTCTGCAACAATGATTCTGCAGTCACAGATCTTAAATCTCAGCTTCTAGTTCACTTCAAGCTTCATGACATTGGTCCCTTGAGAAATTTCTTTGGTTTAGAAATTGCTAGATCTTCTAAGGGTATTTACCTTAGTCAAAGGAAGTATGCATTGGATTTTCTCACTGAAACAGGTTATCTTGGGTGTAAACCTTCCTCCATTCCGATGGATCCTCACCTTAAGCTCTCGAAAGATGCTCCTGGTGAATTAGTTGATGTTGCTGTCTATCGAAAGCTCATTGGCAAGTTAATGTATCTTCATATTACAAGACCAGACATCAATTTTGCTGTTAACAAGCTCAGTTAATTCTCAGAATCTCCTAAGCTCATTCATCAACAGACGCAGATTGATGGCCACGGTCTTTTCTACTCTGCTACTTCTGATTTCAGTCTTCGAGTTTTTGCAGACGCAGATTGGGCTTCTTGCCTTGATACGAGGCGCTCAACTACTGGTTTCTGCATTCTATTAGGCTCGTCTCTTATCTCCAGGAAGTCGAAAAAATAGCAGACACTGTCGAAATCTTCTACAGAGGCAGAATACTGAAGTCTTTCCAAGGTTGATGAACTTGTCTGGTTAACCAATTTCTTGAAAGAACTGCAGGTTCCTTTAGCTCAACCTACTCTTCTTCATTGTGATAATACCGTTGCCATTCACATTGCTCACAATCCCGTCTTCCATGAGCGTACAAAACACATAGAAGTGAATTGTCATAGTGTTCGTGAGAAGCTAAATGCAGGTGTATTCAAATTGGTTCATGTTAAATCTGAATTACAGTTTGCTGATTCATTTACAAAGCCATTACATCCTAGTCCTTTCAATTTTCTTCTTGGCAAAATGGGTGTTCAGAATATCTTCTTCCCATTTTGAGGGGGACTTTTAGTATGTTCAATTGTTCATTTTACTTATACACGAGTATAATATAAACCCGGTTCTCTTATGTTTGGTTTAATGATTTACGATTGTATATAAACCAAACCACATTGATTATTTTCAATTAATGAAAAAGGATTCACTATGGTAAAACGATCCCATATTTTTGGTACAATTGCATTTCCACCAACTAAGGGTAACAAGTACATGATCGCTTTCTGCGTTTGGAGATTTGTTAGAGAAGTAAAATGACGAGCGGTGGAGACTTCGGAAACTTTGTTAGATCGAAAGTCCTGGAACAATGTTTGGATAAACAAGTGCTAATTATTGAGAATATAAGAAATTCTTTTTTTGATTTATTAGTATACAAATTACATAAGATTCTTTGAGGAAGCTTGCAAATGGAAAGTATCAAACAAAACAAGAAGGGGGAATAGTAAAATTAACGAATCATTTAGTTTTTCTTTTCTTTCTTTCTTAAAACAAACATACAAGAGGCTCGTGGTGGTAACATGTAATCTGCAAAGCTTGTTGATCTTCTTCTGCAGTCTCAAATTGCTTTTAAAGAGTACAAAGAATTTCATGATGATGATGATGATGCTACAAAAGTTTAAGATGGGAGGTGTCATTTAGCCGCTTTACCTGCCAGCCGGTTTTCCATGAATGTTGTAAAATGGTGACAGAAGAATCCTCCACACAGATCTTATGTGTCATTACAGGGCTGCAACCGAGGATACCCGTTAGAACACACTTTATCGGTAACGAGTGTGTGAAAACTCCAATGCAGTTTGAGAGTTGAGAAGAGGAACTCTTGATGCTTATATCACCACCTTGGTGTTCTTCATCATTCTGATGACTAAATATCTCTTCCTTAGTCTCGTGATCACCGGTTGTATTCATCACCTGAAACCGAGTTTTCCCAGATTTCTTCCTTGTAAGACTTGGACGATGAATAGAAGTGGCTAGTGAGTGCAAACTTTGTGAGAACCCTCGCGTATTGTTGTGATGTGTAGATGGAAGAAGTTCTGATCTGAGCTTTTCTGTAAGTCCTAATAGTGTCCCATTCAGAAACTGAACCATCCGAAACTCTACTTGTCTGAGTGATTCACCGGATGGAGCTGAGAAATCAGGTTGGCATCTTTCTATTAAGCTTAGAGTTTCAGGTGTGTAAATCTCTGATCTATGGAACCCTTCCCAGTCTCCTAGACTCATCTCAACAATGGCATCTGAAGACTGCACATGCTCCTCTGGAAAATTCAATTCCTTCATAAATTACCAACGCAAAGATAACTTCAGAAATCACTGACAAAATTACATTATAATGCTAAGAAACAAAGAATTTGTATAATGCTAAGAAACAAAGAAGATTCTCAAACTTGTGAAGTCTACTCAAAAGAATTTAACATTCGTCGCATAGCATTTTTCTAGGAATCAAGTTGATTTGACTTTAAAAGCTTCACACAACTTTTAGATCTGAAATTGAGGAATCGAAGAGCAGAGACTGTGGTGGATAATAATACCTGGCAAACGTAAACGGCCATGGATCTAGCTCGATCAAGAGGCGAGGAGAAGACAGAGGTGAATCGAACCCCTTCGGAGTTTAAGAAGACGGCCAGAGCCCTCGCCTGGTGTTTTCCATTGGGGGTTAAAGCGGACACGTGGCACCTCCCTCCAATCAGATCAGGCCTGAGATTGAGATCGCTCTCTCCGTGGCTGATGAAATAGACCTCTGTAACGACGGTGCGATCGTGTTCCGCGGAGGCGGAGATACGGGAGAAGAGAGGCGGAGGAGGTGGCGCCAGGACATTGTAAGGGTCCCATACTTTAATTGACGGTCCGACTCGAGGCGTTCCAAGGGAAGAAAGCTGAGGAGAGAGAGGAGAAGCAGAAGCGTGACAAGGAAGTATCTCAGGCTCTTGCTCGAGAACCTTCTTGACCAAGAGATTATCCAGCTCCATTCTTCTATTCAGCACACTATTAGCACCTTCCTCTTCTTCTTCTTGTTCTTGTTCTTCTTCTTCTTCATTTTCGCTTTCTGCTTCTTCATCTTCTTCATCGAGCAGCTGCGAAGACTGTGATGACCCCATCGACTCTTTGTTCAAAATGCTCAGAAAATACAGTAGCGAGTTTAATCCGATAGACTAACATGGCTTCCACCGAAAACCATTTTCAGATCTGCAGATGAAGTCGAGAACCTCCACAGTATTTATAGTATTTATGACAGCCCAAACCGTCTTTGATCTTTGTTAAACAAATTCTTGGGCCTCGCTCAATTCTTTTTCAAACTTCTTTTAATGAAATTGAAAAGTTTAGGGAAAGTATTTTCAAACGAAATAATAGCCATTCACTAAAGTACAAAATTTTTTTATGGCTTTTTATATTGAATTAAGCGAAATAATAGCCAGGGCAATTATCTAAAATAATACATTTTTAAATTTTTGTTCCAAAAATAATATCATTAGTTTAAATTTCTAATAATAACACAAATTTAAAATTAAAATACATTAAAAACTATATTTTAATAGAAAAAATTAAATCCTAAATCAGAAAAAGTGAACCCAAATATAATGTTTTAAGTTTATGTATAATTTATTTAGAATAAATAAATATTTTTACATAATTATTTATGCTATTTTTGAGATTTTAATTTTTGGATGCTAGATTTAGAAGAAAAAATTTAAAAAATGTTATTTAAGAGTATTATTCTTCATTTAATTAAAAGTAGATTTAATGTGATCTAAAAACATAAAGATTGATCAAAGAAGCTAGATGATTTTATCTCAATCAATTCAAAAGATTAAAAAAAAAGGAAGGTGGTAAGTTTGAACCGATAAAATATTGGTTGTACCAGGTCGATCTTTGACAAGAACACGAGCCAAATAGCTTCAAGATGTACTTAATGAATTTATTTGCACTATTTTACACCAAGGGCACAATCTGACATCCGTTGGATTTATTGCAACATAAAAACAATTCATTTTTTCTTTGATTCAAGTTTTAGAAGACTCAGTTGACAATGTTACAACAACGAGCACATGAAATTACTTGAAGCGACAATCATCATACACTTAGAACTGAAATATTATTGACAAATTCTATGCAAATCAAGTCAATGAGTCAAATTCAACTTATTTATTCTCACTAGTGTCTAAGTATTTAATGTACTTTTTCACTATAGTCAATTCACCTATAAATACGTGTTTTCAAAATCATTCAACAAACATTTGATAAATAAAACTTCTTTTTTAAGAAAATTTATTTTTTATTCTTTGTGAACATTCGATCTCTTGGTGTGTAATATTCAAAGATCATTTCGATAAATCAAGAGGTTCTTCATCCTTCTTGTGTGATTATTCACCATCTAAGGATTGAAATTGTGTTGTAAGCTAGTTTCAGACATAGGAAGATATATTCTTATTGGAATTATGTGTAACTCCTCTCTAAGAATTCTACCGCTATATAAGATAGTTCAAGCATTGAAAGTTACTCCATTGTTGGTGCTACACGAATTTAGACAGATTTAAAATTATCCACTTCCTTCTTAGAATGTGATTTTGGGAATCATACGATCCAACATCGTATCAAGATTTACTTTTAATCCATCGATTAAAAAGACAAAAAAACACTTAATCTACAACATTATAATATACAAACAGTGAAATTTACAATGCAAATACTTCAAAATAAACACATATTTTTCTAAATATATTTATATTATGAAAATAAAAACAATGTTTGATTGTTGGATACATTAATTTTATATAATGTCATCAACTATCTTACGCTATTATAGTTATTATAGAAATCTTAACCACGATATTATGAAAAACTAACAAACCATATAGTATAAAACATTATACCATACAAAAATATATAAAATCTACTTTAATTAAGTAATATCCAAATACAACTATTAAATTTAATTTAAAGTATAGCATAACTAATTACAAGTTTTAACTCATAAAGTACAATTGTGTTCACCTCAAGAAAATCAAAAGATCTACTTGCAAGAAATTGTAATTTTTATTTTTTTAATTCAATTATATTTCATTATTTCAGCTCTAACATATGTTTTCCTATACGTGTGTTTTATGCATGTTTTTCAGAGTAATACTCTAAAATACCAATTTTTTTTTTAAAAAAAAATTAATCTAACACACAAAAACCTTTAAATCTAACATACTAAAATTTTAAATTCAAACACAAATAAAATTCACCTTATATAATAAATATGTAATATAATACATATAACATTTTAATCAAATATATAATGATTAAGTTTATAATATATTATATCCACGTAAAACGTGGAAATATTATCTAGTTTATTTTTTATTTTTGTTGAAACAATGGTTCAAAAATAGCTTTACTAATAAGTAATCAATTATTTTTGTGAAAAATAAAGAACAAAAATCATGTTTTGTTAAGAAAATACAAAATTATGTTTTTAACAGAAAATACGGAATTACGTTTTTGGCGGGAAATTTGGAATACAATAATGCTTTTCATGGAAAAATGGGGAATTAAATTTTTTGGTAGGAAAATGGGGAATTAAATGGGGTCAACGTCTCACATATAATATACTATAAAGATTTACTTTTATCGTAGAAGAAAAACACATTTACATATTCAAAATTTGTCATAGTTCATTAAATTTTGAACATATATTTGAAAATATATCTCACATCCATAATTTAGTGTCATTTGTGCGAAACAACAAGTAAATGTACTAATTTTAAAGATCGAAATTAATAATGACTACTTTCCTGTAGATGCTAGTATCTCTCATAAAAAGTGCAACATAATATTGTAGTAGTATTGCTTGAACACTTTCATTAAACTTTATTTCATAATCACAACTAAAAATCACCAATTGATGTTAATCTTTGTTTTTTATGTCTATCAGATGTAATACAAAATGTTTAGTTTAATCTGAATTTTTGTGACTTTAACAATGATTGTCGTCTTTTTATAGAAATAACATCATGTATCTGTAATAATATTTATATTATATTTTTTATATATGATTTATTTGTATTTTGGTTTAATTATACAGATCAAGTTCGTATTAATATTTATAATTTTAATATAAAAGCTGACACCGTAATAAATCGGTTTCGAATAACATCCTCTTTTGCCTAATTAAATTGTATAAACGTATTTACATTCGTTAGTATATATATATATTACATATAAGATAGTTAATTAATTAAGCAATTAACCATTGGATAAAAAGGCACAATATGTGCATGTATATATGTGGCAGTTAATAAAGAGATGGTTTTTTATTGCCGTAACTTCCTCCTCAATCAAAAGGGAATTAGTTTAGTAAATTCTCTCTTAACAACATAAAAACAAGAAAAACCACATAAAAGCCATCACCACTTGAAGAAAACAAAATAAAATGTTAAAAGCATTGATTTCTTATCCATGAGAAGATAGAAACGCTAAAAAGAGGAGAAAATCAATTTGTCTAATTCCTCATGAATCAAAGTTCGTAGTTTCTTTTCTACAAAAAAAGTATTAGGTTGAATTAAATCAAATCAAAAAATATTCTTAGGATTAGATTTCAGAAACTAAAATCAATTAAAATAATTTAATAATTAGTATCAGAACAATCTTAGATTTGTTTAACTCACTAACTAAAATAATTTGAATGGATTAATATTAACGATGATGCAAAAAATGGTGTCGTTTGTTAGTGTTATAAAAATTATATGTTGGATTGGTAATAATATCAAGAAACCTAATTAAAAGCATCTTTAAAAAAATTAATAATTATTATAGTTACTACAGTTACATAACATTGATGAATTCTTAATATATTATTTGAGAAACTTTTTAACAAAATAACTTTACCATGATGTTTTAATAACAAAAATGTCATGTTGACGTGTCAACACCACAACGAGTTTCAGATTAAATATATAAAAAGGTTTAAATTACTAGAATAATTACAATACATGCCACTGATATTAATTTGGTTAGATAATTAATATATTTTATTTAACTAACAAAAAAATAGTATTACATTTGTAAAAACAATAATTTTTATTTCTTTAAAATTTTAATACGTTAATTTATAAATAATTTCAAATAAATTTAAGTTATTACCTAATCCCTAATATATTATTTGAGAAAAAATTTAAAAAAATAATTTTATGTTCACGTGTTACTAACAGAAATACCATATTTACGTTTCATCATTACATTTAATTTATTCGAATAATTACAGTATATGTCATTGTTATTAATTTGGTTAGAGTATTAATATATTTTATTAAACTAACCAAAAAATACTATTAAATTCATAAAAAATAATTATTTTTCTTTTCTTAATTTATATATACAAAAATTAATGTTAAAGTAATTTTAAATAAAATTTAAAATTATATAAATATTTAATTTATATTTAATAATAAATATAATTTAAAAATATTTTTTCCCATGACGTGAATATAACTCTAGTTATATGTTAAATCACATATCATCGTGAATTAAGATGGTTGTTATTTGTTGTTAATTTGGCTTGGATAACAAATAATCATATTAGATGAATTTTGTAACGGTGAATACCAGATTCACATAAAAAGTATAATTAATGATCATGATAACGATGTTGTAATGAAATTATTTAGAAATCATTATTCTATAAAAAATGATTCGCACACTATTAAAGTGTAGTAACACAAATGGAGTGAAGATTTACCGTATAATAAAATATGAGTGTTTAAGAGTTTGCATCCTATGGTTTTACGGATTAATAATGGTTTTGCTGGTTTGTTAATTAAATTTGGGTAATTTTTTTGTCACTTTGGTATAAGCAGTATAATTATCAATCGATTAGAAGATACTTGAAGTATCCTCGAACCATTGTGATATTGAAATGCTTATATATATGAAAAGATAGAGTTCCTTCTCTGCGCTTCTTTTGATAGTTTGTCTGTTTGTGTGTTGTTTTCCGTTGCTTGATAGATAAGAGTGAAGTTTGGAAAGAACTGTTGGATTTCATTGGATTATTCTATCTCCATTGAAAAAACTGGCCATCCATTTGGATTTTGGATTATTTGGATTAAGTCAATAGAATCCGTATAAAACCTCTCACAGTATCGCTTCATCTTGTGCAGACTAGATATCGTCTAGCGAAGACTTAGAAACTCCGTATGAAGCAGAGATTGTCCTTTGTATGTACCTCTCATGTCTAGTATATCTCTCCTTCCATCCTTCAACGTGAGAATCCATCCAATTCGAGACGTGGGCTCCCACTCTTTCCATGAGCCATCAATAGAACAGGAAAATGGGGATAGGTCATTGTTAAAAAGGTCTGGTATTACCCCCATTCACAGGCGTAGCTTTCTCCGGATTCTTTAAGACGGTTGCCATGAACCAGATCTCACTTTTCCTACGAGCCTTTTCTAGAATGTCTATGGCACTATGGTCTATATTTTTATACACTTTGTCGTTTCTTGCTTTCCAGATGAACCAGAAAATCTATGATAATGTTTAGAATCCAAACCATCATGTGGTATGCTCGGTATTCGCCACAGGAGATAATCCAAGTTTCCAAAAAGGCTGTTTAGAGGAAAAGTGGAGGGTGGTGAGGGGATATACGACAATTTTGGAAGTTATGGCAGATTTTGGAAGTTATGGCAGAGAGTGACAATTTTGGAAGTTATGGCAGATTTATTTTATTACAGTGGGTGACAGTTGTTTGGTAGTTGTGACAGAGTTATTTTATACAGTCACAGTTTTTGGTAGTTATGGCAGATTTATTTTAATACAGTGGCAGTTTTTTTGGAGTAGTTGCCATATTGGAAAGCGTATCAGACACTTAGACATGCACGATTTTTGGTAAGGGGTTCTCCGGAAAGAGGTTATGAAGAATTACCTACTTACTTGTATATGATCGGAAGAGCTAATCTTGGAACGCTTACTCGTCTAGAAATTGATGAACTCAAAAGGTTCAAGTATGTTTTTATTGCGTTTAATGCTAGCTTGAATGGATTTCCTTTCATGCGTAAAGTTTTTGTGGTAGATGGTACGTTCCTGCAAGGGACATATAAAGGGACACTTCTCATCACAGCTTCCCAGTATGAAAATTTTCAAATATTTCCCATAGCTTTTGTAGTAGGTGATACAGAGTGATGATTCTTGGGAATGGTTTTTTAGGCAGCTTAGTTGTGTTATACCCGATGATGAAGGTCTTGTAATTATATCTAATCGACATCGATCAATTGGTAATGCAATTGGAAAGATATATCCGATGGCCTGTCGGGGAATTTGCACGTACCAACTTTACAAGAATATAATACAATGGTATAGAGGTGCTGCTGCATTTCGTTTAGTGAAAAGGGTGGCGAATGCATTTCGAATTTCTGATTTTGAGACGATATTTGATGAAATACACGCCTTAAATCCAGCATTGCATAACTATTTGGTAAATGCTGACGTGAAGATATGGTCTCGTGTTCATTTCTCTGGGAATCAATACAACATCACCACATCAAACATATGTGAACCCCTTAATAAAGTTCTTTCGAAAGCTAGGACTTTACCTATTGTAGAACTACTAGAAACTGTGCGGTTAATGATGACAAGATGGGTTGCAAAACACAGGAATGATGCATGTAGAATGAAAACAACTCTCACTCGTGGTGTTGAAAAGATGTTGGATGTAATATTGAACAAGTTCATAGATTTTTAGGGAATTTCTATTTCTTTACTAATGTTTTATTTTCCTCGGGACGGCTTCCATATGCTAAGCAACTTAATGTACAAGTGATCGACGTTGATCAGACTCAGGTTACAGGTGTCTTATCTTTGCATGTAGTAAACCTTACGGAGAAAAAATGCACATGTCACAGATTTGACTTGGAGAAACTACCATGTGTACATGCAATTGCAGCAGCGGAGGCATGGAAAATATGTCGTATATCACTTTGTCATCCTTATTAGTTTACGACCTATTTGTATAATGCGTATGCGACATCAGTTCTACCCAGAGACGTCACATCACCTGCTCCTGTCCATATCACAGAGAAGGTGTGTTTGCCACCTTTGGTTTGCCAGCAGCCAGGGCGTCCCAAAAATTCAAGGATAAAATCCGCCTTAGAGAAAGCGGTAGAGAAGAAGCGGCCCCGGAAAGAACATGCATAATTATAAAACGTGTCACGCTCGAGAGCCATTTTTGTGATTTTCAACATTTGATGGCACTTGTAATGTTAAACTTGTAATGTTAAACTTGTAATGTTAAACTTGTAATGTTAAACTTGTAATGTTAAACTTGTAATGTTAAACTTCTAATATAAATCTGCCATATCTACCAATAAGTCTGCCATCAGTAACATATAAGTCTACCATCAGTAACATATAAGTCTGGCATTAGTAACATATAAGTCTGCCATCATTAACTTATCGTACACTAATAAGTCTGCCAATGTACACTAATAAGTCTGCCACTATTACCAAATAAGTCTGCAACATTAATTAATAAGTCTAGCATCATGAGCTAATAAGTCTGCCATATCTATTTAAACAAGTAAAAAAATGTATCACCAATCAAGATTAAACCTACCACTATCGCTTTTAGTTTCGCAATCTCATCGGCATTGTTTTGAATCTTAACACGCATAATCTCCAAATTGGTATCACAAGAACATCTTCTTGTGTGTTCTTCATTCCGCAACCTTAAAATAGTTAATTCCTCTGCAATAGCTTCATCCCACCATTTGTGAATGTGGTATCCAGGATCCTCGTGCATTCCACACGTAAAGAATCTTCTTCCTGGATCGATTGCTGTATAAGATGTCAAAACATCTACTTCTCCACCACATGAACACCTAGCTGGGATTCCAAATTCAACATCAGCTCTACAACATCCACTGCTAATGGTTCCTTTGGATCAAGAGCTTTGGCTGTAGTTGTATCTTCTCATACCACTAAAAATACACAACACGAGTACATCGAATCAAAACCCCAAGTAAATCGAATCCAAAACGCAAGTACATCAAATCAAAACCCCGAGTAAATCAAATCTAAAATGAAAGTGCATTGAACTTACCGAAATCGAATCAATAAATCGAACTTATCGAAATTGAATCAATAAATCGAATCCAAAACGAGAATAACTAATCAAATCCCGAAATCAAATCGAATAGAATAAACGAACTCGGGACCCAAGAGGAGAAGATGAGCTACCCTAGAATTTGAAGGAAAATAAACAGGGACCCACCCTGTTCATATAATTAGGATTTCAGGGTATAGAATATGAACTCTATAGAATAAGAGATACGATTATGTAAGTCTATCATTTTTAGAGATTACATGATTGTAGAATAAGAGATACGATTATGTAAGTCTATCATTAGGATTGAGATTTTTAGGGATTACATGATTGTAGAATAAGAGATACGATTATGTAGTAAGTCTATCATTAGGATTGAGATTTTTAGGGATTACATATTGTAATTGATTGTAGATTTTAGAGTTTAGATAGAAGATTTTTAGGTTTATAGATCGTAATTGCTACTTTACAATACATTTAGAGTATATCAAGCTACAAATAAGTTTGCTATTGAAATATTGTTTAGGGTATAACAAATAACCAATAAGTCT
Source organism: Pugionium cornutum (assembly GCA_018901935.1). NCBI lineage: Eukaryota > Viridiplantae > Streptophyta > Magnoliopsida > Brassicales > Brassicaceae > Pugionium > Pugionium cornutum. The sequence continues at coordinate 30,179,446 of CM032160.1, read as the reverse complement.
GCCATGACAAACTATCAAATTATAAATAAATCTATCATTGAAATAACATTTAGGGTATCGCTATACCCTAAAATAATCAATAAATCTGCCATGAAATCCAATAAATCTACCATGAAAATCATACTAACGATGACAGATTACAAATCTACTGCCAAACAAATAAGCATGTCATCATTAACTAATAAGTTTGTGATAATAAATTAATTAAGTCTCCCACCAAACTTGTAAACAATATATCATTGTGAATCTGTCAGAAATGGAATTCTGAACTTGGAAGCACGCGGTAAGGGGTTCGATAAATGAAACGAGGGTTCCACAACCTCGTCAAGTATTTCAGCAGCCAACTTCTCACGCAATGCCTGGATGTTCTCGTCATTCAAACCATCAAATGTACATATAAGAGCAAAACACTCAACGTATTAGATAGCATAAACACCACAATCTCCTGGAACAAAGTTTCGAGGAACATTCTTCAATCTTGTAACCCTAAATTTCTTCTCAGTCTTCTTCTGAATGTTATGAGAAACCCATTTGTTCAACATAATGAGAATCATTCTGGTGAAGGGCCTACAATATTGAAGAATGTTTTTGTCATCTGGCACCACGTGAGATATGCTGTCATGTACATGGATTGTTTCCTTCTGCAGGTTAATGCCCACAGCTATCCAATGGTTGGAGTTAACAAAAACATAGGCGAACAAATGGTCCACATCGATGTACCATTTCTTATTCGTCCCTGAATAATGCGGTATGGCACCATTAACCATCTGTTTGTAGCTATCTTCGAAAACAAATTTATGTGGATCTTCATTGACTTCACGTAGTCATGTACCCAAGAAGTCACGAACCAAGGGTCTAAGAAATCAATACATGAAGACCGATATGGGGATGGACTGCGCATGGACCGCTTATGGAACATAGTCATCGCAGAACATAGATACTGTAATAATAAAACAAACAAATTACTACAGTTAAACAAATCTGCTATCAAAATAAAACATATCCTAAACAAAACTACCACGGTAAAATAAATCTACTAGTAATATAAAACATATCGAAAACAAAACTACCACTAAAACAGCAAATTTGTAGCAAAATAAAACAAATCTCCCCTCAAAATAAAACAAATCTGCCATATAATAAATCATCGAAATACAACAAATCTGCCATTTAATAAATCTTCCACCTAAACAAAACTGCCATCAAGTAAACTAAGTAATAACGTACCGAATAACTCAACCAGCCATAATCAAATTTAGGCCATTTCTACCTTGGAGTAATAATTATTCTGTAGAATTCAACTCCCAAATCCCATGATCCAATTGGTTCGTTCTATAAGCTAGGAAATTATATACGGGAAGAGATTAATAATAAGAAATTAATAATATAAGATTCACTAACATACTCATCACGTTCTATGAATTCTATTAATTTCCGTAGCTTATGCTCTTCAACTTGGGCAAACGGATTGTATGTTGTTGGTGAAAGGGTTACTCCTTGCAAAAATTTATGCACCAGGGCAAACAAATCATTTGAAGTTTTTTGTGGTGGTGGTGGTGGTGGTGGGTTTACACTTTTCACAATCACTCTCTTCATTGTAGAATTCCCTTCAAAATGGCTTCTTTGGGTTCTCGCCAATTGCGGTTGACGTTTTCCTAAGTCCGCTTTGTCATCCAAAGCTTTTATTTGACTTACCATAGCATCTAGATCTTTGCCAAATACTTTGTTCGACTCCCGAACATTAGGATCCAAAAAGTTTCCGCAGACAATTCGTTACCTTCAACAACAAGTTCTTTCTTTTTTGACAAATTGGATTTCTTTTCAATAGGGGTTCTCACATCTGGTTGTGAACCACTCTTGTTACCTAGGGTTCTCACGTTACATGGGGTTCTCATGTTACCTGGGGTTCTCACATCCTCTTTTGACCTACTCTTGTTACATGGGGTTCTCGTACTTGGAGATCTAGCATCCTCTTTTGACCTACTCTTGTTGCCTGGGGTCCTCAAATTCTCCTCAGGAGTTCTTGTCCTTGCATCATCAACCTTCTCTCCTTTTTTCTTAGATCGAGCGTACTTTTTCTTTACTACACAACGAATTGTAGTTTCGTCATCTGATGTAGCTCGCATTGTTGCCATCCAAGGCTCCACATAATAAAACAATAAGTCTGCCAACATTAAAAACTGTACAAGCAAAACTGCGGTAAACGAACTATAAGTCTGTCACCACGTATGACATAACAAATCTGTCACATAATAAAACAAAACAAACAAGTCTGCTACCACATATAATAAAATAAGAAATTTGTCACATAATAATAAAACATGTGACAAATAAGTTTGCTACCACATATATACAAAATCTGCCACAGTAAAATAACAAATATGTCATAATATATAACAAAAACAAGTCAGCCACGTAAACAACTTACCATGACTATAATAAAACTACCATTAATTTAAAAACAAAAAAAACTACGTACCATTTCTTTGTTGCTTGCTCCATCCTCTTCGGGTTCATGAGCACTCGACATTGCAGCTTCTCTTGGTCCCATAGCTGCATTGACATTCTCAACATATTTCTCTAGATTTGAAATCTTTTCACGAAACTCTCCTTCCAACGAAGTCACTTTCTCATCAATTAGATTCATTTTTGCTTCTAAACCTTTAATTCTGGAAGTCATAAGCCTTATAGTTTCAGAAACACTAGTGAGAATAATTCCATCACTCCAAGAACTTTTTCCACCGGTTCCTTCATCACAAGTTTCTTTTTTTCATCATTTTTCTTTTTCTTCAACGATTCACGAGGTTCACTTTTTTCAGAATCACCAACAACTTTCCTTTTCTTCTTCTTGGTCATTGTGGGTGATACATCTACTTGATCCCATGCGGTTTCATCCAATCGATCATAAAGTATATCCATGATCAAATTGTCCAGCTTTGGATCTTCTTCTTCATTATCCCATTTGGCTAATTAAATGTCTCACACGTACCTCATTATGAGCTTTCTTTTCTTCAGTGATAAAATCATCAAACTCAAACCTTTTACGAGATCCACCCCAAGAAAGAAGAGGAACTTCTTTTGTTTTCATACAACTCACCCAATCCAGGAACTGATTCGTATGCCCAAATCAGCAAAGGATGAACACATCCATGTATTGTGTACGTCTTCTTTACATCAAAGACACTCATTTTGACAAACTCAATCAAACTTGTAAAAGCAACATGACCCCAAGGATAACTATCAAAGTTCTCAGCATCAAACACTCTTTTAGCAGTATTCAAAGGAATTATGTTGTTAGGAGAAATGCCATACATCCCAACAGACAAAATGGCAAGGCACCCTATCATTCTCCTTTTCTCAAAACTCTAATTCTTACATTCTTCCAACACCTATAGCAGATGGCTAAGGCTAGGACCTTCAACACCGGAAACATTAAGTTCTTCCCAAAACTCTCTATGGTCAACATCCCAATCATCTGAAACAATTTCATCACAGTTTAGACATGTGATGAAATTCGTATAGAGAAAACCTGATTGGACGACCATTTATCAAGGACCACATCTCATTTCTTCCCTCAATCGTCAACTGATGTGTTATGAAGTAATGGACAACTTTCGCAGACCAAATGAACTCTGTTTCTTTTAGCTTGTTAAAAACACCAACTGCTGAATTTCTCAGGAAATTCCAAACATCAACACCAACTGCTGAATTTCTCAGGAAATTCCAAACATCAACACCAACTGCTTCCTCTATCAATTCTAAGTTGGACAGAAAACAGTTGTGGTTCATACTCCGGTTTTGAATTGGCGCTTTACCCTTTGAATAAAGACGCATGGGGTAATTCTTCTTCACTGAATTCTTCATATCTAACAGAAATTTTTTTGAACAATAAGTGTGCCATTAAATAGAAATAAGTTTGTCATCCAATACAAATAAGTCTGCCATAACTATCTGTTGTGAAATATTCAGTAAATTTGCCTACAAATGTGCCACAAAAGTTATTTTAATCAGCGATTTATTTGTTCACGAAATCTGTAAATCTGCCAACCATATCCATTATATCTTCTACCAATATTCACAATATCAAAAGTAATAAATCTGTCATCATATAAAAACATGTCTACTGTCAAATATACATAAAATTTCCCACCAAAGATTCAATGGATTCATGAAATATCGATTAAATATGCTATAAAAAATTTTAAATCTGCTATAAAAAACTGTAAATCTGTCGGTTCTACCTTCAATCTATAATCTAAAAAAAATCTGACACCAAAGCAAAATAAGTTTGCCATCAAAGGAAAATAAATCTGTCATTAAAGTAAAATAAATATGCCATATATACAAAAAATCTGCCATATATACAAATAAATTTGCCACCATCTCAATATATTTCTCAATACGCGAGAAATTTGAAACCTGTACTTTAATCTAAATGAATGAAAATTTACCGGATTCTGTGTCGGAGTTTCACAAAATCTACAACAAACGATGTATATGTTAATAACGAAAGAGAATAGGGTTTCGATTTCGAATGTTTCATCGATTTATGTCAAGAAATGATTTTTACACAATGCATGCAAGAAAATATGAAAAATATACCAAAGAAGGCGATTGTTAAGCTGGAAGAGACGACTTACCGCGACGGAAAACTAGAAAATAAAACTTCAAACTAACACAAAGTCGGCAAAACACAACGGAAGAAACACCGGAAGTCGTAGAGAACGAACACCAACGCGAGGAAATACGAACACGTAGAAACACGAACACGTAGAAAATATCGCCGAAAATAAACACGAACACGTAAAAACACGAAAATATCGCCGAGAGTGGTGAAAGAGTTTTCTTGTTTTGAAAATCTGAAGTCGAAATGGTGAAATGTTTAGGGTTTCGATAACATTTATTAAAACTGAAAAGACACGATCCAATGATAGAAAAGATACGACGGTAGACATAATTACTTATTTAATATTTTTTTAATACATAACGACATAATTGTAAATAAATCGTGTTATCATGGTTTTCATAACTTTTAACCAAAGTTTCGGGTCATACGAATAATCGTACATAACATGAGTTTATTTGCATGATTACGGGATGAATGTTGATCATTCTAAATCATTACTCAAAAAAATATTCAGGACATTTATGTAATTATGTAAATGTCTGAAAACATCGTTTTATATCTCTCTGAGTAATCAGATTAACATAGAAAGATGCTGAGGCAAAAAATCTCACTCACCTTTCCACACGTACTACTCCGCCGTCTCTCCACCAATTCCGACGTTGGATTTACACTCAACCTACCAAAAATCGAACCTTCACATGACGCCGAACTATTATCCCAACTACTCGTCACCAATCACAATCCCTTCCACTTCATGGAATCATCTCTGCAACTCCATGGAATCTCCCTCTCTCCTCACCTCATCAACCAAACCCTCCTTCGTCTCCGTCACAATTCCAAAATCGCCCTCTCCTTCTTCGAATACTTACGTTCCTTACCTTCTCCTTCCACTACAACAACACTTACCTCCTTCAACCTCATCATCGATATCCTCGGAAAAGTTCGTCAATTCGACGTCGTTAGACAGCTCATCGTCGAGATGGAACAGCACGAAAGCGTGAAGCCTTCTTCCGAAACGTTTCTCATCCTCGTCAAGCGTTTAGTCGCCGCCGGACTCACTCGCCAAGCCGTTCGCGCTTTCGATGATGCGCCTTGTTTTCTTGAGAGTCGTCTCGGTGTGGAGGATTTTGGTTTTCTCCTTGATACGCTCTGTAAATACGGATACACGAAGATGGCGGTTGGGGTTTTCAATGAACGGAAAGTGGAGTTTGGATGTAACGAGAAGACTTATACGATTTTGATTGCTGGTTGGTGTAAGCTTCGGAGGATTGACATGGCGGAGAGATTCTTAGCGGAGATGATAGAATCTGGGATTGAACCAAACGTTGTAACGTATAACGTTTTGCTCAATGGGATTTGCCGCACTGCAAGTTTGCATCCGGAGGAAAGGTTTGAGAGGAATGTAAGGAATGCAGAGAACGTGTTCGATGAAATGCGTCAGAGAGGAATAGAACCTGATGTCACGAGTTTCTCCATCGTGCTTCATATGTATAGCCGAGCTCATAAATCTGAGTTGACTCTTGATAAACTGAAACTTATGAAGGCCAAAGGGATTAGTCCTACAATGGAAACATACACTTCGGTTGTGAAATGTCTCTGTTCTTGTGGTAGATTAGAGGAAGCAGAAGAGTTGCTTGACACAATGGTGGAAAATGGGATAAGCCCTTCATCTGCAACATACAATTGCTTTTTCAAAGAATACAAAGGAAGAAAAGATGCTAATGGAGCAATGAATCTGTATAGGAAAATGAAAGATGGGTTGTGCAAGCCGAATACACAGACGTTCAATGTTCTCTTGGGTACGTTTATCAATATGGGCAAGATGGAGATTGTGAAAGAGATATGGGATGATCTTAAAGCAAGTGAAACGGGTCCAGATTTGGATTCGTATACTTCTTTGGTTCATGGGTTGTGTGGGAAAGAGAAATGGAAAGAGGCTTGTGGGTACTTTGTGGAGATGATAGAGAAAGGTTTCTTGCCACAAAAGCTAACTTTTGAGACATTGTATAAAGGATTAATACAATCTAATAAGTTGAGGACTTGGAGGAGGTTGAAGAAGAAACTCGACGAGGAATCTATCACATTTGGATCTGAGTTTCAGAGATACCCTTTTGAGCCCTACAAGAGATGAGATACAATGTATTACTGTAAGGCATTGAGTCAAATTTGATTTCTATTCTCTTCTCGGTAGTCTAATATCTATAATAAATAGTCTGTCGTTTTATTTCCATAATAAATCAATAATATCTATATAATCTACAAAGCATATTCTTTTCGTTACAAAATTCATTTATATTAGTCTAATATCATAAAATAGTATTTGTTTTTAAAAAAAATTTCAAATATAACATTTTAAAATTAAATTTCAAAAATAACAAAAATAATTATGTAAAAATACTTATTTACTATAAATAAATTATATATAAATATAAAATATTATATTTAGATTTTTTTCTAATTTAAATTTTAATTTTTCAATGAAATTTAATTTATTTTAATTTTAAATTGGTGTTACTGTTGAAAATTTAAATTAATAGTGTTATTTTTGAAAAAAACTTAAAAAGATCTCATTTTAAAGATTTTTCCTTTATACTAATTGATTGTGTATAATATATATGATAATATTTCTTATATATTAATTAAAAAACATTTTTATAAAGAAGTTTTATCTTGATGTGTAATTTAAAAATATATTACGCGTGTCAGACCATCAAATTATCTCAAAACAAATATTAAATAAGACATAATTTACTATTATTTACGAAAACTGTTATTATACAAATATTTAATTGTATACTATATATAAACTTTAAATATTTTATTTTGATATAAAAATCAAATACAATGTAAAAAAAAATATTAAAGATTTTACAAAATTAGTCAAACAAAATATAAAAATGTTTAAAGATAAAAACGGTTTATTCCGGTTTAATCACACTTCTCGAAAAGTCTTCGAGATTTATTTCGATCAAATCAGAATTCTCGAGAAGTTTGTTTTAGAAAAAATTTAATTTTAACTGCAGAAAATTAACTTTTTTGTCACCAAAGCAGACTGCTTCAGTGACAAAAACGGTTTATTCACTACAAGAAAACATGCAATTTGCGACCACGGTTGTGGTCGCAATGTAGTCGTAAAACTGTATTTTGCGACTACTTTGCGACTACGTGAAGTGATCGCAAAATACTAGTCGCAAAAAAAAGTAGTCGCAAATCAGTCGCACATTTGCGACTGATTTGCGACCACGGAAATAGTGGTTCTTTTTGCGACTAATTTGCGACTACAAGGTGGTGACTATTTTTGCGACTAATTTGTCATTGCATTTCCGTAACAAATTTTGCTATTGTTTTGCGATTACGTATGTGGTTGCTAAATATGTAGTCGCAAAACAGTAACAAAATTTTGTGACTGATTTGTGACTACGGGAGAACCGCAGTTGCAAATCAGTCACATTTTTTGTGACTGATTTGCGACTACAGGAGAACCGCAGTCGCAAATCAGTCACAATTTTTTGTGACTGTTTTGCGACTGTATAACTCTCGTAGTCGCAAATCAGTCACAATTTTTGTGACTGTTTTGTGACTGCACAACTCTCGTAGTCGCAAATCAGTCACAATTTTTTGTGACTGTTTTGCGACTGCACAACTCTCGTAGTCGCAACAACAAATTGCGACTGATTTGCGACTACATGACAACTGTAGTCGCAAATCAGTCGCAATTTTTTGTGACTGATTTCCGACCACATGTATGAAGGAGTCGCAAATCGGTGGCAAAAATTATGACTGATTTAAGGACTAATTTGCGACTACACCGTAATTAGATTTTAAAAAAACATATTATATTTTTTCTTATTATTGAAATAATTTTGTATATTTTGGAAAAAATATATTAATAATTTTTTAAATTTAACTTCAAAATATTTAAATTATTTTTAAAAAATGTAAAATAATATTTGTAAATTTAAATTTGAATAATAATTTTGGAAATTAATTTCAATAATAATATTAATATTTTGTAATTAGAAATATTAATAAAATAATTTATATTATTATGTTTTAATATTAAATATTAATATAATAGCTTATAATTGGTTTCAAAATTCATATTATTTAAATTTTTACTAATTTTTACTAATATGTGAACTAATTAATATAAAATATTGAATAAAAAGATATACAAATTTAAAATTATAAAATTTATTATTGAAAATTATTTAATACATGAAAAAAGAATCTAATTCTGAGGTGACGGAAATTGGAAATCTGATGGCAAAAATGGGGTGGTGGGCGGAGCCGTCGATGGTTCTCCTATGCAATCGTTATCCCGCATATAGGAGGCGAATGCGGGATCCGTCCGTTGGACATACCCGAGGAGCATCTCCAAGCTCGAGATCTTCTTCTGGTTTTCTCTGTTCAGCTCTTCAATCTTCTCATTTCTTTCCATAATATGCGCGTTTTGTGCTTTAATCAACGCGTTTTGTTCTTGAAATATTACGTACTCAGGTGAATGGGTTTGTACCCTAGTACGTCTACCCGTAGACTGTACGCGGCTGAGGCTACCGAGTCCATAAATACGGCCTCGTTCATCCTAAACAGAAGACTACAAAATAACAAAAACATAATTTAAATAATAAATTTAATTATTTAATTAATTACAAAAATATGTTAAAAGAAAAAACTTTGAAAATTTTTTTTTACCTGAATGAAGATCTCATTCTTCTGTTCTGGAATCAGCTCAATTGGACGGGAGGTTCCATCATATGTTTCTGTTGGATCGACCTCCAAGATCGCCATCTTCTCTTGGATGTTTCTTTCGTATGCTTCACAGATTTGTTTTACTTTCAAATCTACATACGAACCATCTGGTCTTGTGTGAGTCTTTATAAAGACCTCACCTATTGAGACTGGTCGTCCCAAATTATGTTCCTACACAGATATTGAAATATTATTTAATTGCTACCAAAAATGTTAATTAAATAAAAAAAATTTTTGACTTACCATTTCCTGCTGGACCTGAATATAGGATTTTTGACCCGATAAATGTTTATGCGGGCCAAGACCATCCCGAGTATAGGTTTTGTTGTAATGATCTGGAGCATAAATCACGGAAAAATCTTCCAATCCCTATATATATATTAATTACCATCGACAATTAATTAGTTCAAGCAATTATTATTAATTTACGTATTTCCAATTAAAAATATAGTTATTACTATATTTACCTGATAATGCTAGATGAACGTTCCGTGGTAAAAGTTCTGAAAATATAAAAGGGAGAAGTCTTTCCATAAAAACATGGCAGTCATGGCTTTTCATGCCCGAGAACTTTAGTCCATCCATATCCACACAATTTGCTAAATCTGCCGCATAGCCGTCCGGAAATTTGACATCATTTTTTTATACATTCCAATAACCGTTCTTTCGCTTTTTGGGTCAATCGAAATATAGGGAATGGAGCATTACCCCGACCATCCACGTGCAACTCTTTTCGAGAGCAAAACTTCGCAATATCCAACCTTGACTTAACTGTATCTTTTGATTTCTCTTTCACATTCATAACAGTATTAATGATGTTATCGAAGAAATTCTTCTCTATATGCATCACATCAAGATTATGTCGAAGGTTAAGATCCGTCCAGTACGGCAACTCCCAAAATATACTTTCTTTGTACCAATTATGCCAGCTGCCGTAACCTTCTTCTTTACTTTCATGACCGTTTCCGCCGCACTCAGATGTTCTTAAAGGATTGACAGTTTTTATTCGCTCGTATAAAACTTGTTCTCCTGTCAATGATTGTGGAGGACATTCATTCAAAGCGTGCTTCCCTCTTAAAAAATTTGTTTTATTTTTCCGTAACGGGTGACCATTAGGAAGAAACCTTCGATGACAATCAAACCAACACGTCTTTCTCCCATTTGGTAATTGAAATGCCTTTGTATCATCTATACAAATTGGATAGGCCAGCCTTCCATGCGTTGTCCATCCTGACAACATTCCATAAGCGGGAAAATCGCTTATCGTCCAAAGTAACACATCTTTTAGATTGAAATTTTGGTTCAGCGATACATCGTATGCATCAACTTCCGTAGATCATAATTCTTTCAACTCATCAATCAAAGGTCGTAGGAATATGTCCAGACTAGCACGCCGATGATTTGGCCCCGAATTCAAAATAGTTAGAAACAAATACTCTTTCTTCATACACATCTCCGGTGGCAAATTATATGGAGTGATAATCACCGGCCATAATGAATGATTACGAGACATCCCAAATGGGTTGAACCCATCAGTACATAAGCCAAGATAAACGTTTCGAGATTCAGCAGCAAATCTAGGATGTAAATATTGAAAATTTTTCCACTCTGCAGCATCAGATGGATGACTCATTTCTCCGTCTTCTGCTTCATGCTCTACGTGCCACCTCATTGCCTCTACAGTTTTCTCGCTTTGATACATTCTTTTAAGTCTATCACCTATAGGTAAATACCACATAAGACTGAAAGGTATTCTCGTCCCACCCTCGCTTGGCTTATACCGGGGGGAATCGCAAAATTTGCATTTTTCCCATTTCTCATCTTCTTTCCAAAATATCATACAATTTTTAACACACACGTCAATTGTATAAAACGGGAAGCCTAAATTTCGCATCAATTTTTTGGTTTCATAATATGAACCCGTCGCCTGATTCTCCTCGGGTAAATATTCTATAAATAGCTCCGCCCAAGAATCCATACATTTTTTTGGTAAATTAAAATCAGACTTGATGTTCATAAACCGAGCCGCTAAAGATAACTGTGAGTGCTCTTCATGACAACTATCATACAATGGATTTTTCGCAGCTTCTAACATGTTGTAAAACTTTTCTGCTTCTTCATTAGGTCGTTCTTCTTCATAATTATAATTATAATTTTCTTCGTTCTGAATATAGTACTGATGATGATCATCAGTCGTTGTCTCACGAAATGCATCCGTCACCATTTCAACATATCTATTACTGGATATACCAACTGTTTCATCACTACTACAATCACGTCCCTGATTTCTTTGTACATCACCCCGACTAGTACTCGTTCCTAACTGAACATTCAACTCTTCTCCATGTTTATACAAAATATAATAATTTGGCATAAACCCTCGGCTATATAGATGACTCCATATTTTTTATCCCGGAATAAATTTATCATTTTTGCAATTAATACAAGGACAGAAAAACTTACCTCTGCTACTTTGAGCTATAGGTTGACTACTTGCAAAATTCATGAACTGCTCCATGCCTTGTGCAAATTCCGCCGAGATATTTCTTGTTTGATTATCAATTCTTCTGTACATCCAATCTCTCGAATTGTTATAATTTCCCCACATGTTTTACATAAATTTTTACCTTTGATTTCACAAATGAGAGAATGAGATGGTGCATATATATACAACATTTTGCGACTACTTTGCCACTACTTTGCCACTGATTTGCCACTACTTTGCGACTGCAGCTATGTAGTCGCTTAAATGTCGTTATACCTAACACGCACATGTTTTTTATGGTGGTACTTTGCCACCACTTTGTGACTGCAGAGCCACTACATACCGTAGTCACAAATTGGTCGCACTTTTAGCGACCAGTAAGCGATTACCACCTGATTTTCCATCTGTAGTCGCTAATCAGTCGCTATTTCGCGGCTGATTAGCGACTACCTAGGTCAGTCTCATGGCAGTCGCATTTCAGTCGCTAATTGGTTGTATATTGCGACTGATTTGCAACCACACTTATTGGTCACATTTTTGTGACCAATTTGCGACTACTTCGCCGTAGTCGCAAATTAGTCGCTAAACCATGGCAAATGTGGTCACAAATATTACGACCACGTATGTAGTCGCAAATTACAGTCACAAATAGGCAGTTTTCTTGTAGTGATTCCGGCTAGCTGAACTAGACTTCTCGAGAAGTCTGCGACATTTATTCCGATCAAATCTGTCTTCTCGAAAAGTTTTTTTTGAAAAAAATTTACTTTCAATTGTAGAAAACTAATCTTTTTGTCACCAAAGAAAACTTCGAGAAAGCTGCTTTGTATTTTATTTGTAAATCAGACTTCGAAAATTCTGCTTTGTATTTTATTTGTAAAGCAAACTTCAAAAAGTTTGCTTTGTATTTCATTTGCAAAGCAGACTTCTCAAAAATTCTGCTTCATTGACAATAAATGTGTTGTAGATAATGTGTACAATGATCTAATAAAATTCATTAATTTGTACTGCTGATAATGGTCCAAGTCTGTGTTGTCTGTGGGGAGTGGACTATGACAGAGACTTGGAATTTTTCTGTGGATAATATAAGAGGAGACAAAATGTTTGTAATTGAGGATGATTGCAAACATCAAGAACTTGTCGAAATGATACAAGATGATTATGGATTCGATAGGCAATATGATGTGTTAGAGTTAAGTTATGTTCTACCACCTGCGTTGTTAGATAAATTGTCGTGCGATATTCCTCCTATGAAAGTGGCAAATGATAGACAAGTTCGTAATTTGGTTGAGTTATGCAAAAATCATGTTATATGTCTTTGTGTCTCTAGATATGTGAAGCGTGAAAATAATCCGTCTGAGGGTGATAATGTCATGATGATGAAGATTTTGTTGTTGCTGAAGATGAGAATAAAGTTACTCGAACGGTGAGGATTACAGTCTTCACGGTAAAGTGAAAGATGAAGATAGTGATGAAGATGATAAGATATTCAGTTTTACTGTTGAAGATCTCAACACAGGAAGTTGCGAGCAAGAAAAAAGCTTAACTCTGGGATGTGTTCAAAATCTATATGTGAACCAAAGTTTTCCTTGCAAGAATGATTTGGTATCACAGTTGCGTAGGATATCGATTATGGAGCAATTCGGTTTCAAGATTTATAAGTCATCGAAGTAGTTGTATGTGATAATATGTCGCATCAAAGATTTCGCATGGAAGGTTCAAGCTGCAGTCAAATCTAGTGAATCTAACACTTTCTGGATGACGAATTATGTGCAAGATCATACATGTTTAGTAACAGACAGGTTGAATAACCATAAACAAAGTAATCCAAGATACATCGCTCAGATGTTTATGAAGCGAGTTGGAATAATTGATGGAATTACTCTAAAACATATCAAAGACTCAATGAAGGTAATGTTTGGTATTTCTATGGATTATACGACTACATACAGATCATTAATATTTGCTCAAGAATTGGTAAGGGGAACAACCGAATATGGATATGACAAATTGGCTGCATATTTGCAATCCATTCAGAATCCTTGTCAAATTGGTTTGTAGGTACTTTGTGGAGATGATAGAGAAAGGTTTCTTGCCACAAAAGCTAACTTTTGAGACATTGTATAAAGGATTAATACAATCTAATAAGTTGAGGACTTGGAGGAGGTTGAAGAAGAAACTCGACGAGGAATCTATCACATTTGGCTTTGAATTTCATAGATACCCTTTTGAGCCCTACAAGAGATGAGATTTAATGTATTAATGTAAGGCATTGAGTCAAAATTCGATTTCTATCTCTTCTCTATCGTTTTAGTTTCATAATAAATCAATAATCTTTACACTATGATTTGACAAGGACATGAGCAACAACTAAGTCTGATGATCTCTATATGAATCGCTCACAACTTAATTAGAAATCATTCGGATTTCACCAACAATTATCGAACCAAACAATGAACAAAAAAAACAAACAAACACAAAACAATTGATTACCGAGTTCAGAATGATCAAAATAGTCACACCTACGTCTTGGGTTGGATCACCCAACAATCCACTATAATCAAATTTCTTTACACTAGAAATCGCAATACAACAATCTCTCTCACAATAGATCAACCTTACGATTTCAAGCTAGCTATAAAGAAGAAAACCCAGTACCTTTTATGCACTGGTGTCATGCTCTGTTTTTCGAATAACTTGCAATCGAATCTTTTTTAACGGCATACACTCTAAATCACTTAGAGTCTTCACCTTTAGCTATTCTTCAGGTTAACCACATAACCGTAAATCACTTAAACCATACCACTTAACCTCATTTTAGTAAACCATATTGAATCACTCTTCAACATTCTCCACTTTGATCCAATATTCACTTCATTAAAGTAGACTGCATGCATTCTTTTGGGTTTAAACCTCCAGCAACTTCCTCATAATCTAAGCACGAATTCAGCTTTAGCACTTCAAGTGCTAAGACAAATTTGTTTACTGAAATACCTTTTGTCAAGATATTTGCAGGATTTCTCAACGTTGGTATCTCCAAAACCTCGACATCTCCTACAATTATATGATCTCGAATGAAATGGAACTTAACATCTACATGCTTGGTTCGCTCATGGTATGTGTTATTCTTTGATAAAATTGAGAGTCACTCCGTACCCTTAACTCGGCTCAACTCAAAACCCATGTCTTTTAATAAACCTTTAATCTACAAACCTTCTTTTATAGCCTTAGACAATGCGATATACTCGGTCTCCGTGGTCGACAAAGCTACCATGTGCTATAAACTAGACTTCCAGCGGTAAGACATGCCCAAATATGTTTTTCATAATTGTCTTGGGCCACAAGCCCAAAAGTCATGTAGGGTTAAGAAAATTAAACCCTAGTTAGCTCCAATATAAAAAATAATAGCAACAAGGACGAATGATAAGGAAAAAAGGTGGCAGCCAAAAGGGGATGCCCCGAGAGAGAAAAGAGAGAGAATTCGTGAGGAGAGAGAAAAAAAAAGAGAAAAAGAGAGAGAATTACAACAGTCTTGGTTGTATTTTCTTAAGTCTATTTTTTCTCTAAAGTTAGTTCATTGTAAAAGGCTTTATCAGATTTATAGTGAAAGTTTGTAGGAGACAGATCCTACCCGAGAGGTACCTTAAGTGGGAACTCGGTAATTAAATTGTGTGTTCTTGTTTTAAGCAATCCAAAACCAACACCAAAGACAATCAGGAAAAGATCCTAAAATCTTAACACCAGCTGACCGTGTTACCTCCGACAGTGAAAACATAACTACAGATCGACCTCCTTTTATCCAAATCAACCGTGAAATCTGAATCACAATATCCATGTAAATCAAACTATTTATCTTTAGTAAATTCCAAGTTTAACTTCCTTGAGCCTATGATGTACTACTAATTACACCCACAACATAGGCAATATTTGGGCAAGTTCCAATTATGGCGTACATCACACTTCCAATTATTCCAATATGTGCTCCGAGTTGCCTCTGAGTAGCTTTGAGGTTCATCACGACTTATAACTGACATTAAAGCAAAAGCAAACTCAGTGTAATCAGAAAATCTTAGATGTGGCACAATATCTCTTCTTTTCCAATCTTTGGCTGATTGATAATTAGTCAGGTCTTCTTCAACTTCAGGCTCTGTTTGGTCTCTACTTTCATCAATTTCTTGTTCTGCAATGATATCTAGAGTAACTCCACCTTGATCAACAATTTCATCAGTCTGATCTTCTTTGTTCATCGTTAAAGATGGAAGATTAAAGACTGATATTTGATCGTTTATAACCTTGGAGCTTTTAATCAATTCAAAGACCTTTAGATCTTTGTAAACCATTTCTTCGCAAAATATTACATTGCTAGTAATCACAACCTTTCTTACCTCGATCAACCAGATCTGAAAACCTTTTGTTCCTGGTGAATATCCAAGAAATACACCCTTAATTTCCCTTGGTCTTGATGTATGAAGGCAATTGATCCAAACTTCTTCAAATGTTTATACTTGGGCTTTCTTTGTAACCACAGTTCTTCTGGAACATTGTAATCGATTGCAAAAGCTGGAGATCTTTTCATAATGTAAGTTGTTGTGGTAGCTGCTTCAGCCCAGAACTCTTCTTCTAACCTAATTTCATTTAACATGCATCAAACTTTCTCCAATGAAAGTTCTGTTCATCCTCTCGACAATTTCGTTTTGCTGAGGGGTATACACATGTTCGGTGTCTCTCAATACCATTATTTTTACAATATTGATCGAATTTATGGTTGCTGAATTCTAACCCGTTATCAGTTCTCAAATACTTTACTTTTTTTCGATTTGGTTTTTGACTAATTCCCTCCACTCACAGAATTTGCTGAATGTTTCATCTTTTGTTCTGAGAAATAAAGCCACACTTTTCTGGTCTTATCATCGATGATAGACATGAAATATTGCTTTTCGGAGAGTGAAGGAGTAACATTTGAGGAACCCCAAAAATCAGCATGGGCATCGCTTAACATATCCTTAGTATGATGTTTACCAACATTAAAACTAACTCGCTTTGATTTTCCCATAATGCAGTGTTCACATAACCCATTATCCTTCACTTCTCTTTTGTCAATGAGTCCTTTCTCAGCCAAAATCTTCATGTTATTACGACTCATGTGCCCAACTCTCTTGTACCAAATGTATGATTTGTTTGCACTTTTTTCAGCATGACATACCTCTTACTGATTTCCAACTTCACCATCCAGAATGTTCATGTCCTTAACTAGTCTTCCTTTCATTGCTACTTGTCCATGCTTATGGAATGTGATCATCCCATTAACTAGTCTTCCTTTCATTGCTACTTGTCCATGCTTATGGAATGTGATCATCCCATTTCCTCCTTCATGAGTGAATCCAATCTTGCCTAAAGTACCAGTCGAAATCAAGTTTCTCCTTAAGTTTGGAACATACCTGACATTTTGCAGCAGATTTACTAACCCTCTGTGAGTGTTGATTTTAATTGAGCCATATCCATTTGATTCCACAACATGATCATCTCCCAACAGAATCTTCATGGCTGTTCCATCATGAAACTCATGAAACCATTCCTTTCTAG
The DNA here is from genome assembly GCA_018901935.1 of Pugionium cornutum. NCBI lineage: Eukaryota > Viridiplantae > Streptophyta > Magnoliopsida > Brassicales > Brassicaceae > Pugionium > Pugionium cornutum. The sequence continues at coordinate 30,162,002 of CM032160.1, read as the reverse complement.
ATCTCATATGAAAAGTACATCCTAAGTCAATAACCCACTGCTCTTTCTAGTCTTGTTCATTCACACTTAGCACTTCTGAATAAACAAGTTTCTCCGAGATAACTGCTTCTTCTCCTTGAGTTTCTGCTTCTTGTTTCCTCTTTCTAATGAAACAGTCTTTCTTTAAGTGTCCTTTCTTGCAATACCAACATGTTGGTTTTGTTCTGGATCTAGATCGAGATTTATTTGTACCTCAATATTTCTCTCGGTACTCAATCCTTCCTCTGGATTCATCATTGGAATCAAACCTCGATTTCCTATTTTCTCTTATAATCAATCCTTCACCACCATCCCTTCCCTTATTCACATCTTTGAATTCTCTTTCTTTTGCTCGAGCAGTTCAACAACCTCTTCCAGTGTAATTGACTCCCTTCCATACTTTAAGGTATATTTGAGATGATGGGAGTGAGCTAAGCAGGAGAATGGCTCGCATTTCGTTAGTGAACTTGACACTTACGCTACCCATATCAGACACAAGTTTCAGACTCATCAATATTTTCGTCGATTGACTGAGACTCCTTAAGGAAAATCATATTAGGTAATGAGTTCGACATGTACATTCTCTCTAACATTTTCTACATCTCACAGATTTTTCGCAACACAAGATCTCCAACATGTAAAATGATAAGATTCATAGCTCGTCCCGATTTTTCAACTTTTACAGGGTTCAAGCTTACAGATCTGGACGAAGATCCGACTGTTGTTTGTTCTACTCCTTCCACTTTCTTTTCTATTGCTCGTAGTTCTTCCTTCGATGGCTCACAAAGAAGTTTGCAATCATTCATGATGTCTTTGATACCAGCTACACCCAGATGAGCAAACATTCTTCTCTTTCATATCATGAAGTCTCAATTACGATCGAACAGATCGATTTCAAGCCGAGGATTCGCCATCGTAACAGATTCGCAAGCTCTGATACCACTTGTTGCAAAAGCAACAACTAAGTCTGATCTCTATACGAATCGCTCACAACTTAATCAAAAGTAATTCGGATTTCACCAACGATTATCGAACCAAACAATAACAACAAAAAGAAAACAAACACAAAACAATTGATTACCGAGTTCATAATGATCGGATAATCACACCTACGTCTCGGGTTGGATCACCCATCAATTCACTAAATTTCTTTACACTAGAAATCGCAATACAACAATCTCTCTCTCAATAGATCAACTCACGATTTCAAGCTAGCTATAAAGAAGAAAATCCAGTGCCTTTTATACACTGGTGCCATGCTCTGTTTTTCGCAAAACCTGCAATATAATCTTCTTTAACGGCATACACTCTAAACCACATAGAATCTTCACGTTTAGCTATTCTTCTGGTTAACCACATAACCGTAAATCACTTAAACCATACAGGTTAATCTCATTTAAGTAAACCATATTGAATCACTTTTCAACGTTTTAAAAAATAACATTTAATCTGTAAAATATTATTTTAAATTTCATTATAAATAATTAATTTAAAGAAAAAATATGAGTAATACCCTAAAATAGTATTTTTTAAAATTTTTCTTCCAAATCTAGCATCATAAAATTAAATTCCCAAAAATAGCACAAATATTTATGTGAAAATAGTTATTTATTCTAAATAAATTATACATAAATTTAAAATATTATATTTGAGTTCATTATTTCCAATTTAGGGTTTAATTTTTTTTATTAAAATATAGTTTTAATGCATTTTAATCTTAAATTTGTGCTATTATTGGAAATTTAAACTAATAATGCTATTTTGGAACAAAAACTTAGAAAGGTGCTATTTTAGATATTTACCCAAAAAATATCATATATTGAAAGATTAAAATAGGCATTAATATTATGAAATCTAATATTTAAATTTTAAATTTTTATTAATCTATTTGAATATTTTTTATTTGAAATAAATAAATTAATATTAATACATCTAACAATTTAATAAATTATAAAAATTTAATTTATATTCATATTTAAACATTATATTCATTAATATTATGAAATCTAATATTTAAAATTTAAATTTTTATTAATATATTTGAATAGATAAAAAGAAAACTAACTGTAATATTAAGAGAAATACCCTATATTAGCACTAAATTAGGTTTTAGTGACAAATATAGCACTCAATATAAAAATTCACTAATATAGCATTTTGACCAATAAAAAAAGACTTTATTATCCTCCAATTAAACAAATAGCTAAAAACCTAACTTATTTAGAATAAAATGCTCATATATCAATTAACTACCACAACATATTGGTAACACACTCTTTGTTTTACACATATGTCCAAGGTTCGATCCCCTTGAGCTGATATAATTTTTTATATTTTAATTGCACAGAAGAATATATATTAAACAAAGGGATTTATGTCGATTGACTACTGTAGCGTATTTGGTTACACATCTTCTTGTTAGAATTAATAGTGCATGGTTCGATCCTCCTCATTACATTTTTTAATTTTTTTTTAATTTAATTATTTTATTTAGATAAGATTTCCTTAATATTAAGAACTTTTTACTGAATTTAGGTTATTAATCACATTTTATACATAATTTAGGAATATCTTATGCAAATTTAGGAATTACATCTTATGTTTTAGGAATTCCTTCCTAAAACGTGAAATTGCATAGGATTAATTAACATAAGCAAGAAGTGTTTATCCAAAAAACATGAACAAGAATGTTTATCAACATTCAACAATCACAAATACAATTTATAAACGAAAATTAAATATTGAGACTTTTCTTTTAATAGCGTCCAATTCCTAAATTTTGCTATTTAAGCTAAAGACAGATATATATACTAAAAAAATGGTTATATGTTGATTAGTTGCGGTAGTATATTGGTTACACACTCCTTCTGTTTTAAAGTGCACCAAGTTCGACCCCCCTAGCTCATATTAAGATTTTGCTATTTAAACTAAAGACAGATATATATACTAAATAAAATGGTTATATGTCAATTAGTTACAGTAGTGTAGTGGTTATGCACTCTTTCTCTTAAAAATAGGTCTAAGGTTGAATCCCCCCCCTCTTGAGCTAATATAAAAGTTTTGCAGAATATTAGGTTAAGGTTATTTCAGTTTTTTTCACTTTAAAAAAATGTTATTTGTGGAAGTTTAGGTTTGGGATGCTAATTTAGTCACTAAAACATTATTTAGTGCTAAATTAGTCAATTGCCCTAATATTAAATCTAAAATTTTAAAAATTTTCATTTGTATTTATATTACAAAATATTTCATAAAATAATTTAACATTCACTAAAAATATTTAAACTGCAAGTCACAAAAAAATATAACAAAATATCATAATTACATAACACTGATCAATTTCTAGTATATATATAATCTACAAAGCATATTTTTTCCTTACAAAAGTCATTTATACTAGGGTAAACTATAAATTAGCACTTTTTTTTTTAAAAAAAATTCTAAATCTAATCCACTAAAATCAAAGTTTTTAAAATAATATAAATAATTATGTGAAAATATTCATTTACTATAAATAATTATATATAAAATTAAATATTATATTTGAATTTTTTTAAATAAGTTTTTCTATTAAAATAAAGTTTTAATATATTTTAATCTTAAATTTATGTTACTATTGGAAACTTAAATTAAATGCTGTTATTTTTGAAAAAAAAACCTTAAAGAGATGTTATTTTAAAGAATTGCTTTTTATAATAATTGATTACGTATAATATATAGGATAATATTCCTAATATATTAATTAAGAAATATTTTAATAAAGAAATTTTATTTTGATATATAATTTACGAATGTATCATGTTGACGTGTAAGACCATCAGATTATCTCAAAACAAATATTACATCAGAAATAATTTATTAAAATATTTACGAAAACTATCATTAGACAAATATTTAACATTATACTATATATAAATTTCTAATAGGACAATTTTCTAAAATAGTATATTTTTAAGTTTTTCCCCCAAAAATAGTATCATTAGCTTAAATTTCCAATTATAGTACAAGTTTAAGATTAAAATACATTAAAATTTTATTTTAATATAAAAATAAACCCTAGATTAGGAAAGAACCCATGTATAATGATTAAAGTTTATATATAATTTATTTAAAATAAATAACTATTTTCACAAAATTATTTATGCTATTTTTAAAATTTTAATTTTAAAATATTAGATTTGAAACAAAAATTTTAAAAATGCTATTTGGAACAAAAACTTTAAAACCCTAAAATATCACTTTTTAAAGTTTTTATTCCAAATTTACCATAGTAAATAAAAAATTAGAATGCAAAAATATTAATGTGAAAATAACATAAATAATTATGTAAAAATATTTATTTACTTTAAATAAATTATATATAAACGTAACATATTATATTTGAGTTCTTTATTCTAATTTAGACTTTAATTTTTACCATTAACAAAAATTTTAATGTATTTAAATCTCAAAATTGTGTTATTAATAGAAATTTAAAGTAGTAATGCTAATTTTATAAAAAAAAACTTAAAAAAATACTATTTTAGAGAATTGACCAAATTATTTCAATAGAATTTACATTCAAATAAAAAAAATTTATTTATCATTATGTATAAACACAATTCATCCGTTTACAAAAATATGAACCAAGATATATATATATATATATATATATATATATTATTTTGACTTACAAATTATTAATCATTTATTTACATGAATTTTATAAATCAATAGAATCATCGGAATACTCAATTAAAATTCTCCATATTTAAATATTATACTTTTCAAACACAACAACAACCAATATTATATCAACAATTTTCCCAGGCAAACATTGCTATAATTTTGAAGTATTGTGTTTTAATATATAAGATTAAAATGTAATTTAATAATTTTTACTGTTTTAGAAATAAATTTTTAGATTGAATACGTAATAAAATATATTGTACTTTTTTGTCGATATTAGCATTTTTCTAATATATAAATTTTACATATTATGTCAAGTTTCAGAATTCAAGTTTCACTAGGACAATACCCACACGACCACACCATACGGTGATATAAACTTTATAGAGTAACTTTAGTTATCATTTTAGTTATTAAAATTGCTAAAATAATTTAATCAACTATATATTTTATTTTTTATATTATTTAGGCCTTTATATTTTTTTTGATAATTGATTTATTATATAAGATATATGAAATATATACTTAACTGGTTTATATAACAATATATTTAAAATATATCAAAAGTTATTATTATTTTTGTGGATAAATTGTAACAATATATGTTTTTATACAAACTTTTCTTATAATTCATAAATCATAATATTTACTCAGTATATTACTCTCAATTTTTTTGAAATAACTTATATGATGAAATAAATATATTTAAAGAATTTAATGTATCTATTTTCAAAGAAAAACATAAAATCATAGAAAAATTATATTCAAATGTTCAGTTTTACTGCTTATATTATTATTAAAATTAATTTAAGTGTGTGAATATATTATTATTCTGTTGTGTATATCCAATTTAATCAAAATAATTGATTTAAATTTACTGAATTTATTTGATTTACATAGTTAAGAATTAAAATTCTAAAAATAAGTTTGTAATAATATTTCCAAAAATAAATATAACAATTACAAATAAAAATAGAAACATTATATAAAAACTATAGGATAGCCAGAAAATCCTAAATTATGCATTTGTTAATATGATAAAGAATAATAAATAAATTATTTAATTGCTCACTTATTTTAATAAATAAAAGTGACAACATGTATTTTTAAAAATAAATGGACTTAAATATTTCATTTATTTTAAATTTTTGCTATGACATAATTTTTTATCTCTCCAAATGAATTTTAAAGCAAAAACATACAATGCATGTATTTTAAAAGCAATTGTATAAAATAAAATTTTTTTAAGTTTTTATTCCAAATGTAATACTAATCATTTAAATTTTTAAAAATAACAAAAATTTAATAATAGAATAATTAAAAAAAATTTTCAAATAAAAAATTTAAACTTTAAATTAAAAAAGTGATTACAAATATTATATTTTAATTGTATATAGTTTATTTAAGATAAATAATAATTTTTACATAATAATTTGTGATATTTTATGATTTTTTTAAATATACTAATTTTAGAAAATAAATTTAAAAATATAATATTTTAAAGTATTAATAGATTCTATCAAAAAACTATTTTATGATTACAGGGTTTACAAATTAAAATAGGAGACAATCACCATCAAAACCTCGCCACAACTACCAAACGCCACCATAAAGGTCAATTTAGATTTATACTCTTTTTATTTTGTTCTTTATTAATTCTTAGGCATAAGATTTTCTTTAAAAATCTGAATCTTAACTATTTCTACTTGGATTTTGTTTCACCCTATGAATATGCTTTCTTTAACTACAATTGGGTAGTATCGTAGTTGGGTTTAGAGAGTTTTTCAAAAATATTTCACAAATTGTTGATTTAGGTTGTTTATATTAGAATGGTGAAAAGAGGAAACTGTATTTCATTATATGAAAACTATCTTACAGCTTGAACCATAAAAACATATTTATACTATGAAATTAAATCGGTTAAAATACATTGAACCGGATGTAAAGAACACCAATACCTCTCTCCCTCTCAAGATGGAATGAAGAGTTTATAAATTCCCATCTTGGATATTAAATTTTTGAAAAATCCAGGCTGCATTGATTTTGTTAGCCAATCAACTAGCTGATTGTCTAAACGAACATGAAGCTAGAGCAGATTGATTGTCACAAAACAGGTTGGTAGAAGCTATTGGAATACAATGAAAATCACGAAAAGAGAGTCAAGCCAAATTAATTCACAAGTAGCATTTGCCATGACCGTGTATTCTGCCTCAGAACTGTTCCGAGAAATTGTATGTTGTTTCTTTGATCTCCATGAAACAAGAGAACTTCCAAAAAACATGCAATAACATGTTATACATCTTCTACAATCTGGAAAACAAGCTCAATCAGCATCACAAAAAGCATTAAAATGAATAACAGAGGATGCAAAGTAAAAAAGGCCTTGAGCTGGATCATTTTTGAGATATTTAAGAGCCCTGTATGGAGCCTGCAAATGATCAGAAGTTGGTGAAGACATGTATTGACTAAGCTTATGGACTGCAAATGTAATATCATGCCGAATATGAGTCAAATACAATAATCTTCCAATCAATCCTTTGTATATCGAAGCATCTTTCAATTTTTCTCCAGTAGATGCTGACATCTTGATGTTTGGTTCCATAGGAACATAAATAGGCTTGCATCCTATAAGGCCAACATCATTAATAAGTTCCAATGCATACTTCCTCTGATTAATAGAATTCCATCTTTACTCTGAGTAATTTCAAATTCTAGGAAGTATTTTGCTGGTCCAAGATATCTAACCTTAAAGACAGATCGTAATGTAGTCTTGAAATCTGTCACAGCTTTATCATTGTTTCCAACCAGCAATATATCATCAACATAGACTAAAACAGTAAAAAAAAATTGTGGAATCACATTTGACAAAGAAAGAATGATCGGCAGTGGTTCTTATAAATCCTTCATCTAAAATCACCTTTGACAATTTGTGATTCTATTGTCTTGATACTTTTTTTAGACCATACAAGGATTTTCTCAATTTACACATTGATTTAGATGACCAAGACTTTCCAGATAACAATGAATATCCCCGTGGCATAGTCATGTAAATGTCTTCTTTGAGATCACCATTAAGAAAAGTATTACTGATGTCTAATTGACTAATAGACCAACTCTTAATGGCTGCTAGATTTAGAAAAACTTGAAAAGTACCCATCTTAGCCACCGGGGAAAATGTATCAATATAGTGTAAGCCTTCTAATTGAGTATACCCTTTTGCAACCAACCTTGCTTTATATCTTTCAACACTGCCATCATGATTATATTTGTTTGTATAGACCCATTTACAACCAACAGGGTGCTTACTTGGAGGAAGATCACAAAAAACCAAGTACCATTTTCTTCCAGTGAATTCATTTCAGATTTCATGGCTTCAATCCATTCAACAGATTTAATATATTCTTGAAAATTTTTAGGGACAATATTTGTTGTGAAGAAATTGTTTATAGTTGGGTTGGATCTTGTCATAGGATAGAAAATTGGAAATAGGGTGAAAAAAGTCTGTTGGTTGGGTTTATTTGATGTTGGATTAGAATGAATAAGGTAACAATGGTATTCATTGAGATAAGCAAGAGGTTTGGTCTGTCTCCTTGTTCTAGTAACTGGTAAATGACTTCTTTATGGAACAGAAATATGATCAAACATGTCGGGAACTAATGGAGATTGAACTTTTGATTCAACCATACGATTTGTGGTTCAAAAGAGGATGGAAAAGGATCATCTGGAGCAAGAAGAGACAAAACATCTTGTGAGAAAATGTTCGTATTCTTGGGAGAATTTGAGAATGGAAAGACAGACTCATGAAATACAACATTACGTGAAATAGAAATTGTGTTTGTGTCTAAATCAAGTACTTTGTATCCTTTATATCCTAGAGGATAACCAAGAAAGACACAAGGAGAAGCTCTTGGAGAAAATTTATGTCAGTCTATTGGAAGGGTAGAGACAAAACAAAAACAACCGAAGACTCTTAGATGATTATATTCAAGAATTTTCGATGTAAGAAGTTGGAAAGGAGACTTATTTTGAAGCAAGGGAGATGAGTATGATTTATGAGATAAATGGAAGTTAAGACACAATCTCCCCAGTAACACAAAGACACATTGGATTAAAAAAGGAGAGATCTTGCAACATCAAGAATATGTTGGTGCTTTCTTTCCGCCACATAATTTTGTTGTGGTGTGTAAGGACAACAAAATTATGGATAATGCCCTTCGATTTCAAAAATGAATCAAAAGAAAGTTCAGGAGCATTATCAGACCTAACTTATTTAATTTGGATAAATTCTGGAAAAACAACAGTAGCATAGCTTTTATTTGGGAGAAGATAAATCCAAGTGAGACGAGTACAATCATCTATTATAGTAAGAAAATAATTGTACCCTTCTGAAGTTGGAATCTTAAAAGGTCCTCAAACATCAACATGAATCAAATCAAAAGGTTTTTTTGAAAGGTTGTTAGATGATTGAAAAGAAAGACATTTTTTTTTGACAAAGGGCACATTTTACACAAGAATTCATGATATGTTTTATCATGAAAGATTTCAAGTATTTTGGAAAAAACTATGGATCTTATTTGGTGAAGGATGTCCCAAACGTTGATGTCATGTATCAGAAGATATTTGAAGAATTTGATGTTGAATGGAAGGGTTGGAAAGAAGCCTTTGCTCCAAAACATAGAGATTGTGTTGAAGGGTACCCTTTCCAATCATCAATTCGGGAAAGAAAGAATTTGTGAGGGTATACATAATGGGAAAAAGGCTTAAATCAACTTGAACAATTGCGGTCGTGCTGATTTAAACCCAAATTTAATAGCAGTGCATAAAACTACATGAATAGATACAAAATTTAAATTTTCTACACAAATTTTAATTCGTGTGCTTTTTTCAACACATTTGTTAATAGTGTTAATAAACCATCAAATGCTGAGTCAGTCGACACCGTGACAAATGCTAAACTAATGTGCAATTTTAAATAAAATGATGTCGTTTTGCATTTTAAACAAAACGACCTCGTTTAAGTTAGGGTGAAAAAAAAATATTTTCTTTCTCCTCTGTTTCCTTTTTCCCCTTTGAAATTCAAACCCGAAACATCCTAGTTTTTTCACCAATTCCCCTGCTTCTTGCTTTAGTTCATTTAGGAAACTAGGATTCATATAGTATTGGAACAGGAACAAGATTATCACTGGTGCTAGAAAAAATTGAAGCGCAATACCCCTTCGATATTAGTCTGAATGTCATTTTATTGTGTAGGTAGGCCTTCTTATTTTGTCAAATCTCAAACCGTATTTATGTCTTCTCGAGCCAGAATTAGAAACTGAGAAACAAAAGAACCACATATGAAGAGCTATGAACCCTTGGCGTGTCTATGGAGTTTTGCTGGTTAGTCAATCCTCGTCTACAAGTGCATGCAAGGGAAAAAGGAAATGAAGAGGAAGAAGGGAAAGGGCAACAAGGGAAAGGGCAACAAGGGAAAGGGCAACGAAAAAGAACAAGAATAATTTTTTTAAACCCTAATTTAAAACGATGTCATTTTGGTTGAAATTCAAAACGATGTCGTTTTGTGCTGCATATTAATTCAGTACTTGACACGGTGTCGGCTGATTCATTATTTTTTGACAGTTTATTAACACCGTTAACGGATTTGTTGAAAAATGCACACAAGTAAAGTTTATGTAGAAAATTCAAATTTTGTATCTGTTTATGTAATATTATGCACTGCTATTAAATTCAGGTTTAAATCGGCACGATGGCAATTGTTCAGGTTGATATAAGCCCTTTACCCTATATATAACATGAGTTTGAAAAAAAAAAGAACAAAAACATCATTGTTTCTTGTTAGAGCACTTATGCTCAGAAGATTGAAACAAAAGTTTGGCACATAAAGGACATATTTCAGAACAAGATTTTCTGAAATTGGAATAGTACCAGAAAGACTAACCATGATTTGAGTTCCATCAGAAAGTGTAACAGAAGTGTTACTAATAGATTCAGTCACTGAAAACAAATTTAAATCATAACAAACATGACAACTTGCTCTTGTATTTATAATCCATTTATTGGCATTTGAAAGTAAGGCTGGTTTTCATTCCCACATATGAAAGTAAATGGAAGGAATTTTTGGTACCTCAAGGTGATTGAAGGTGGGAAATTATTTGAATATTTGGTGCAGAAGCTATTCCATCTGTTTGATTGAATGTGTTGCTTGAATTTTGTAATTGATTCTTGAAGACATTCGATTTGTCAGTCAATATAGTGAGAAGTTTTTGCACTTGGTCTGTTGTAACATTTTCCAAATGAAGTCCTTGTTGATTGTGAATGGGAATATTCTCAGAACTATTCACCATAATGTTGGAAACATTTTCCTTTCGGTTATTCTAGGAATGTTGAGGCTTATTCTGATTATGCTGAAATGACTGACTTGGATTGATTTAAAGGTGTTGTTCGTTGTTGTACCTTGACCTTTGTAGCCTTGTGGATATCCATGAACCTTGTAACATCTAGTTACAACATGACCCACTAAACCACAATGAAAACATATGGGACGATTTCTGGGCTTGTTAGAACCTTGATGATTATAGGCTGCAAAAATATGAGATTGAGATGGTGAAGTATTCTAAGAAGTTTGAAACACAACTGCACTAGTAGATTGACTGCTCTTCATAGATCTTTGCCTTTCTTCTTGAGAAATGAGGTTGAAAACCTTTGACAAAGAAGGTTTGGGTTCCATCATTAAGATTTGTCTCCTTATTGGGTTACATGATCTTGTTCATCACGATTTGTCAATCGTTTGAGGCTAACACAATCATTCTTTCCACAACTACGACTATAGGGACTCTCATGATTTTTCATTTCTTCCTATAGTTGTTTCAACTTTGTGTAATAGTCACTCACTGTTTGTGTTCCTTGAACTTATGCATAAATCTATTGTTTGATTTCAGCTGTTCTCAGACCACCACTCTGCTTAAACTGGTCATGAATATTCAGCCACATTTGACGAGCAGTATCAAGGTACATTATCTTTTTGGCTATAGATTTATCAACAACATTTACTATCCAAGTACACACCATACTATTGCATCTAGACCACGATCCAAAATCTGGATGTGTTTCATCTAAATCCGGATAAGTTCCATTAACAAAGACAGCTTTATTGCGAGCTCCTAATGCCATTAACATCGATCTACGCCATGTGTTGAAATTCGCTAATCCAGTGAGTTTATTAGAAACTAAAGAGATATATGCATGATCAGCTCCATGTATGTATAAAGGATTAGCATCCGGATCGAAATTTGGCATCACTGTTGAAGAACTCGAAGCATCCATGGTTGTCGGGAATTCAAGAAAATCGCCACAACTGAGATATGAGAAAAAATGAGAAATTGAAAAAATTGCACTGATTAATCGGTAACAATCACTTGAAGGAATATAAATCTGGATCGAAATTCGAAAGAAATCAAGCTGATTTCAACTCTTATACCATATTAGAACTTGAAATGTTCAATAATGGTGAAGAGAAAAGTGGGAAACTGTTTTTCATTATATGAAAACTGTCTGCAACTTGAACCGTAAAAACATATTTATACTATCAAATTAAACTGGTTAAAATAGATTGAACCGAATGTAAATAGCTCCAATAGTTTAGAAATGAGAATCATGATCCTCTATCTTTATTTATAATTACTAGGGATGTTAGCTCGCACGTACCGCGCAGATTATGTTTTTCATTATTGTTGTTCGTCGTTGAAACATATATCATTTTTATGATCGGCGAATTTGTAGAACTTTTTACCGGTATTGACCATGAATTTTTTAGCTTGTAAAATGAGTTAGCATTCAAAATATGTTTGAACCAAAAAATTCTGTTTGCCAAAATAAATCTTTATATTGTATTAGATTGTAAAATTTTATATCTTGTACGTAGTGGTTTTAAAAAAAAATAAAATAATATATTAAAGAAAATTATAATCTATTTTAAAATAAAAAACAGAAAATACATTGGAAATAGTTTTAAAACCATATATTTCGATTGATGAAGAAAAAAACTGAATTTGGAAGCTAGTTATTAAAGAACTAAAATATATATATATATATATATATATATATATATATATTTATAAGTAATCCAAAAAGAAATCAAACAAAAGATAAATATAGTATGTCACACATAGTGATTTTGTATATAGTAGATGAAAATGAAATGAGAAAGTATATATAAAAAAAAAAGTACTTCAAAGTTTTATAAATATACTTTTTGTCGAGTACTAACATTTCCGAACAATTGAGCATGTTGTCTTTGTTAAAATTTCGAGCTTCTCAAAAATAAATAAATCTGTCCAGTATTTGTTTTTTTGCAAAAATATCCATCAAAGTTGTCGGAAAATATGAAAGTATGAGGGTAAGAAGTAGGATTAAAATTTTTTTGATAGTAACATATTATTTTTGAAATAGTAACAGATAATGTTTAATATATATTGAATTATATTGATTGTTAATAAATATACATTAATGATAGTAACATATTATTTTTGAAACGGTTTCTGTGATAAATTTACTAAATTTTAGTATATATTGTTAATAAATAGTTTCTAATTTAAAGTGATGTGAGTGACAAAAAAAATTTAAAGTAATGTTATAATTTTGATGACGTATAATTATTTTAGAATATTTTTTTTGCCTACGTGGATAGCTTTAGGAGTCTCAAACTTCTACTTTTATTAGTACTAGGTGTTAGTTCGTACGTACCGCGTGGATTATATTTTGTCATTATTGTTGTTTGGTCGGTGAAACATATACCATTTTATAACTAGTGGCTTTGCAGAATTTTTTACCGATATTGACCATAAATTTTTTAACTTGTAAATTGAGTTAGCCTTCAAAATATGTTCGAACCAAAAAATTTTTTTTACCAAAATGAATATTTATACTGTATTGGATTGTAAAATTTTCTATCAAGTAGGTAGTGTTTTAAAAAATAGAATAATATATTACAGAAAACTATAATCTATTTTAAAATAAAACAGAAAAATACATTGCAAATAATCTTAAAAACACATATTTCGCTTAATCAGGAAAAAACTGATTTTAGAAATTATTTATTATATGAATAAAATATAATATTTGTAAGTAATAAAAAAGGAAATTAAACACAAAAAATACCGTGTGTCATATATCTATTTTGTATATAGTACAATGAAAATATAATAATGGAGATTAAAAAATAAAATAAGAAAGTATAAATAAAAAATCGAGCTAAGAAAAAAAGTACTTCAAAGCATAATAAACATACCTTCTTATCGAGTAGTAGCATTTTCAAACCCATGATTGTGTTGCTTTTGTTAAAATTTTTAGCTTCCCAAAACTGAAAAAAAAATCTGACTAGTTTTCTTCTTTGCAAAATCTCTATCAAAGTCGTCGAAAAAGTGAAAATATGAGGGTGAGAAGTAGGAGTAAAAAAATTTTGATGTCATAATTTGTTTTTAAGAATTTTTTATGTCGTGATTTTTTTAGGGATTGTGTGTCGGATTTGTGATTAATGATATGATAGTTTGTGTTTTATAATGTTGATAATTGAAGATCATTATTATGAGGGTACTATCCAATAATAAGTGAGTTAGTAGTGTGAATGAAACTGTTATTAAAATTTAATTTTTTAAATAAGTGTAAGTCTAATCGACTGATTATGGTTGAAGATTTAATAATTTGAAGGGTTAGTAGGTGAATAAATAATTATAATATTGGTAATTAAATATCATTATTATGATGGTAGTGACCAATCATATGTGAGCTAGTGGGGGAAAACGAAACTATTATTAATTTTTAATTGTTTAAATGAGGGTAAGTTTAATTGAAAATATGTTGAAGTTTTAATAATTTGAAGGGAAAACGGCTGAATAGATCATTATAATTGTTGAATAGATTATTAGAGAATATCGTTATTTTCTCATTTGTTTGTGTTTCTTTTATTTTTTCGTTCTCATTTGTTTGCGTTTCTTTTATTTTTCGTCTTTTATTTTTCGTCTTCCATAATTGATGGCTTATGTGCGTTCATAACTATTGATGTTTCTTTTTTTTGGGAGAGTTAACTATTGGATTTGGATGCAGCAAGTTGTATATTTTTTAACACCAGATAGTATACATTGAATTATATTGATTGTTGATAAATACACCTTAATGAGAGTAACCGACTACTTTTGAAATTTCTTTCGTAATTATTTTTTTTGCTTTTGTGGATAGGTTTAGGAGTTTCAATTAGCTTTTTTTTATTAGTATAGATATATACATGTAAACATACATAAAAACAAAGACATGATATATATATATATATATATATATATATTTTAGAGTTTTACAAAAATAGTTAAAAGTAATGTGGATTTCCATTTTAAAATATAAAAAAATATTGAAAAAAAAATATTATTATATTTTTTCCGTAATTTGTGTAATCAAATGTATACTAAATAAAATAAAAGTTTAAAATAAGATATAACGATTAAAAAATAAACATATATTTTTTCTATTTTGTTATAATAATGCCACATGTTATCATGGTAAAACAATGTTTTTTGCTTAGTGAATAATTTTATAAGCCTCAATTAGCTACTATTATTTACTAAAATTGTTTTAATAATGCCACATATCATCATGATATGACAAATTTTGTTGGTTAAGTGGATAGATTTAAAATCCTCAATTAACTATTTTTATTTAGTAATATAGATTATTAACGCATGTTTTTGAACTCAAAATATTCTTACATAAAGATCTACGTACATAAAGATTTACTTTCGCAGTAACTAATAATTATGTATATAATTACTCAACTTTCGCAGACAATTATATAGATCAGCACATAGTAAATTCAAGTTTGATTAGCATTCACAAACTTTCAAAGGTAATTTTTCGCAGCATATGAACTTTTGCTTTTGTAGATGTAGTTCAGGAATAAAGATGCAACACTTTGGCATTTCTTAACTCCTAAGATCAACCATGAGTTGATAAGTCAAACAACATGCATTAGCAAAGAATTCTCACAATCCTTTCTAGAACTAACAACCTAAGTGATATAACCCATGAGTTCCTTTTGCATAACCCTTAAAACCTAAGTGATTACTTAAACATGATCGAAGATGAACAAGCGGAGAAAACCAAATAAAAATCGTATGACGATATTAGAAAACGTTTAGATATCTCTAGTTGGAGTACAATAGGATCTCACTCTCTAAGAACAAAACGTTGAAAAAGCTCTTAAATATATGAAATTAATCTCTCTGATGTTTATGGAGACTCTTTGTTGCTTAAAAACCTAAAAAAACATGTATTTATAGTCTTAGGAGGTTTTATAGGTTGTCTACAGTTAACTATACAAGAAAAACTAAGGAATTGTGTCATACTGTAGTCAAGACAGACTCGGGGAGTCGTTACCACGAGCCAGGCGGTCACAACAGTGGCCAAGCGATTGTCACCGCATGCTCGCCAAATTTTAACTAGGAATTGGCTGTGGTCACACTTAGCTTGGTTATGGGTCGATGTTTCGCGATTGCAAATGGAAGTACATAGTACGATAAATAGAACAACCATAGAATAGAGATGGTCTGCCGACGGGCTGGGACGACGCAGTCGTAGTCATATGTTTGAGCCGTTGGGGAATGGTCGTGGTCCAGAGATGATCTGACCGCGGGTTTAGTCTAGTGCGATCGCAGTACGTGCTTTCTCTACTGTGATACACGTTTGGTATGCTCAAGCTGTTTTGTTTGCTAGTTATCACCATAATTTTTGACTGATCCTTGAATCAATTTCAAACCTGCAAAAAACCTCGAAATATGGTGGCCGGGATCGTGATTGTGGCGGAGATTCATAAACGGCGGATTAAAGCCCTTAGAGAAGAGGACTTTGGTGCTTTCTTAGATCGTTTTTAACTTCTTCCTTTCCGTCTGCCGCCTCCTCCTGCCGCCAAACAATCCCTCTCCGGTCTTACCTTCTCCATCTCCGACGCGTATGTCCCTCTCTCTCTCTCTCATTTTGTAATTGTGAAGATTAGTTTGAATTCAGCAGAAGAAAAAACTACAGTTTCTCTTCTAAAGGTTGCAAAAGACTCAGTCTCAGTCAGAAGGTTTCAGTAGACTCAGTAAATTGCAAAGACACTGGTTCAAGCTGAAGGTTTCATTGTGTTGACTTGTGTCGACAAAAAAAACAGGAAGTACAAAACGTTCAGGCATAACCACCTGGGAATTCACACCTGCAACTTTGTCGGTTGAAAAACAGGAAGACAAACAGAATCATCAGCTTGATTCTGTTATAGCCATATTCGTCAGACATTAATGGATCAAGGACGAAGAAGATTAAAATGGCTATTAGATTAAACATGTTTTTACCTAAGACAAAGTGTAAAGTGTTGTTTTCTGTTATTAAGTATAAAAACAGAGCAACAAGTGTGGAGTGTGGGTGTGTGTGTAAGGTGAGAGTAAGGTGCGATTGTAAAAGGGACCTCAAAGGCTCAAGTTTCTGAGCAAGCTTTCTTAGTGAGTTTTCCCGGAGAAAAATCCCCGGCGAGACGTAGGATTCTCAGTTGAGATCCGAACTCGTAATTGCTTTGTGTTCAAATTACAAAGGCCTAAACTTTCATAAAGATTAAACTTCCCGAGTATAAAACACACAAAAGAACAAAGTTCCTAGAGCTCAATCTCTACAATTGGTATCAGAGCCAACATACTTCTCAAGAATGTCCTCGGCAAGAATAGAGGTGGAGAAGTTCGATGGGAAGGGAGATTATATGCTCTGGAAAGAAAAACTCTTGGCACATATTGAGATACTGGGTTTAGCAGACGGCCTGAAGGAAGTTGGACCTTCAGAAGGAGAAGGATCAACTGGAGAAACAGGAGAGGAAGTATCTGCTGAAGTGCTGAGAGAAGAGGCAGCCACAGAGAAGTCTATGTCAGAAAAGAGAAGGAAAGTGAGGTCGACAATCATCCTGAGTGTTGGAGATAACGTTCTCCGGAAAATCATTAAGGAAAAGACTGCAGCAGCAATGCTCAAGGTACTTGATCAACTTTTCTTAGCTAAATCTCTTCCAAATCGCATTTATCTTAAGCAAAAGCTATATAGCTATAGGATGAATGAGAATATGACAATGGAAGAGAATATAAATGATTTCTTGAGGTTGATAGCCGACTTAGAACATGTCAAGGTAACAGTCTCTGATGAAGATCAAGCAATTATATTGCTTATGTCTATGCCAAAAGCTTACAATCAACTCAAGGATACACTCAAATACGGTAAGATGACACTATCCCTGGATGAGATAGTTGTAGCCGTAAGATCAAAAGAGTTAGAGTTCGATGAAAACGGTAAGATGCAGAAGAACAGTTCAGATGGACTCTTTGTGGTTGAAAGAGGAAGAACAACCAAGAAGGATAAGAATGCAGAGAAAAACAAGGGGAAGGGGAGATCAAAATCCAGATCAAAGAAGTCTTGTTGGATTTGTGGTAAAGATGGACATTTTAAAAGACAATGTTCACTCTGGAGAGAAAGGAATGGATATTCGACAAAAGATGGTTTAGAAAGAGGTGAATCATCTAATGTAACAGGTCAAGTCCAGGATGCAGCAGCATTAATGGTCTCTGAGGTAATGCTGACAATCGAAGACGACTTGAAAGAGAAGTGGATCTTAGACACTGGCTGCTCCTTTCACATGACACCCAGAAGAGAATGGTTTATTGACTTGAAAGAAACTGACATTGGAAGGGTAAGAATGGCTAATGATACCTATTCCTCAGTTAAAGGAATTGGAAGTATCAGACTCCAAAATGAAGACAATACAACTGTTCTTTTGGTAAATGTTCGATATGTACCTGAGATGACTAAAAACTTAATCTCTCTAGGGACCTTAGAAAACCAAGGGTGTTGGTTTC
This sequence comes from Pugionium cornutum, assembly GCA_018901935.1. NCBI lineage: Eukaryota > Viridiplantae > Streptophyta > Magnoliopsida > Brassicales > Brassicaceae > Pugionium > Pugionium cornutum. The sequence goes on along the minus strand of CM032160.1, from coordinate 30,143,412 downwards.
AGTCAAGAGATGGTGAAATGAAGATTCAAAAGGGTTGCAGGATACTACTGAAAGGGAGAAAAACAGACACACTTTACATCCTGAAAAGTCGTGTATTATCTGCAGAAGCAAATGTTTCAGTGAGGTCTAAAGATGAAACTAAGTTGTGGCACAGGAGACTAGGACATATGAGTCAAAAAGGAATGAATGTTCTGCTCAAGAAAGGGTATCTAGATAGCTCAAAGGTCTCAGAAATAGAATTTTGTGAAGACTGCATATATGGAAAAACTCACCGGGTGAGCTTTGGAACAGGAAAACATGTGACAAAGGGGAAGCTGGATTACATACATTCAGATCTCTGGGGATCACCAAACGTTCCAACATCACTGGGAAAATGTCAGTACTTCATCACATTCATTGATGATTACACCCGGAAGACGTGGATCTATTTTCTGAGAAGAAAAGATGAAGCATTTGAAAACTTTGTGGAATGGAAGAAGCTAAGTGAGAATCAGTCAGGGAGAAAGATCAAGACTCTCAGAACAGACAATGGCCTTGAATTTTGCAACAAAGAATTCAATGATTTCTGCAGAAAAGAAGGAATAGTTAGGCACAAAACTTGTGCCTACACCCCACAGCAAAATGGGGTTGCTGAGAGAATGAACCGGACCATTCTAGACAAAGTTAGATGCATTCTAAGTGAGTCAGGATTGCCCAAGAGCTTCTGGGCAGAAGCAGCTGCCACAGCCGTATATCAGATTAACAGGTCACCATCTGCAGCACTAGATAATGAAATACCTGAAGAGCTTTGGTCTGAAATGAAGCCAAAGTATGAAGAACTCAGGGTATTTGGGTCTATTAGTTATATTCACAGTAATCAAGGGAAGTTAAATCCTAAGGCTATCAAAGGAGTTTTCATTGGGTATCCAGTAGGTGTCAAAGGGTACAAGTTCTGGTTGGTCGAGGAAAGAAAATGTGTAATCTCAAGAGATGTTGTATTCAATGAAGATCAAATGTACAAGAGTTTGAATACAACTGCAGAAGAAAACAGAAAGGTACAATCTTCTAATTCACCTTTTATCTATGATTTAAACACAACAGATCTAGATGAATCAGGTGGAGAAAATCAAGCTGCAGAGATTAGACAAGATGAGAACTTGAGCAGAATATCAGGAGATTCTGAAACAGAACAGATTGCTGGAAACAATGACTTAGAAAACTACCAGTTGGCTAGAGACAGGGAGAAAAGGATTTCTAAGAAACCTGTGAGATTTGATGATCTGAATATGGTTGAATATGAAGAAGAAGAGTCAGTCGGTTTTGCTTTAATGGTCAGTGAGGATGGTGGATACCCAGAACCATGCTGTTACGATGAAGCAAGAAGAGATAAAGAATGGAAAATGTGGAAAGAAGCAATGGATGAAGAAATGCTTTCTTTACACAGGAATGAAACGTATGTCTTGGTAAGAAGACCAGCCAATGTCAAGGTGATAGGAAACAAGTGGGTTTATAAGAGAAAGGCAGGGATTCCACGTGCTGAACTGCCTAGATTCAAGGCTAGATTAGTTGCGAAAGGATATTTGCAAAAGGAGGGAGTAGATTACCAAGAAATCTTCTCACCTGTTGTAAAACATGTCTCCATAAGATTAGTACTTTCTTATGTTGTAAATCTGGACTTGGAGCTTGAGCAGTTGGATGTAAAAACTGCCTTCCTACACGGAAACCTTGATGAACACATTCTGATGGAACAACCAGAGGGTTATAGAGATCAATCAAGTTCTAAAACAAGCACCACGACAATGGAACCTGAGGTTTGATACTTTCATGAGAAATTCTGGATTTCAGAGAAGTGAGTATGACAACTGCATCTATTATCAAAGAGTTGGGAATAACTCTTACATATATCTCTTGATATATGTTGACGATATGTTGATAGCTGCAAAAGACAAGAAGAAGATTCAGGAGCTGAAGAATCTACTGAGCTCAGAATTTGACATGAAAGATCTTGGGGAAGCAAAGAAAATATTGGGAATGGAAATCAGAAGAGATAGAGAGAAGGGAATTCTGGAGGTGTCTCAGCAAGATTATCTGAAAAAGGTACTGAAAATGTATAGAATGGAAGATTCTAAAGGAGTTCAAACTCCTTTAGGAGTTCATTTCAGATTGAAGGCAGGCACAGATGAAGAACTATCATCACAGGCTGAGTACATGAAAACCATCCCGTATTCTAATGATGTGGGCAGCATCATGTACTCTATGATAGGTACAAGACCTGATTTGGCTTTCCCCATGTGTGTCATCAGTCGGTTTATGAGTAAGCCTACAAAAGAACACTGGATGGCAGTGAAATGGGTTCTGCGATACATCAAAGGAAGTCAAGATTACAGACTTTGTTACAGAAAACAAAACAGCCATGAAATAAGAGGATTCTGCGATTCTGATTATGCAGCTGACTTAGACAAGAGGAGGTCAGTTACTGGGTTTGTTTTCACAGTTGGTGGGAATGTGATAAGCTGGAAATCAAGACTTCAGAAAGTAGTAGCACTGTCAACAACAGAATCAGAGTACATGGCTCTAACAGAGGCAGTTAAAGAAGCAGTGTGGCTAAAGGGGATCGCACAAGAACTTGGTTTCAAACAGAAAACAGTTGAGATATTGTGTGATTCACAAAGTGCAATCTCACTGTCTAAGAACTCTGTGTATCATGAAAGGACAAAGCACATAGATGTGCGATTACACTTCATCAGAGACAAGATAGCAGAAGAAGAAATCAAGGTATCTAAGGTTTCTACTTTGTGGAATCCTGCAGATGTTTTTACGAAGATTGTACCAGTGAGTAAGCTCCATAAGGCTCTGGAGCTACTCGGTATCTCTCATGAATAGACGAGAGAAAAGTACCGGAGATGGGAAGATTCAAGTTAAACTAAGAAAAAGGGGGAAAACAGAGGTCCAAGAGCAATTCAAACCAAGGTGGAGTTTTGTGAAGATTAGTTTGAATTCAGCAGAAGAAAAAACTACAGTTTCTCTTCTAAAGGTTGCAAAAGACTCAGTCTCAGTCAGAAGGTTTCAGTAGACTCAGTAAATTGCAAAGACACTGGTTCAAGCTGAAGGTTTCATTGTGTTGACTTGTGTCGACAAAAAAAACAGGAAGTACAAAACGTTCAGGCATAACCACCTGGGAATTCACACCTGCAACTTTGTCGGTTGAAAAACAGGAAGACAAATAGAATCATCAGCTTGATTCTGTTATAGCCATATTCGTCAGACATTAATGGATCAAGGACGAAGAAGATTAAAATGGCTATTAGATTAAACATGTTTTTACCTAAGACAAAGTGTAAAGTGTTGTTTTCTGTTATTAAGTATAAAAACAGAGCAACAAGTGTGGAGTGTGGGTGTGTGTGTAAGGTGAGAGTAAGGTGCGATTGTAAAAGGGACCTCAAAGACTCAAGTTTCTGAGCAAGCATTCTTAGTGAGTTTTCCCGGAGAAAAATCTCCGGCAAGACGTAGGATTCTCAGTTGAGATCCGAACTCGTAATTGCTTTGTGTTCAAATTACAAAGGCCTAAACTTTCATAAAGATTAAACTTCCCGAGTATAAAACACACGAAAGAACAAAGTTCCTAGAGCTCAATCTCTACAGTAATCAAACTTCGTTTTCCTGTCTCGCGCGTTACCAAATATCGAATCTAATGATGCTTTTTCTGTTTTTCTTATTCGTTATTAAATGATCTCACCTATTAAAAGCTTTAAAATTGTGTTTCAGCTGAATTTTGACTTGCTTAGATGAAGCCATGGGCCAACCACTGAAGAAACTTTTTTGGGGTTATGGTTTTGCAGGTTCGATGTTAAGGACTATATCACAGGATTTGGTAGTCCACAATGAAAGAAGACTCACGACGCTGCAAAGAAATTGTTGTGGTTGTGACGTCGCTCTTGAAAACCGGTGCTACTTGTGTTAGCAGGTTTTAGGTATTTCTCTATTTGAAAGTTCCTACAATCTAGTCTGCCCATGATTGAGTCTTTAGTAAGTGATTTGAAATCATTTAGATTTTTTATGTGATTTTTACAGGATTATTGGAGAAAACAAACACTATGGCACTCCTATGAATCCTCTGATGCCATCTAATGTTCCTGGAGGATGTTCCAGTGGCTCAGCAGTTTCTGTTGGGGCTAAACTCGTTGACTTTGCATTTGGTACTCTTAATCTCTTCAGTTTTCTCTGGAAAAAAATGTGCTTTTTGGTCTACTCATGTTTACCATATCTTTTTTTTGTTAAACTCAAATGCTTGATTCTTAGGGATTGATACTGCCGGTGGTGTTCAAATCCCAGCATCATTTTGTGGTATTATGGGTTTCTGATCTCAGGGGACTTTTTCTTTATTTGGAGTTTTGCCAAATTCCCAGAGCCTGGAGACTGTTGGTACGTCACATTATTTTTCTCTTTTCTTTTTTCAATGCTTGGCAAACTATTACATTCAAGGATTGGAACTTTTTAGTGTACTTGTATCGAATCATATAAAGAATCTGGCTGCTTGTCAAATCCATTTCCCTTTTTTTATTTCACTAGTAAATGTTTCTCTACCCGTTTGCCTTCCTGATAATTGTTGTTTTAATCTGTTTTGTAGGATGGTGGTTGCCCGTGACCCGTTGGTTTTGTGTCAAGTTGGGCATGCCTTGTTTTAATTTTTGCCGATGATTTATTCGAGTTCTCTAACATTCCTAAACAAAAGTCGGTGCATGTTGTCAGAAAGACAATTGAGAATCTATCTGGCTGTAAGTTTGCATTAACTGTGGCTTCCTTCCTTTTGCTCTCCTCCAGATTCATATCTTATGTCTCTTGACCATTGGCTTGAGCAGACCAGACTCCAAAACATCTAAACGTTAGTCAATATGTCGCTTCAAATGTACCAAGTCTTGCTGAATTTGTTGAACAAACTGGAAAATCACAGAAGTCAGCATCAACTCTGAGGGCTCTTTCATCTGTTATGTTATCAATACAAAGGTGATTAAGCTTGCTCTGTTTGTAATCCATTCTTTTTTTTTCTTCGTGAAATTTCACCAGATCAATACTATTTTCCCCCTCTGGATTTCTATTCAACTGGTACAGTAAACGATTTTTATAGGATTTCTATTCTCCAATGATGTGATTACAGTTCTGAAGAGCAGAAACGAGAGTATTAAATCCCTTTATAGAGTGAAAACTGAGATGCGGGCCACCATTCAGTCCCTTCTAAAGGTAACCTTCGATTTTAAAGTCTCGAGGACATTTTGCCACTCAAAAACAGAAAATAGGTTGTATTATTAAACTGGGTTCAGTTTTGTCCACTACATAAATTTATGCGGATAAATTTTTTTTTACCCGTACTCTTTAGGTATTCTTTTATCTACATAAACTATGTTTTTTTCCGTAAAAACTACACAAATTTAATAAATTATTGATATTACATAAATTTTATTAACGTTTACACGTTAAATCTCTATTAAATCTTGTTTTAATTCGAAAATCTGATGTTAACTTTGAAATAAACGAAAGTTAAAACCATATTTTCAAATTAAAACTAAATTTAATAGCGATTTAACTTGTAAATATTAATAAAATTTGTGTAATTGTAATAATTTATAAAGTTTGTATAGTTTATTAGAGAAAAATACAGTTTATGTAGTTAAAAAAACACAAAATTACAAATGGAAATATGCTTATTCGCATAAATTCATGTAGTTATGAAAGTAAACCCTATTAAATTTCATTTTTGGAGCTTCGGCTTTGCTTTGCTTTTGACGTTCTATAGGATTATGATGAACCATATATATGTATCTTATTACTAGGAAGATGGAATTCTAGTGATTCCCACAGTTGCTGATCCCCCACCAAAGCTTAACACAAAGAATAAGAATTCTTTGAATGAGTTTCTTGATCGGAATTATGCACTCTCCACCATTGCTATCATCAGTGCCGGCCTTGAGTTTAAAAAGGCCGCAAGTAAAAAACAAAAAAAAACCGTTTTACATTATGTTATCATAATATTTTAAAAACGAAAACCGGTTATTTTACAAAAATATGAAAGGGCGCAAGCACGGATTTATCCTACTTGGTTCTAGAACCGGTTCTGGCTAGCATGTCTGGGTGTTGTCAGGTATATCTCCATTTCCCCCTTTCTCTCTTTCAATGGTTGGAGGACATTCAGCATTCCTGCTCCGCTTTTCATTACTTTTTAAGTCTCTAGTCATAACTTGAATAATATATACACATTCTACAGGTTACAATTCCTTTAAGGGCTCATGGTGACAGTCCAATATCCGTGTCGTTTCTACAAATGTTAAAATGGTTTTATCTTTAATGGGTTTTAGTGGGTACATACAAAATTTAAAAACCCATTTACACTCATTTATTAGAATTGAGATTAATGAGTTTAAACGGTTATTTATTTAAAACTCATTTATTAAAAAGGTTTTTGCTTTAAAAAAATGGGTACCCTATTAAATCCATTTATGTTTTATTTTTTTAATCAACAATGATTCAAAAAAGTATTCTATAATAAGTAATCAATAACTTTTTTGTAGAAAATAAAGAATAAAAATCATATTTTAGTAAAAAAATATAAAATTATATTTTTAACGTAAAAATGCGGAATTGTGTTTTGGCAGGAAAATGCAAAATTACATTTTTGGTGAGAAAATATGAAATTAACAGAAAAATACAAAATCACGTTTTTAGAAAAAAAAAACAGAATCACGTTTTTAGCGGAAAAAGTTGAATTACGTTTTTCGTGGAAAAATATGAAATTACGTTTTCGACAGAATAATTCTGAATTACGTTTTTGGCAAAAAATGTTGAATTACGTTTTTGACGGAAAAATATAAAATCACGTTTTTAACAAATAAATAAAGTTATTGCCTATTTTTTAAAAAAAATACAATATTGTTTTATTAAGAATATAATTGTTATAAATAAATATAAACAAAAAGAACAAAAATATAACCTAAAATGGATTAAATGAGTTAAATGAGTTTGAATAGATTTAAATAGATTTGTGTAATTATAAATAGGTTTAAATGGATAACCCTATTACATCTTTATAATAAATGAATTTATAATATTGGAGATTTAGATGGGGTGAGTTTTATATAAAGTGAGTTTAAATGGGATGGGTATACCGATTTTAACATAGCTTGTACTTTCTTACTTACAATAGAATAAGGCAGTAAATTTTTATACTGAAGCTATAAAATTGAATGGAGCAAATGCTACTTATATTTGCAATAGAGCTGCAGCTTACTTGGAACTTGGCTGGTAAGTGTTATCTTCATATGTTTCATCTGATCCGAAATTAATTAATTACTCTTCTGATCTGTGAAAGTGTGAATTTGTTTATAGCTTCCAACAAGCTGAAGAAGATTGCAACGAGACTGTATACATCGATAAGAAGGTGGGAAGTTGATTACATTCTGTATACTCCATTTTGAATTCTAGAGCAGTTCTAGTAACAAACATTGTTTCTACAGAATGTAATGGCATATTTGAGACGAGGGACTGCTAGAGAATCGCTTATAGGGTACAAGGAAGCTGTGCAGGTATTAAAACCTCTTCGTTTATCTCCTTTTCTCAAACATGTAGAAGAGTTGTTCTTGACCAAAAACCCACAAAATACCGGTTTAAAGATTCTCATTTTCTTGTCAAAATTACACTTTCTGGTTTGGTTTCGGATCGTAACAAAGGGTTTATCTCTGCAGATTTCAGGCATGCTTTGGTCCTTGAACCCCACAATAAGATGGCAAAGGCTGCTGAGAATCGACTCTGAAAACTCACGAGTTAGATTAACAAAAGATTATTTGTCATGCCATTTCTTGTTCGCCAAGCTATCTTTTGCTTCTAGAAAACTACCCTTAAAGGAAGAGGTTTTGATTATTCCGTCCATGATTGAATGTCCTACAGATTATTACGTTTTTTTTTCAATTCTCTTAAATCTGTACATGTTGATCTAATGAATGGGTTAGCTATACTTTATACAATTACAGTTTCCCAAAAGTCCTTTACTGTAATTTTGTAATTTATACGGACGGAGACTATATAACTCACATTTACTATTGATTCTCGACAAATAATTTAAATCAGATATTTTTTCCCACCTTCTCGTCGTCTCCTCCTCTCCTTCCTTTGTTTCATATCGAAAATTGATTGACACCAAATTTGATTATCTTTTTTGAAAGACTAATATCTAAAATAGCACTTTTTAAAGTTTTTCTTCCAAATCTAGCATCTTAAAATTAAAATCCCAAAAATAGCACAAATAATTATGTAAAAATATTTATTTACTCTAAATAAATTATACATAAACTTAAAGTATTATATTTGGGTTCATTTTTTCTAATTTAGGGTTTAATTTTTTTTATTAAAATATAGTTTTAATACATTTTAATCTTAAATTTATGCTATTATTAGAAATTTGAACTAATGATGTTATTTTTGGAACAAAAACTTAAAAATGTGCTATTTTAGACAATTGCCCTTTTTCAAAAGTGTTTGATCATTTGAAACTGTTGTGATGCTTCAGCTTCACGGCGTTGCGTGATTGGTTATTCCGGCAATCATTCGCAAATGCAGGTCTTTGTTCCGTCACCACCGATCTCTCCTACGACAAGTCTATCGCATCGACGGTTATGCATTGTTGGATCCCTAAATCCCCAAATCGATCTAAATCTACTCCTTCACGGTTTCAGTGCAAACGCACTATGGCAATACGACCAGCATCTCCGAGCTTTCACCGGCCAATTTAACGTTTACGTTCCTTGCAACAGTATGAGTGATATGCGATATACCGATCCAAATCTCACCGAGAGATTGAGAATCGGGTTCGTTCAGGCCTAGAAGGAAGCAAGGAAAGAAAGCTACCTTCGAAGGAGCTAAAGAATAACGGCAATGGCAGAGAATTTGCGGAGGAAAGAGAAAGGATAAAATCTTCTGAAATCATAATTTTCAGTGTTGGCACGTAGCCTTACATGTAGGTGACGATCATCGATTTGGGCATAACTAACCGGTTTACTAATTCCAAAATTAAAGACATTAAACCGAACGTAAATTAGGATAGGTGGTTATGCAACCGGTCAACCGGTAGCAATGCTCCTTGCTTCACAATATTCTTGGCCTCAAGATTGGAAATTCGGGAACTTGCTGATGACATCCTGATAAACCTCCCATTTAGCCTAGTCTGGAACTTCACCCTTCCACTCCACGAGGACTTTTGTGACACTAGCGTTTCTCTTGTTGATCATCTTAGTTTCCAGAATGGTTTTTAGTTCTTTCTCCGTCGTAATGTCAAGCCAGTATTGAGGAAAAACTGAAGATATGTCCATTGGATTTGGGCAGTATTTAAGTTGTACATGAAAGACATCATGTATGGCTGCTTGAGGAGGAAGTTTGAGCTTATAAACTGTTCCACCAGTACTATCTATCAAACCGAAAGGGCCATAGAACCACAGAAAGAGATTGTGTGGAACCTTTCTATTTTTAAGGGGATGCTGCCTATATGGTTGTAGTTTGAGATATACGAAATCACCTACTTTGAATTCATGGGCTAAGCGATGTGAGTTCTCGTGTTGCGCATCCGATTCTGAGCACGATTGAGGTGGAAGTTGAGCATCGCAATAAGCTCCTCACGGTTGCGCATACTCCTATCAATAATGGCATATCGACTCTCCCCTGGAAGGTAAGGGAGATAGAGTGGAGGCGGCTGGCCATAAAGGACTTCAAATGGAGTACATCGGATTGCCATATGATAGGTGGTGTTGTACCACCATTCCGCAAGTGGAAGCCATTTAGACCAAGACTGAGGAGCTTTGGTGGTCATACAACGTAAATAGGACTCGAGAGTCTTGTTTGTGGCTTCGGTTTGACCATCCGTCTGAGGATGGTAAGCCGTCGAAAACTTCAATTATGTCCCGTGAACCCGGAACAACTCTTTCCACACTTCACTAAGGAATGTGGGGTCGCGGTCGCTGATAACATCCTGAGGCATTCCATGTAACTTGAAAACATTGTTAAGAAACGCTTGAGCAATGTCTAGAGCCGTGTAAGGATGTGATAGTGGGATGAAGTGTGCATTCTTACTGAAACGATCGACGACCACAAGAATGCAATGTTTACCCTGAGAAGGAGGAAGTCCTTCGATAAAATCAAGGCTGATGGACTGCCATACTCTGGCTGGGATGGGGAGTGGTTGGATCAGTCCGGGAGAAGCAGCTTGGTCATGTTTATTATGTTGGCAAACTGAGCAGTGCCGTATGTAATTTTGAACTTCCAAACTCATCCGTGGCCAGAAAAACAAGGACTTTATTTTGTGTAATGTAGCATCACGACTAGAATGTCCCCCGATAGCTGAGTCATGCAGCCAACACAGAATTAAAAGTTTAACATCCTTATCATTTCCCACAACCAATCGTCCTTTCCGGTGAAGTTCACCATTAGTGTATGAAACGGATGGGTGAGAGGAAGGATTAACCTTAAGTTCTGTGATGATCTTAGTGAGAGTAGGATCAGATTGCCACAAAAGTCGGATCGAATCAAGGACAGTCTCATGAGCTTAAGAGAGGGAAATGTGGAGGACATGTGAACCGGAAACCCGAGAAATAGCATCGGCTGCACAATTATCCTTGCCTTGTTTGTAGTGAATCTCATATAAATACCCCATTAATTTAGAAAGCCACATATGTTGAAATGCGGTAGTGATTTTCTACTCCAGGAGGAATTTAATACTCTTCGGATCAGTTTTAATAATAAATAGTTTGTGAGCAAGGTAAGAACTCCAGGCTTGAACGGCATGAACCACAGCTAGGAGTTCCTTTTCATAAACCAAAAGTGCTTGATGTCAAGGACCCAAAGCTCGGCTAATGTAGCATATTGGGTGATGATCTTGCATAAGAACCGCGCCAATACCAATATTTAAAGCATCTGTCTCGACAACAAAGGTTTTTTGAGAAATCAGGTAATGCAAGGGTTGGTGCCAAAATCAATGCACCTTTGAGGTTTGCAAAAGAATCAGTAGATGGATCCGACCAAACGAACCCCTCTTTCTTAAGAAGATTCGTAAGTGGCTTAGCGATGATGCTATAACATTGTACGAATCTTCTATAGTAATTTGTGAGGCCAAGGATGCTGCGCAACTGCTTCTGTGTGCACGGTGTAGGCCAATCGTGTACAGCTGCAATTTTTGAAGGGTCAGTACTTACTCCAGCTGAGGAAACGAAGTGCCCCAAGTATTCAACTGTTGTTGCTCCAAATGTGCACTTGGAAGGTTTGAGAAATAGCTCATGTGATCAGAGTATACCAAACACAACTTCCAAGTGAACTAGATGTGTCTCCCAATCCGGGCTATACACCAATATATTGTCAAAGAAAACAAGTACAAACTTCCTTGTGATATCTTGGAATATATGATTCATCAATCCCTGAAAAGTACAGTGAGCATTAGTTAACCTAAACGGCATTACAAGGTATTCATAATGTTCGGAATGAGTTTTGAAAGCTGTTTTGTGGATATCCGCGGTTGCCATTCGGATTTGATGAAAACCAGAGTGAAGATCAAGCTTGGAGAAGAAATGGGATCCTCCCAATTCATCCAGTAAATCATCTAGCAAGGGAATTGGGTACTTATCCTTGATCGTCTGTTTGTTTAAACCCTGGTAATCCACGCATACTTGCCAAGAACCATTTTTTTCTTTACCAAAATAATCGGAGATGCATACGGACTTGAACTATATTGTATAACTCTTTGATCAAGCATTTCTTTTATCAATTTCCCGATTACATCCTTCTGTAAAGTCGAGTAACGATATGGGCGGAGATTAACTGTATTAGCTCCCGCTGTCAAAGGAATTTGGTGATCAAACCCATCACGGAAAGGAGGCAAACTAACCGGCTCCATAAATAAATCAGCATACTGGTCCAGAAGGCTTTGTAGCCGGCAGTCTGAGCTTACTTTACCATCTGAAGCAGCAATATGGAATAATTGAAAATCAGTAGTTTTTGAGGAAGATTGCAAAAACAAACCTTCCACAACTCTGCCTTGAAGTAAGGCAATTTGAGGCGCGTGAAGGAGTAGTTTATTCAGACTTCCTCCTTTAATGACTTTGCAATCATTTTTGGTAACTCTTCTTAGCACATGTTTGACTCCATTGGTAGTAAACTCCATTCTAAGATTTGCAAAATCCCACCAAATTGGGCCAAGAGTTGTAAGCCAATGAATTCCCAACACGAGATCACATCAGTCAAGCGGTAATGTACGAATCTCGGTGGAGAAGGAGTAGCCTTGCAACAACCAAGAAAACGTAGAACACTTATACTTTGAAAGAATAGTGTTACCATTGGCTGTTGATACCGATATTGGTCTCATTTCCTCCAGAAAACAGCCATGTCTTTAGCAACTTGAAGATCCAGGAAATTATGTGTGCTTCCCGGATCAATCAAAATATGAATTTGACGTTTACCCACTTGCCCAACAACTCGCATGCAATTATAGGTGACTAAACCGTTGAGAGCATTTACTGGTATAGTTAGAGTAGAGCTCAAATCGTCAATCGGGTGTGTAGTTTCCTCATCTTTTGGTTTTTCTTCAACTTCTTTCAGCTGGTCATCATCATCTTCATCACCTTCCAGGACATATATCGAGGATCTCCTGTGCTTTAGATGATGTCTAGGCGTGTAAGGTTCTTCACAGAACATACAGAGGCCTTTGTTACTCCTATCCTACATTTCTTCGTATGAAAAATTCTTGGGTCCCCTTTCGGTGTTGGATTTGGGTAAGGGATTGGTCTTGGTTGATGGCAATTTGGGGAAATCAGGAAGATGGAGTAAAGGGGGAGTGTGGTTCGATCGGGGTATTTGTGGGGTGTTATGATTTTTAACTGAGGGTTAAAGGGTGCTCGAAAAGATTTGAGTGGAGTGTAGTGTAAGGCTAATTCATGTAATCGAGCAATACGAGCGGCTTTGGGAATCGTTTGTACCGGGAAATGTCGAACATGGAGGGATAAATGTTGGTCATATTGGGAGGAAGATGCTAAGGGCATGGGGATTTGGCAGTGATAATCGAGTAAGGGCGTTCTCAAAGTTTTCTAGGTAAGCTTCTACCGAAAAGGAGCCATGTATTAGACTTACTAACTCGGACAGGGGGTCATCATAAAACTCACCGAACCTAGTCGATATAGCAACAACATACTCGGTCCAGGAGGGGAATATGTCAAACCTGGAAGTGATGAAATGGTGGTGCCATTGTAAGGCCTTTCCCGTTAAGTGAAGAGAGGCCAGTCGCACTTTTAGCTCGGGTGGGGTTTGATCTAGAGAGAAAAACTGCTCACACCGAAAAATCCAGTCCCGAAGAGAGGTACCAACAAACATAGGAAAGCCGATTTTGGTGAGGCGAGTCGCCAACCCATTCGGTAATGCTGGAGTACCTTTGTGATATTAGCTGTCTTGTATACCCGATGATCGATTTTGTTGTTGTATATCCGGAAGTTCAGGAGGACGAGAGGAAGATGCGAGAGCTGTAGAAACTGTCAGAGAGCTCGCCATTGGCTGTTTATGTGAGCTTGATGACTGTGTCAGTAGCTTCAGCATCATCTGTTCAAGTTTTTCTAGTTTGCCGCCAAGCTTTGTTTTCATATCATCAGTGCGCTTCTTTTGTTCTTCAATATGCTGAGATTGTTGAGCTTTTAGCCCCTCAACTTGATCTTGCAAATCGTTCATCAATCGCAGATCCACCATTTTCATGGTTTCCGGGAAGGTTATGCTCTGATACCAATGCAACAGTATGAGTGATATGCGATATTATCGATCCAAATCTCACCAAGAGATTGAGAATTGGGTTCGTTCAGGCCTAGAAGGAAGCAAGGAAAGAAGGCTACCTTCGAAGGAGCTGAAGAATAACGGCAATGGCAGAGAATTTGCAGAGGAAAGAGAAAGAATAAAATCTTCTGAAATCATAATTTTCATTGTTGGCACGTAGCCGTACATGTATGTGACGATCATCGGTTTGGGCATACCGAACAGGTTTACTAATTGCAAAATTAAAGACATTAAACTGAACGTAAATTAGGATAGGTGGTTATGCAACCGGTCAACCGGTAGCATTCCTTATCTCCTATTCTTCGGATTGTCTTCCACTTCGGAATCAAACCGATCCGAATCTTTCTAGGCTCGATGTCTGATGTGGTTAATGGAAGCGCACGGAGTCCAGAGGATGAACATCGTCGGGATTAGCTACGGTGGATTTGTTGGGTATAGTTTAGCAGTGCAATTTCCGGAAAAAGTAGAGAAGCTGGTGCTATGTTGCGCCAGGGTTTGCCTGGAGGAGAAAGACATGGAGGACGGATTGTTTAAGGTTCCTAATCTAGAAGAAGCTACCGGAATTCTAATTCCTCAGACGCCAGAAAAGCTAAAGGAACTCATTAGATTCTCTTTCGTTAAGGCCACTCAAAGGTGTTCCATCCTTTTTTCTCTGGGATTTTATCGATGTAAGTTGTTTTTTTGTTACTTATTTGGATTATGTGGAACAATTTATGTTATTTTCATTGATTTCTTTTGCTTTCTTTTGTTGTTGCGAAGGTAATGTGTACGGAATTTGTAGAGGAGAAGAAAGATTTGATCAAATGAATACTTAGAAATCGGAGAATTTCAGATCTTCCTAGGATCAAACAGGTGAAAGATTCATCATATCTTACAATCTTTTGATTGTTTTCTAAACTGTATTCTGGATCGTCGTGTAAAATTTTAATTAGAAATCATTGATCATATGGGGAGAAGAAGATCAAATCTTTCCAGTGGAACTAGGTTACCGACTAAAAGGTAATATATTATTTGAATTTTTTTTAATAAAATAATCTTATTATGACGTGTTAATAACAAAAATATCATAGTCAACATCACGACGAGTTTCAGTTTAAATATATAAAAGAATTTAAGTTAGTACAATAATTACAATACATGTCACTGATATTAATTTGGTTAGAGAATCAATATATTTTATTCAACTAACCAAAAAATAGTATTACATTTGCAAAAAAAATAATTTTTATTTATTTAAATTTTTAATACGTTAATTTATAAATAATTTCAAATAAATATAAATAAATTTAAGTTATTACCTAATTCCAAATATATTATTTGAGAAACAATTTAAGAAAATAACTTTATTCTCACGTGTTATTAACAGAAATATCATACTTACATTTCATTATTACGGTAAATTTCAAATAAATATATAAATAGCTTTAATTTATTCGAATAATTATAATATATGTCATTGTTATTAATTTGGTTAGAATATTAATATATTTTATTAAACTAACCCAAAAAATATTATTAAATTCACAAAAATAATTATTTTTATTCTCTTAATTTATATATACAAAACTAATGTTAAAAGTAATTTAAAATAAAAGTTAAAATTATATAAATATTTAATTTATATTTAATAATAAAATATCATTTACAAATATTTTTTCCATATATGGCTAAATATAAATCTAATTTTTTGTTAAAAAGGTAAATGATGTCTCAATTGCAAAACTAACCAGATATTTCTGAAACGGACATTTTGGAGAAAATGCAGAGATAGTGGTGATCAAAAGCGCAGGACATGCTGTGAATCTGGAAAAGTGCAAAGAGTTCCTCAAAACACTTGAAATCCTTTCTTATCGACTCTTTGTGAATTCAGAAAACTAATATCCAATTTTCACACATTTTCTTCGGTATACACTGGAAAAAAAGTTATCGTTTTCTCTGTTTTGTTATTGAAAAATGAAAACTTCAACGTGTCTTATTTATATACATTCTTAAACTACCGTTCGATGAGATTGTAAAAAAGTACGGTTTAGATGAATTGGCGCAATTATTGTATATGGTCCGTTTACATGTCGCAACTCATCATATGATAAATTGTCATAAAACTGATTTGTATTAGAATGTTTTCTGTTATTCAATCTAAGGTATAAGACCTTATATTTATACAAAAATATTTCATATTTATCTCTAACAAAATATAATAAAATCTCTTAAGATAAATCTAAATCTTCGATAAAATCCATAAATATATTTTCATATATTTATGTCTAATACCCCCTTCAAGTTGGAGAGTGTAAGTTTCGAACTCCCAACTTGAGAAGAAAATTTGTAAATTCCTTCTTTCCAAGTGCCTTGGTGAAGATATCTGCCAATTGTAGGTGGGTCGGAACATGTTTGGTTGTGATCAAACCTCGTACGATATCATCTCGTATAAAATGGTAATTGACTTCCACATGTTTGGTTCTCTCATGAAATACTGGATTAGCAGCAAGATGAATAGCCGAAAGACTATCACAATGAATCACCACTGGGGCTGTGAATTGAACCCCGAGTGAAAGAAGCAAACTTTTCAACCAGCGTATTTCGCTCACAGTATCTGACATAGCTTTGTACTCAGCTTCAACCGACAAACGAGAGACACTTGGTTGTTTACGTGTCTTCCATGTGATTGGCGAGTCCCCAAGTTGGATAAACCAAGCTGTCAAAGAACGCCTAGTGAGAGGACATGCGGCCCAATCTACATCACACCATGCTGAAAGTACTAGCGGTGCACTAGATCGAAGAAGAATACCTTGCCCTAGATTCCACTTAAGGTATCGAACCACTCTAATAGCCGCATCCCAGTGATCCTGCTTTGGGGCATGCATAAACTGAGATAAGACATGAATGGCATACGATAATTCTGGTCGTGTCACTCCAAGATAGATCAACCTGCCAACGAGACGACGATAACGAGCTGGATTTGAAATGACATCCCCTTGGCCAATGCGAGCTTATGGTTTTGATCCAATGGAAAAGTTGTTGGTTTGGCACCCATAAGACCCGCCTCAGAGATGATATCAAGGGCATATTTGCGTTGGCAGAGATATATACCAGATCCATTACAAGCAACTTCAATTCCCAAGAAGTATTTGAGAATACCCAGATCTTTCATGTGAAAACATGAACTTAAATATAGTTTGAATTTGGAGATCACTATAGGAGAGCTACATGTAATGATCAAATCATCAACGTAGACCAACACCTACAATTTAACCCCATTCTTATCGAAGGTGAACAATGAGTAATCCGGAATGGTTTGAGTAAAACCATATTCTGTCAAAGCATGAGCTAGTTTAGCAAACCAACATCTCGGGGCTTGTCGAAGACCATACAATGATTTACGAAGCCGGCAAACCTTGGTTTTGTCAGGAGTACGAAACCCAGGTGGCAATTTCATGAAAACTTCCTCATGCAAATCACCATGGAGGAATGCATTATGCACATCCATCTGATGAACTTCCCAATCACGAGAAGCGGCCACAGCCAGAAAACAACGTACCGTAGTCATTTTTGCAACCGGTGCAAATGTCTCAGTAAAATCTTCCCCTTCAATCTGATGATTGCCAAAAACAACCAAACGGGCTTTATAGCGTTCTATAGAGCCATCAGATTTGTATTTAATGCAATAAACCCACTTACACCCAAGAGCTTTCTTGCCAGGAGGGAGAGTCTCTATAGTCCATGTATGATTATCCTCTAAAGCTTCAATCTCTTTACGCATAGTTTGCTGATAATTGGGATCTTCCATTGCTTGAAAATAGTGTTGAGGAACCATATGTGAACTAAAGGCTGCCAAGAATTGTCTATGCTTGGTTGAAAATCGATTATCGGACAAGAAATTTGTAATAGGGTAACAAGAGGTCGCATGAGCCGTGTTAGCAACAAAGTCTTTCAAGCGTGTAGACTTTATTTTCTGCCGATGACCACGACCAAGAAGTTCTTCAGCAATCGACGTCTCTGTGCTATTTTCAGCACATGTCGGTGGCTCAGTTTGTTTCATTTGGACAGGAGAAGACTCAGCCAGTGCCTCGGGACTAGTTGAATTATGATGTGTAGTAGTTGGTATTTGTGAGAGGATATCCCTTTCATCATCATCAATCGACAAAATTGGGTTGGGAAGGAGAGCATCAATCCCTTCAAGTGTAGTTGGTCTGCTAAGTGGTTCAGTTATGAATGGAAATTGATCCTCACAAAATACCACGTCTCGAGACGTGATAATCTTTCTTGATTCAATATCAAATACGCGCCATCCCTTTCTTCCATACGGATATCCAAGAAATACACATTTCAAGCTTCTAGAAGCAAATTTGTCGCCGCCATGTTTTTGGTTATGTATATAACAGAGACATCCCAAAACCCTTAGATGTTGAAGAGGTGGAGGGCGAGAATATAACATTTCAAAAGGTGTTTTGCCATTCAAAATCACCATTGGTGTCCGATTAATCAAATATCCTGCTGCCAAAACACATTCTCCCCCAAAATTTAATTGGAAATTGAGCTTGAAACCGTAGAGCTCTTGCGACATTCAAAATATGACGATGTTTACGTTCCGCTCTACCATTTTGTTGTGTGGTTCCTACACAAGATGTTTCATGGATAATGCCATTGTCACGAAAAAATCCAGTAAGACACATAAACTCACTGCCATTGTCACTACGAAATCTTTTAATTTTTGTATCGAATTGTCGTTCAATTAGAGCAAAAAATTGTCGAATTTTGATGGGAGCAGCTTGTTTGGTTGGCAATAAATATAACCACAAAGATCGAGTGTAATCATCCAAGATTGTCAAAAAATAACGTGCTCCACATAGAGTCGGAGTTTGATACGGCCCCCATAAGTCACAGTGAATTAACTCAAATGCTGTAGAAGTCTTATTCAAACTTATCGGAAAGATATCACGTGTTTGTTTAGCTCTAAGACAAATATCACACGTCTTATTGTTTATAATAAAAGAATCAGAAAAACCAGAAATTGGTAACAAATCAAGAACTTTAGAAGATGGATGACCCAATCTCCTATGCCATATTGTCCGAGAGAACCGGTTTTCACTTCCAACCATCGCAGCGACCATACTGATACTCCGGAAAAAATATAAGCCATTAACTTGTTCACCCGCGCCAATCAGGTTCCTCATGGTGCGGTCCTGAATAGTACACCACTTATCAGTAATCTGGAATGTACAACAATTCTCACGCGTTAATTGTGAGACTGAAATCAAATGACAATGGAGTCCCTCGACAAAGAATACATTCTGTAAACAAATATGAGACCCCATTCGAACACATCCGCGTTTTACCGATAATGTGTATCTACCATCAGGAAGTTTAATATGCACTGGTTGCATATCACATGAATCAATAAAAAAATCCAAAGAACCCGTCATGTGATTTGTAGCTCCTGTATCAATGATCCAAGATTCGGAATGAAACTTACCAGAGAGACGGTCGGTAGAAGAACCCTTACGTTCATCCAACAGTTGGACTAACGTCTTCCATTGTTTTTCATTCAGACCACTAAAACCCAATCTATCATGTATCGGGGGCATAGAAAAACCAGGTGTAGAAGTGCTGCTACCTAAAGCAACATTTTCCGAGGCTATTTCTTTCCCCCGACTCTTTGGTATCGTGGACGCAGGACCACCGTTACGAGTGCGAGACTTATCCACCCACCACGAAGGATATCCAATTTTTTGAAAACATTGTTCAGTGACATGACCCGAACGCCCACAAGTCGAGCACATGACATTTTTATCTCGGTTTATAGTCCGAGACTTATTTTGTGCTTGTATCACAAAACTCACACCATCATGTTGTTCGGTATAGACACGAGCCCCAACACGCGAATCTTCTTCTTGAGTCAACACATTGTATACATCATCGAAAGACGGAAACGGTACTCTTGATAGAAGTGTTGATCTTGTCGTGATATATATCTCATCAAGACCACAAAGAAACTCATGAACTCTATCTTCATCACGTTCTTTCTCAAGCTCAATGTTCAAATTACAAACACTTGACCCACAATCACATCGCTTTGGCCTTCTGTAATCAGCCAATGTTGTCCAAAGCTTATTCAGATATCCGAAATAAGCTTCAATCGATTGTCCATTTTGTCTTGCAGTAGCAATCTCTGTTTTAATCCTCTGAATTTTAGATCCATTTTTAACCGAGAATCGTTTTTGAATATGATCCCACAGATCACTAGCAATATCACGATGTGAGAGATTAGAGCGAATAACCGGATCTATTGTGTTTTTGATCCAAGAAACAATCAACGCATTATTGGTCCACCAATCTTCTAAGTCATCAGAATCAGCTCGTGGTTGTGGAATTGTGCCATCCACGAAACCAAATTTCTTGCGAGCTTTGAGTGCAAGACGAAGGCTGGAAGCCCATTCATCATAATTGGGACCACGAAGTAATGGTTGAGAGATCAAAATTCCTGGATTATCACTAGGAGTTAGATCATATGGAGAGATTGTTCTTCGTGAAATATTCACCATCTCTCCCGATCGTGGACGAAGAGACACTCCTGTTCCTCCCGTCGTTCATGGTTGTGTATCCATAATAAATCACCAGTATATACCCTAAAAATATCCTGAGAATCGATTTAAAACCGATTCACGATGCAAGTGGAGAATTATAGAAGATTCTTATCTCGGTGAATAAATTCACGTGAAGAACCAATGACGTGGCAAGAGAAAGTAGCCAAAATCAAACAATATCACACGTATCCTCTTGTTTCTAAAATAGCTAGATTCTTCCTCTTGCCGTTTTAAATAAGTCCAATTAACTTCACCAAATTCTTCAAGCTGCAATGCTGGAGAGAGAAAACTTTGACCAAAGAAGAAGCTTCTCCACGGAAGAAAATTTTCTCTTCCGAAAAAAATCTTTTTCTACCACGAAAAAATTTGCTTCTCCCTTAGATCGAATCCTCTGGCAGATCTGGCAGTTCGTGAGCAAATTTTTTTTTTCGTCGGATTTTAAACGTTGACGTGAAAGGAAGCGAGATCGGAGAAGACAATCGGTTTTCTCAAACCGATATAATAATCAATTCCTTTTAACCAAATTGGCCGATTTTTGACCAAATATCTGTAATGATAGAGAGAGAAGGAGGAATTCTTCTCTAACGGCAAAAAAAAAGACTCTGCTCTGAATTAATCAACCTACTGATTTTTTCCGTTGGAATAAATCTAGAAAGGTTCTGATACCATGTCAGAAAACATATTTGTATTAAAATGTTTCATGTTATTCAATCTAAGGTACAAGACCTTATATTTATACAAAAATGTTTCATGTTTTATCTCTAACAAAATATAATAAAATCTCTTAAGATAAATCTAAATCTTCGATAAGATCCATAAATATATTTTCATATATTTATGTCTAATATAAATCATACTACATTAAACATATTACTCTTGTTCGTTTGGTCGTCGTAGGCGACTGCGACTGCGGTCAACACTGCGGTTGCGACTAAGACAAATGTTGTTCGTTTGTCTGCCGCTGGCGATTGCGGTTATTGTTGATCACATATTTTTAGTCGCATTGCTGTATTAATCAACGGTAGTTAACAGATTAATTATATGTTTTACTTTTATTTATACAATATTTAACGTATTCTTAATTATTAATAAATTAAAAGAACAGGAACAAAAGAAAAAATATCATCAATTTGTATGAAAAATATAAAACGAATATGTATTTTCTACAAACGAAAAAGTATTTATACAAATGAAGAAGTATTTTTATAGAGTTAATAATACAATCTATAACGTAAAACAAGTTATACAAAATTTGGTGCGGATTGTGATAATCAAATGTATATAAAAAACTTCAACTGTTTTATTACGTGCATCCGTTGAGACTTGAGGATTTATTTTTTCTTTTTGGTTTTGTGCAGTTATTGAATTAGTCATCAAAACACTTCTGGTCCATAAAAAATAAAATTTGCAAAAAAAAAAATAAAAAAAAACTATACTATTTTAAATGTTGAAAATGATTTACTAGACATACTATAAATACTATTCCACGTCACCCTGGAAGACCTCACAACATGAAAAACTGTTCCATAATCAATTGTACATGTCCACGTGGTATACTTTAACATGGACGCTAATTGGTTTGCACATCTATGCATGTTTTTAAAAATTCGGGTATAAATAAGTTGTCAATGGTTTCATAAAACTCATAACTATTATTAAAATCCTCTCTCCCATCTTTGTCCTCCCGAAATGGCCTTTATTTTTCGTTTTTCAATTGTTCTCGTTCTCCTCTCAATCATTCCCGGCCTCTCGGCAGCCGTGTTGGTCGACCAACACAATGATATTCTCTCGAAAGGAAGCATCACTCTTAATCTCATTTGGTACGGAAAGTTCACCCCTATCCAACGGTCTGTCATCGTCGATTTCATCCACTCTCTCAGTTCATCTGTCGGTGCAATAGCTCCATCTGTCGCTTCATGGTGGAAAGCAACGGAGAAGTACAAAGGCAGCGTCTCAACAATTTTTCATCGGTAAACAACTCATACTCGAGAATGATCCTCTCGGTAAATTCCTGAAAAATTCTCATCTTCATGCTCTGTCAAGCAAATTTAACGGAGGTAATGCTCGGTCAATAACCGTTGTATTAACGGCAAAATACGTCGCTGTTGAGGGATTTTGTATGAATAGGTGTGGGACCCACGACTCCAAGGACCGGTACATCTGGGTCGGAAATTCTGAAACGCAGTGTCCTGGTTACTGCGCGTGGCCATTTCATCAGCCGAGTTACGGACCTCATTCACCACCGTTAATCGCTCCTAATGGTGATGTCGGAGTTGACGGAATGATTATAAATCTCGCGACCCTTCTGGCTAATACCGTCACGAATTCGTCTCCAAAGACCGGGTCTGCTTGTACGGGGATATTTGGGTCAGGTGCTTACCCGGGTTAAGCCGGTCTAGTTATCGTAGACAAGACTACTGGAGCTAGTTACAACGCTTTAGGTCTCGCCGGTCGGAAATATCTTTTACCAGCTATTTGGGACCCACATACTTCGACGTGTAAGACTTTGGTTCGATATAAACGTCCACGTGACCCGAATCAATGACGATGGGAAATTAACAGAACCAATGTTATTGGTTGCTTTAGGCATATTTATAAAATATACTTTTTCAAATATTTTGGGGAAAATAATACAAAATTTACGTTCACAAAACAATTTCTAGTTCTACAAATACGACAAAATAGTAAAATTAAATAATTTCTTGTTGAAATGTTATTTCTTACATTTTTGCCTCAAATCATTTACTAAACTAAATTTTCTAGATAAAAACGCAACTTAAAAAAAATATGCAATCAATTATAAAGATAGTTATTATCAGTGCCGTTAATACATTAAATGCATTATTTTTTTACATAAAAACTTACAAAACATCTAGTAAAATGAAACATACAAAAAATCTTAAAACATCTTTATTAATTGGAACATACGAATCTAAACCAATTTTTGTTGCTTTGAATATATTATTCACAGAAATCAAATGTAACTATTCAAGTCATAAATTATAATATTGTGTAAGGATCCAAATCATTAAATGGTAGACACTATACTTGGTAAATTTGGATAATAACATAAATATGAGATTTAATTAGTAAAACTACAGACTAACAAACTAAATATTTTCTAATTGTTCACTTATACCATAAGTTACCTATTCTACCATTACATGTTAGCCGACACATCTTTCTTATAGACACTGATGTGATAATTTTCTTACTCATTGTGACAAATTGTGACTGATAGTGACATAGTGTGCAATTGTACTGTTCAGAACACATTTCAATACATAATCTACACCATGGATGAAAATATTACGGCGGACACTAAAAATTAGTGTATATGTTATATTTTCTTTTAAAATGTATAAAAAGATTACTAATTATAATATTTATGTTAATGGTACAAGTAATAATATACATGATACATGATGCAATATTTACGATGCTATATGTTTGTCATCCTATCAACATAAATTTTATATCTAATTCATCAACTTTCTCATTAATGAATTGTACTTGTATAAGTATAATAGCATTGTTAAATGTTAATTATTATTTTGATATTGGAACATATGTATTAGACATCAACTTTGTTTTCGTATAATCAAAAATGTTTCGAATTTTTAGCTACAAGAGATATATTACATGATTTAATGTGTGATATATGAATAATAATACTAATACATGTTAACAAATATTTTAATTATACAAAATACACGATAATCATGTTGATAAATTTTTAAAAATCAGTTTAACTATGACGAACACGTTTCATCTTTTTCATCATTTACCAACCAAAATCTTCTTTGTTGAGCTTTGCGTTGTTTTTAAAAAAAAAATTATCGGCCAACAATGCTTGGAACCACAGAGATCTGAATATAATTTGTTACAAATCTTGCAGTTGTGGCCTAACAAAGAAATAGCGGTTAAAATTATAATTGAACAATAAATTAGAACCATATTGAAAAATCAAGTTAGATTGTTAAAGAACCAAATTGGTAACTAAACCGTTACATGATACATGACGAGATTTCGATTAACAGAATGAAATAGTGAAAAACAGTGAACGATGATTTAGATAGTAAACTAGGACAAAACTCAAAATTAATTAATTTTGAATAGGAAATCCGGAAAACAAAGTTTTAAAACAAAAATACTTTACATGCAATCCCGCAGACGAATTAAAATCCGATTTCATAGCAACCCGTAATGGGAAAAACAAAAGGCAACAATACCAAAATTTCAAAACAATGGTAAATCAAAGTTACATTCGAGAAGAAAATCGGTGAACCCAACACAAATCACTAACTGTAAGTAAAAAAATGACCGATAATAAAACTGGAATAGTAACAAATATTCAAAACAAATACCCTACAGTCGAGAATCGTATATAACTACTCTAAATCGGTGAACCGAAATCACAAAAATCGCGAAAATAAAATTAATCTAAACACAAAAGCTGCATATAACTTCAAATATGTGGATAATACAATGTCGTGCATGTGTATACGAAAATGGATGATAAATTTACATGTATTGCTTCATCATCATCGCGGTAACCATGGATTCCGGCGAAATCTACCGGAAGAAAGATGAGATTTTTTTAGATTTGAGAGAGAAAAAACGAAATGAAAGAGAGGGTCGATTGAGAAAAAAAAATGAAATGAAAAAGAAATAGAGAGAGAAAACGAAATGTTTGAGAGAGAAGGACGTTTGAGATAAAAAAAAAATAGTGAAACAATGCTCTCTCACAACGTAGAGGTATGATTTGACATAAAATAACTAACCCATAAGAATTGGTGTCAGTTTTGTGCAATGCTAAAACCGTTTGTGCATAAAGACGCTTTCGGGTTTAACTTAATTGAACACTGAACAATTTTCAGATTGTATATTCTATTCTACTAATTAGTGTACTGTTTTTCGCATTCTGCCCAAATTTCACTACTTTATATTAACGAAATATTAAATGTCTACCTTTTGAACATATGATGCAAATCGAGCTGAGGATACGAGGTTTCAGTTGATAAATAGTAAAAACCAAGAAGATAACATTTGAACCAAAATATTGTAACGTTTTTTAAACTTCAAAATCGATTCACGTAGCAACACTGGCGTTTAGAAATTGATTAAAACTAAAGATTCAGGGTTTACAAAATCAATGAAGTATTTACTTTCCGGGGGATTGTTTAACCATTGTTGGAGATAATGGGCCGATTTGCATGGGCCATTAAACATTTTTTTAGCATTTGACTCAAATTAAAATCAAATTAAAACGTAGTTTTATGATCGTTTTAGAATGTTTGGTCACATGAACTGAGAAGAATCTATGGCGACTCGCTCGCTCTTCAATAGTCTTAGATGGTGAGTCTTCTCTTTGCTTCCTACTGATTTCGTTTTGTTTTTAAAAAATTTGATTCACGGTGCTTAAGATTTTCTTTGTGAATTTAGTCAGATTGACGAATGGTGTTGTTGGAAGCAAATTCTTATACCAAAAGTGACAAAAAAACATAACTGTTACGACTAAATCTCTACTTGATTTAGTCTTTTGGATCTCGATATTTATTCGTTAATATGATCCGATTAAGATCTACCAAGATTTACCGAACATCTATATGAAAGCACAAGATTTATCCAGTTCGGGTGCATTAAACAGCAACCCTACGTCTGGCCGGGATCTTTTGTCCCGGAATCCACTATAGAAGAAAGATCGTACAGACTCGATGAATACAGACTCTTCTTTGTATTCTATTTCCTGTTTTCGACTCTTGTTACAAACTGAAAAGAAGAGAGGAGAAGAGTACTAACCGCAGGTCTTCGACTTACCTCCAGTTGCTCAGATTCACCTTCTTTCTTACCACACAGTCGCATGCAACATCGCCATCGCCATCGCCGAAAACCAGCTTCACACACGAGTTCTCGATCATTCGAAGAATGAAGACGGCGTCCCTTTTATACTCAGCATTACACGAACCCTAGGTCATAAACCAGACTTACCAGCCGGTTTAAATCAAGTAATGAATACCAATTCAATTATTTTCCGGTTCAGATGTTGAACCAGATCCAACAATCTCCTCCTTGGTTCGACATCTAAGTAAAATCTTCTTCTTTTCTTTGTGGATTCCATCCCGGATCTTCAGAGTCTTTTACTCCTCTGAAACTCCTATCAGCTCCAGTAATCTTTTAAACTTGCTGATAGGTAATACTTTAGTAAAAATATCGGCTGGGTTGTCACTTGTATGCACTTTTTCTACCTGCACACAACCATTAGCACCTGTTCTCGAATAAAATGAATTTTTACCTGAATATGTTTGGTTCTTTCATGGTGAACCGAGTTTTTCGAAAGTGCAATAGCACTTTGTGAATCACAGAATATTGTCACACTATCCTGAGAATATCCAAACTCCCTACTCAGACCCCTTAACCAAGTAGCTTCTTTAGCTGCTTCTGTTAATGACACATATTCAGACTCTGTAGTGGACAAAGCCACTACATTTTGTAAGTTGGATTTCCAGCTAATAACATAGTTTCCTGATAGAAATGCAAAACCAGAAGTAGACCTCCTTTTGTCTAAATCTGCAGCAAAATCAACATCACAAAATCCATAGATTTTGAGTTCAGTCCCCTTTCTAAACGTTAGACTTGTCTGTGTTGACCCCCTAATGTATCTTAACACCCATTTAACAGCATTCGAGTGTTCTTTCACTGGATTACTCATGAATCGACTTATCAAACCTACGGGCTAGGCTAAATTTGGACGGGTTCCAATCATTCCATACATCAAGCTTCCTACTACATTGCAGTAAGGAATTGATTTCATGAAATTATGATCTTTGATCAACTCTTCCTTGGTTGCAGAAACCAAGTTAAAATGAGATCCCATTGGTGTACCTACAGCTTTTGAATCCTCCATACCAAAAATTCTTAATACCTTCTCCATATATCTTTCTTGAGATAATTTCAGAGTTCCCTTCACTCTGTCTCGAGTGATCTCGATCCCTAGAATCCTTTTGGCCGGACCTAGATCTTTCATCTCAAATCTAGATTTCAGTTGTTCCTTTAACTTCAGTATCTCCTCCTTCTCTTTGTAAGCTACTAACATGTCATCGACATATAATAACAAATACAAGATACTTTCAAAAGATTTTCTGCTATAAACACAACTGTCATATCTACTCCTGGAGAATCCTATTTCTAGCATAAAGCTATTGAACTTTTCATTCCACTGTCGTGGGCTTTGTTTCAAGCCGTACAGAGATTTCTTCAATAGACACACATGATCAGCCTTTCCTTTTACAACATAACCCTCAGGTTGATCCATGTATATTTCTTCATTCAGATTTCCATGAAGAAAAGCAGTCTTAACATCTAATTGCTCCAATTCTAAGTCTTCATTAACCACAATGGACATTAGAGATCTAATTGAGACATGCTTCACAACCAGAGAGAAAATCTCATTATAATCCAGGCCTTCGGTTTGAGCAAAACCCTTTGCAACTAGTCTTGCTTTAAACCGAGGTTCTTCTACTCCTGGAATTCCCGATTTTCTAGTGAATACCCACTTACACCCGATAATTTTCCTATTTCTAGGTCTCTGAACTAGTTTCCATGTACTGTTTTTGTACAGGGATTGCATTTCATCATCTGCTGCCAATTTCCATCTCTCTCTGTTTTTATCCCTCATGGCAGTACTATAGTCTTTTGGTTCTGCTGGTTCACCATCCTCAGATGTTAGCAGAGCCACTGCTGTAAAATCTAGATCTCTAAACCTCTCTGGTACTCTTATCACTCTCCTAGGTCTATCTCGTGCAATATGATAATCTTTAGAAAAAATTTCCTTTTGTTCTGTTTCTTGATCTACTTGGTTTTCAGCTATCTCTAATTCTGATTCTTCCTCAGATGATTCATCCTTGTCATTTTCTGAGGCTACACAAAATTCTTTATACTCATCAGCTCTTTGTTCATGAGCATTCTTATCCTTTAGAATGTCTCTATAAACCGATGTTTCCTGGAAAGTTAAATTCCGGCTTAAGATACATCTTTGTTCTTCTATATCCCATACTTTGTATCCTTTTACACCTATGGGATAGCCTAAGAACACTCCTTTCTTAGCCCTGGGTGATAGTTTTCCATCATCGACATAATAATAACATAAACACCCGAACTTTTTCAAATGACCATATGTTGGTTTTACCTTTGACCAACATTCTTCTGGGATTTTATGGTCAATAGCTGAACTAGATAATCTATTTATCAGATACACAGTTGTATTCACAGCTTTTGCCCAGAACATCTTGGGTAGACCTGATTCACTCAGCATACTTTGAACTTTCTCAAGAATAGTCCGGTTCATTCTCTCTACGACTCCATTCTGTTGTGGAGTGTAGGGAATTGTCCTATGCCGAGTTATACCATTATCTATACATAGCTTATCGAATTCTTGATTACAGAATTCCAAGCCGTTGTCGGTTCTCAGATTTTTAACTTTCTTTGATGAATGTGCTTCAACTAAGGTTTTCCATTCTACAAATTTCTCGTAGGCCTGATCCTTCGTTTTCAGGAAATACACCCACACCTTCCTTGAAAAATCGTTAATTATACTCAAGAAATAATGACATTTACTTAGGGAAGGTGGTGTGTTTTGGGAACCCCAAAGATCAGCATGAACATACTCTAATCTTTCCTTAGTAGTATGTTTACCGGCTGTGAAGCTCACTCGATGAGCCTTCCCAAACACACAATTTTCACAAAACTGAAGGTTTGAAATCCTATTTCCATCTAGGTAACCTCCTTTTACCAGCACATTCAATCTCTTTTGGCTTACATGCCCCAATCTGCTATGCCACATATGTGTTTCATCTGTTTTTAACACAACATTCACCTCACCTATACAGCCTTTTCCCTTTAAGAAATATAACTGTCCATGTCTTTCTGCTTTTAACACTGTTCTACAGCCCTTCTTTACTCTCAGGATTCCATTATCTGAGGCAAAGGTACATCCTTGTGATTCAAAGGTTCCTAGAGATAGAAGATTTCTTGAGAAAGTTGGTACATATCTCACGTTCTTGATTGATATGTACGAACCTTCAGAGGTTTTTAACAACACGGTTCCTATTCCCCTCACAGCCGCTATAGACTCATTAGCCATTCTAACTGAACCTGTATCATACTCCTTAAGATCAATAAACCAATCTCTCCTAGGAGTCATGTGATAGGTGCATCCCGTGTCAAGAATCCATATCTCATTGAAGTCAAACATACCAGCCAAGTTTGCTTCACACACAGTGAGGGATTCTAAATATTTTACCTCATTAACTGATGATGCTTCTGCATCATCAGAAGATCTACCCTCTTTATCCTTTTGCTGTCCTTTCTTTGGACAGTTTCTCTTATAATTTCCTTCTACCCCACATAACCAACATGTGACTTTCCTTTCCCTAGACTTAGACCTAGATTTTCCCCTATTGCGTCCCTGAGAATTCTGTTTACTCTGGCTCCTTTCCCTAGAGTTATTCCCTGTATAGAGACCTTCTCCAACTGTTTTGGGTCTCTTTCCATCTACACCAAACTCTAGCTGCTTTGAGCTAATGGCACTTATTACCTCTTCTAAGGTTAGGGCATCCTTCCCATACCTTAGCGTGTCCCTTAATTGATCAAACTGTTTTGGTAATGACATCAAGAGTAGAATAGCCTGATCCTCATCAGAGATATTCACTCTAACATTCCCCAAATCAGTTATTATCCTAAGGAACTCATCTATATTATTTTCTACCGAAAGTGACTCATTCATTCGATATCCATATAGACGTTGTTTTAGGTATATCCTATTGGGAAGAGACTTTAACATATACAGGGAATCAAGAACCTTAAACATGCTTGCGGCAGTCGGTTCTTTTATGATTTTTCTAAGAACTTGATCTGAAACACTTAACACTATAGTGCTTCTAACCTTCCTCTGTTTCTCCCTTAACAGAGGATCAAGATCTTTACCCAATTCTTTTCCCTCTGATTCTTTCATTTCAGAGTCAGAATCTTTGGAGACATCATGAGGTTTTCCTAATTCCTCCTCCTGCAGCCTTAATGTATCCATTAAGCCTAGGATTTCTAATTGAGCCATAATCTTTTCTTTCCAAAGATTATAGTCAATTGATCCATTAAACTTTTCTACATCCATCTTAGTAGTTGCCATCACTCCTAATCTCGACTCAATATCAACTAAAGAATCAACCGAGTATGGCTCTGATACCACTTGTTACGACTAAATCTCTACTTGATTTAGTCTTTTGGATCTCGAGATTTATTCGTTAATATGATCCGATTAAGATCTACCAAGATTTACCGAACATCTATATGAAAGCACAAGATTTATCCACTTTGGGTGCATTAAACAGCAACCCTACGTCTGGCCGGGATCTTTTGTCTCGGAATCCACTATAGAAGAAAGATCGTACAGACTCGATGAATACAGACTCTTCTTTGTATTCTATTTCCTGTTTTCGACTCTTGTTACAAACTGAAAAGAAGAGAGGAGAAGAGTACTAACCGTAGGTCTTCGACTTACCTCCAGTTGCTCAGATTCACCTTCTTTCTTACCACACAGTCGCATGCAACATCGCCATCGCCATCGCCGAAAACCAGCTTCACACACGAGTTCTCGATCATTCGAAGAATGAAGACGGCGTCCCTTTTATACTCAGCATTACACGAACCCTAGGTCATAAACCAGACTTACCAGCCGGTTTAAATCAAGTAATGAATACCAATTCAATTACTTTCCGGTTCAGATGTTGAACCAGATCCAACAATAACGAGTAGAAATAACTCCATGATACATTCAAACGGGATCATTATTTCCTCTCTTGCATTATTAATGTCATTTAAGGTTTTTTCATAAAAGTTAACAAATTAATTATCTGTTTTACTTTTATTTATACAATATTTAACGTATTCTTAATTATTAATAAATTAAAAGAACAGCAATAAAAGAAAAAATATCATCAATTTGTATGAAGAATATAAAACGAAGAAGTATTTTCGACAAACGAAAAAGTATTTATATAAAAGAAGTATTTTTTACAGAGTTAATGATACAAACTGTAACGTAAAAGAATTTATACAAAATTTGGTGCGGGTTATGATAATCAAATTATCTAAAAAAATTCAACTGTTTTATTACGTGCATCCGTTGAGACTTGAGGGTTTTTTTTCTTTTTGATTCTGTGCATCTATTGAATTAGTCATCAAAACAGCTCTTGTCCATAGAAAATTTACTTTGCAAAAAAATATAGAAAACTATACTATTTTAAATCCTGAAAATAATTTAGTAGACATATTATAAATACTAGAGTCCAAGTCACCCTGGAAGAACCTCACAACATGAGAGTTGTTCCGTAACCAATTGTAATATGGACGCTAATTGGTTTGCACAACTATGCCTGTTTTCAAAAATTGGGGTATAAATAAGTCCTCAATGGTTTCATAAAACTCATAACTATTAGCAAAACTCTCTCTCTCCCATCTTTATCCTCCCGAAATGGCCTTTATTTGTCGTTTTGCAATTGTTATCGTTCTCATCTCAGTCATTCCCTGCCTCTCTGCAGCCGTGTTGGTCGACCAACACAATGATATTCTCTCGAAAGGAAGCATCACTCTTAATCTCATTTGGTATGGAAAGTTCACCCCTACCCAACGATCTATCATCGTCGATTTTATCCACTCTCTCAGTTCATCTGTCGGTGCAATAGCTCCATCTGCTGTTTCATGGTGGAAAACCACGGAGAAGTACAGAGGCAGCGTCTCAACAATTGTCGTCGGTAAACAACTCCTCCTCGAGAATGATCCTCTCGGAAAATTTCTGAAAAATTCTCAGCTTCATGCTTTGTCAAGCAAATTTAACGGAGGTAATGCTCGGTCAATAACCGTTGTCTTAACGGCAAAAGACGTCGCTGTTGAGGGATTTTGTATGAATAGGTGCGGGACCCACGACTCCAAGGACCAGTCCATCTGGGTTGGAAATTCTGAAACGCAGTGTCCTGGTTACTGTGCGTGGCCGTTTCATCAACCGAGTTACGGACCTCATTCACCACCGTTAATCGCTCCTAATGGTGATGTCGGAGTTGATGGAATGATTATAAACCTCGCGACTCTTCTGGCTAATACCGTCACGAATTCGTCTCCAAAGACCGGGTCTGCTTGTACGGGGATATTTGGGTCAGGTGCTTACCCGGGTTACGCCGGTCGAGTTATGATAGACAAGACTACTGGAGCTAGTTACAACGCTTTAGGTCTTGGCGGTCGGAAATATCTTTTACCAGCTATTTGGGACCCACATACTTCGACGTGTAAGACTTTGGTATGATATAAATGGGTTTGATATATTAACAGAATCAATGTTATTGGTTGCTTTACGCATATTTATAAAATATACTTTTCGGTAAAAGAAGAACAACTAGTCCTTGCGGATTGTAGATTTTGAGGAAAGTTTTGAGTCTTCTTTGAACGAACGAAACTAGAGTTCAGACAGAAGAGAGAATTAAAGCAAAGTAGCAAAATAGATATTAGAATATACTTAACAAATATTTTATATATTATAATATACTTA
This sequence comes from Pugionium cornutum, assembly GCA_018901935.1. Lineage (NCBI taxonomy): Eukaryota > Viridiplantae > Streptophyta > Magnoliopsida > Brassicales > Brassicaceae > Pugionium > Pugionium cornutum. The sequence goes on along the minus strand of CM032160.1, from coordinate 30,110,418 downwards.
ATTATATATTAAAATAGAGTAATATCCTAAAATATCATCTTTTAAAGTTTTTCTTTCAAATCTAACATCATAAAATTAAATTCCCAAAATAGCATAAATACTTATTTGAAAATAATTATTTATTCTAAATAAATTATACATAAACTTAGAGTATTGTATTTGAGTTCATTATTTCCAATTTAGGGTTTAATTTTTTGCTATTAAAATATAATTTTAATACATTTTAATCTTAAATTTGTGCTATTATTGGAAATTTCAACTAATGATGCTATTTTTGGAATAAAAACTTAAAAATGTGTTATTTTAGACATTTGCCCATTAAAATATATTTATATATATTACAATATATTTAAAAAATATTTTATACATTAAAATATACTTAATAAATATTCTATATTATTTATGATTATCTAGTTAGATTTTACATTATAAATAGTTGAAACATTAATCAATAATAAATCAACAAATTCAATATTTATCATGGTATCAGAACAAGATTTTCAAAAAACACTTAATCAATAATTTTTTTTATATTTTCAGTAATGGTTTTTTTTGATGACGAAAGCAATACAACCTCCGGAGAAAAAAACGGAGATTTCGTCAACAAAATCAATGTCTTTGTATCATATAAACGCTTATGATAATCCAAGTTCTCATCTGTTCTGCTCTTTTTCGTTAAGATAATTATTCCGAATGGGCAGTGGATATGTGGAACGCTTTGCAAGCAAAGCAGAAAATTGGTTTTATCGACGGGACGATTACGAAACCGATCTCTGAACCAAATCTTTTTATGTGGAAAATAAACAACTCAATGATTGTGGAGTGGATTCGAACATCTATTGAACCAAATGTGCGTTCTACGGTGATGTTTGTTGCTGACGCTAAGATACTTTGGAAAACTTTTAAAGAAAATTTTTTGGTAAACAATGGTGTTCGAGAACATCAAATCTCTGCTGAAATCATGACCTGCAAATAAGATGGACAATTGGTACTTGAATACTTTGGTAGACTTTCTACACTTTGGGATGAATTTCAGATTTTTCGAACTAATCACACATGTGTGTGATGCGGCTGAAAAAATAGCAGAAGACTATGAAAAGGCAAAAGTGCACAAATTCTTGATGGGAGTAGATGAAACATGATTTGGCTCAGTACGGACAAACATAATCGGCCAAGAACCTATTCCAAATCTTAATCAAGTATATTTAAGAGTGATTCGTGAGGAACAACATCTGAACAGCACACGGGTGAATGAACATAAACCAGATACAATAGGTTTTTTAGCAAAAGCTAAATCATCAACACCCATTGTGAACATCGTGCTAACAAGACCTCCCAGCAGCGCAACATGCACTCATTGTGGATGTCAAGGACATTAAACCAAAGACCGTTTTCATATTGTTGGTTATCCAGACTGGTGGGAAGCTCGTACATCAACCTCACGACCTACCAATCGAGGAGGTCGTGGCAGACGTAGCACATATAGCCAAAACGGACGAGGAAGAGGAGCAGCAGTTCGTGCTAGCTAAGCCCAGGGAGAAGAACAAAGTCAACAAGTAACTAACACTCCTTCTAGTTGGACCACATATCAACTCACAACTCTTCTCAATGCTCTCAATGCTCAAAAATTGGGGCACTCGTCTGAACGGTTTAATGGTAAGACATAATTAAATGATGTCATCATCGATACCGGCGCATCCCATCACATGACCAGTGATGTCACATTACTGATTGACAAGCGAAGAACTTTACCATATGATGTGTTGTTTGCTGATGGAAGCTCCGCAAAAGCAACATAATGTGGAACACTAGTTTTAAATGATGTCATTATCGATACCGGCACATCCCATCACATGATCGGTGATGTCACATTACTGATTGACAAACGAAGAATTTTACCATCTGATGTGTTGTTTGCTGATAGAAGCTCCGCAAAAGCAACAGAATGTGAACACTAGTTTTAAATAACACTCACACGTTGAGCGACGTGCTTTATGTCCCCAATATGAATTGTACTCTAATCTTTGTTGCAAAACTTTTAAAGCAGACCGGATGCATTGCAATTTTTACTGACACTCTTTGTGTTTTACATGACCGTTTTACGAGGACCCTAATTGAAGTAGGTGAAGAGAGAGAGAAGGAGTCTACTATTTTAAGGGTATTAGAGTTACACGAGCACATCAAGCTAGTAAGAAATCTGATGCAAGTTTGTGGCATCACCGACTTGGGCATCCGTCTGCTAAAGTGCTTTCTTTTTTATCGTTTTTAGGAGCTAGTGGTGCTTTTAATAAAACTTGTGACATTTGTTTCAAGGCAAAACAAACAAAGAACATTTTTCATGATAGTCATAATAAAACTACGGAATGCTTTCAGCTTATTCACTGCGATATTTGGAGACCTTATCAGAAAAAATCATCTTCTTGTGCAACATATTTTCTCAAAATTGTTGATGATTTTTCTAGAGCAGTTTGGACATATCTTCTTTTAGATAAATCAGAGGTATCTCGGTTTCTTCAAGATTTTATTGCCATGACTGAAAGGTAATTTGGAAAGAAAGTTAAGTCAATTCAAAGTGACAATGGAACCGAATTCATATGTCTTGCACGAGTGTTTAACAATATAGACATTCTCCACCAAACGTCTTGTGTAGGCACTCCACAACAAAATAGACGTGTGGAGCGCAAACACATACATATATTGAATGTTTCAAGATCTATTAGGCTTCAAACTAACTTACCGATATGGTTTTGGGGAGAATGCATCTTGGGGACTGTCCATCTCATAAATCGGATACCTACACCACTTCTCAACAACAAAACATCGTATGAGAAGTTATTTGGTCATGCTCCCTCGTACGACATGTTGAAAGTATTTGGATGCATCTGCTATGCTCATCATGGAGCTCATGATAAAGATAAATTTGGCCCTCGTAGTTGACATTATGTGTTTGTTGGGTATCCTTTTGGTAAGAAAGGATGGAAGCTGTTTGACCTCGAAAAAGAACAGTTCTTTACCAGCAGGGATGTTGTTTTTTGTGAAGATGAATTCCCATTCATGACCACCAATACTCACCACATTAACTCACTTATAACAACCGCAGAGTTTATTGATTATGAATGGATTCTTTCCGGCCATGAGGATGTGGTAGATGAGGGGAGCTCGCCATCATCTAATATTCCTCTGGATATTGATGATTCACATCATCCTAATCCTTTATCACCATCATTAGATGTGATTGCTAATGAAATTGAGATCCATTCTACCATGGTTGAATCTCCAAAAACGCAAGGATAACTCGATATGGGCCAGCGAGTTAAGCAACCATTAGTTCGACTTAAAGACTACGTTATCTACAACGTGAAAACTCTAACACCGCCTACTCCAACTGTTTGTCATGTTAATTATCCACCAGCCTCCACTAAAATGAGTACAAATATTTCTCTCTATCCGATGACTCATTATATCTCTGATGAACGTTTTTCTGTGAAACACATAGCCTTTCTTGCCGCCATCACCTCTGGATATGAACCAACACATTACAATGATGCTGTTAAATTCAAGGTTTGGCGAGATTCTATGAGAGAGGAAATTACGGCTCTTGAGTACAACAAAACTTGAGATATTACCACGTTACCTTCAGGAAAGAAAGCAATTAGCAACAAATGGGTCTTTCGCATTAAATATAATTCTGATGGTTCCATCGAACGGTACAAGTCTAGACTTGTGGTCATCGAAAGTGGATTTTTCTTAACCCAACGCAAATACACTTTGGATATTATTACTGAAACCGGATTATTTGGGGCCAAGCCTTACTCCATGCCGATTGAGCAACATCACAAATTGGCAAGTGATTAAGGACCGATGCATGAGAATCCAGAACAATATCGCCGTTTAGTGGGTCGTCTGATTTATCTCATCATAACTTGCCCCGAACTAACATATGCCGTGCATATTCTCTCACAATTCATGCAAGCTCCTCGCGAAGCCCATTGGACAGCTGTCATACATGTCGTCTACTACTTGAAAGGTTGCCCAGGTCAAGGTATCCTTCTTCGATCGGATAGTGACTTGCTAATACGTGCTTATTGCGATGCAGATTGAGTCGTATGTCCTCGCACAAGAAGATCTCTTAGTGCATATGTGGTTCTTTTGGGCTCTTCCCCGATCTCTTGGAAAACAAAGAAACAAGACACAGTCTCGTGTTCATCAACCGAATCAGAATATAGGGTAATGACTTATACTCTCCGTGAGCTTAAATGGCTCAAGTCAATGTTAAAAGCATTCGGTGTCGAGCATTATACACCTATGGAAATGTATTGTGAAAATCAATCTGCCTTACACATTGCAGTCAATCTGGTCTTTCATGAACAAACTAAGCATATTGAAATTGATTGTCATCAAGTTCGGAACGCTATACAAGACAAACTAATCACCATAAAACATGTTGTTACATCCGAACAACTTGAAGATATTTTGACTAAAGGTTTGGGACTTACAGCTTTTGAAAATCTCTTGGTCAAGTTGGGCATTAATGATTTACATGCTCCAACTTGAAGAAGAGTATTAGAATATAATTAGGAAATATTCTATACATTAGAATATATTTAAATATATATTAGAATATACTTAGAAAATATTTTATACATTAGAATATACTTAATAAATATTTTATATTATTTATTTTTATTTATTTAGATTTCACATGTATAAATAGTTCAAAATGAATTAATAATAAATCAACAAATTCAATATTTATGAGACAGTTTGAAGAAAGTTTTGAGTCTTCTTTGAACGAACGAAACTAGAGTTCAGACAGAAGAGAGAATTAAAGCAAAGTAGCAAAACAGACAAGTGCTGACAAAATGGTGCCATGACAGACAAAGAAGCACCCTATAATGGCATAATATGACCTAAGGAAACAACAACACAACAAAGACTGTAAAGTCTTTACTTGAGCGGAATGAACCTGGAGGAGTGAGTAGCACCCTGACCAGGCCTACCGTGCTTGACTGGCTTGTATGAGATGGAGAATTCTGCAAGGTAATGTCCAATCATTCCAGGGTTGATCTCCACTTGATTGAAAGTCTTTCCATTGTACACACCGATGATATCATGTTTCTCAAGTGAGTTCTCACTGGTTGTGGCTTCTCACCAGCTGGTGCCTCTCTTTCTGTTTAAGAAGGCAAGAGAAAGTGTTAATCTTTAGTGTTGAACCATTTGGTTGCATTTGGAACCACACTTGGCTACAAAGCATAATCAAATTTCAGAAATTTACAACCCTATGAAAAGCACTATCAATCACAAGTCACGTGGCCATTACCGCCTTGCGAAGTTTCTTAATCAGAGCCATAGGCTTTCTCGTCAATCCTCTTGAGAACCTAAAGAAGAGATTTATATAACAATTCGATAAGTCAGAACCAAGTGATGACTCTACAAAAATCGAGACGAGACTTTTCTGATTCAGAGCCTAACCTCCTTCGAATACGGGAAGGGAAGAGCTTGACAAGCTCATCGGTGGACATGTCGAGAAGAGCATCGAGATCGACTTCTTTGAAAGAAAATTTCTTAAACGTTCTCTTCTTCTGGACTCCCGCCGCTGCAACCTCTGGTTCGACGTCAGCCTATAACAAATCACGATATCGAAAATGTGATGGCAAAAGTAGTAGATTCAGAGATTTGTAAATCGAGGAATTTACCATTGTCGAATCACGGAGATATGCGTATATGTCGTATGTTATCAAAAGTACCATTAAATAGGGTTTTATTGGTTATTGAATATCATTTTTATGGCCGCAACTAGAGTATATACACATATTATTGGCTTTTTAATCAATAAGTAATTAAAATAACTAAGTGAGTAAAATTTATCGTATATTTTTTCTTTCTAATTGATATATAGATTTTGAGAATATTCATACATATTGAAAAAGTTTTGATTATAAATACATAATATTCATACATTATAATTTTGTCTATAATAATTCAATAAATATAGTTATTTTTATAAAAAAATTATTATTATCCTTAATTTACATTAAAACTAATTTTTTAAAATAAATATAAAATGAAGAATTTTTTTGAAAAAATGGAAGACATTATTAATACGAATAGAGTAATACTTTTAAATAGCACAATTTTAAGTGTTTGTTTTAAATTTAGCACTATAAACTTAAAATTCATAAAATAGCACAAATTATTTTATGAAAATACATATTTACCATAAATAAATTACAAATATAACTAAAATATTATATTTGATTTTTTTTGCTAATTTAGAATTAATTTTTCTTTATTAAAAAAAATTTAAGAAATTTTAATATTAAATTTATACTATTTTGGAAATTTGAACTAATGATATTATATTTGGAATAAAAACTTAAAAAACTGATATTTTTGCCAATTGCCCATACAAATATAATTGTATCTATGTAAACAAACAAACGACAAAAGGGTGAATGTGATTGCATAATTTCAAAAAATGGACTGGACTCCAAAGTATATGGGTTGTTTTCTGATTTAGTAGCCTTCAAGAATACCCGTCGGAACTGGATAGTACGGCACCGGAGCAGGAACTCTCCCTATGTTTTTCTTATTAAATTTGTACGTAGGTGAAAAATATTTGTAAATTATATAATATTATTTATTTAATAAATATAAATTAAATATTCACATAATTTTAATTCTTATTTATAATAATTTTTAAATATTTTTACTATTAAATTTTACATGTCTAAATTAACGAAATAAAGATAATTTTTTTTCAAAGTTATTAGTAATTTTTAGTTTGTTTAATAAAATATATAGATTTTCTAACTAAATTAATAACCGTGACACATATTATTGTTATTCTAGTAACTTATCTATTTATATATTTATTTAAAATTTAATATGGCGATGACAAATAATCATGATATTTATATTAATAATATGTTAAATTAAAATTATTTTTAAAATATTTTATGAATTAATATATTAGAGTTTCAAAACGCAAGGGATGAGAATTCAAAAATGAATACGAGATGGAACGGGACAAATATTATGCCCATCTCTATGATGAAAATTACAGGATGTTAACTATTTAAAGCAATTACCCAAATTTTATATAAAAGAATATAGACGAATATAAATTGAAAAGAGGATAGTGATATTAAAAAAAACAGAAATATTAGGGCAAATCAATGGTATCTTTTAACAATTAGTAAAGAAATAAAGATAAATGTATATCATGAAATAGTTTGACCTCTCTATTGTTGTAGCCTTTTTAATAAAAATACAATTTAGGTCTTCTTTATTTTTATTGGAAGTTGGAGGTTACTTTTTTCCGTAGAGTTTGCTTATACATGGTTTATTGACGTTCTCGAACACACCTGAGATAATTAGGTAGTATATATATATATATATATATGGTACCTTTGAACAGAAACATATCTTAAATAAGTAATACACTCCATAAAAGTATGTCAAATACAACGAAAAGAAACATAGACGTATAATAGAATACAAGTGTAGGTGTATAATCTTTACTATAAAAAAATTATGAGCCTAACATGTCAAATGCCCATATTTAAAAAAAAACAAATACTTCTATTTTCACTAATCTACTATACTCTCATAATTGTGTAATTTCAAAAATACCTTTAATAAATTCTAATTTCTTATTTTATTTTTCTTTAATTTATTTAATTTAAATTAATTTAAAAAAACAAAAAACAAAAAAATTTTACCTCCCTTTTCTCTCTCCTATGGTGTCCCAGAACTTTTCTTTCATCTTTTTCTCCTTTTCTCCGGAATCGTCATCTTCTTCTCCCCTTCTCATCTAGCGCTAGTGAATTCGATCCTCCAACTCTCCATCAACACCGCCACGATCTTCATCAAAACTTTAACTTCCAAATTAATATTTACATTAACAAGGATTTGTAAAAAGTAGAATTTATTTATAAATTTAGGATAAAAATTATTTTTTGATCTACATTGAAGTTATAACTATGTTGTATGGGTCGATATCGAACGTATTACTATAGAATGTATTGTGGATGCTGAATTGTAGCGAATCGTTTGAAATTAAGAAAGATTTGAAGCCGAAAATCATTGTACAGTTCTAGGAGAACTAAGTAAAACTGGGTATTACTGGATCTTACGGATGAAAAAAGTAAAACTACGGCATACATTTTGATTACAAGAAATTTGTTTCAAAAGATTATATATGGAATTCGAAAGATCGCATCTACGACATAATGTTTAAGAATACAAGTATGAATGATATAACGTTAGCGATGTTAGAAGCTATAATGTGTACATGCAACAACTGCTGTCATGGAATACACGAAGCGTGAACATAGAGCACGTGATATACACTAGCATATAACATGACAATTTATTTAGTGCAAGATAAGTCCAAGTGGAATATCCCAGATTACATCAAATACTTGCATTTTTTATTCTCTTATTTTTCATTCTCTTATTTATGGTACTGCTTATTTGAGAACGTTTGTAAAATAATCAATTCTGTTTTGAACAACTACGTAACATTAGTTTGTACTAGCAACATATCAAAACATTAGGTAACATTATTATTACTGAACATTTGAAGTACAACTACGTAACACTAATATTACTGTTATTGAAAACTTATAAATAAGAAATTGAATTTGAATTGAGAAATTTATTACAAAACACACATATAAGTTAACATAAACTAGTTTGTGTTATCTAAATAACTATAAAATCTCAAAAACATGTATTCAACATAAAAATTAAAACTCAAGACATAATCGTATCTTATAAGAATATATTCCACTAAACACCTTATACTTTTATAACCACTTTGTTATAATCACTAATTTTAAAACGAAAATACACATAATAGAACTTTTAAGAAATATCAATATATAGAGTAATAGCAAACATAATTTAACTGATTAAAAACAACTGTAAAACTAAAAAAATTAATTTTTTATAGGTAAAACTAATTTAAATCGAAAACACCCAAAAAATAATATTATGTGCAAAATACGTATTACTAAAAACTTCTATAAAACTAGCTGTGATTGGCAGCTCCCAAAAAGGAAATGGCGGCTACAAAAAAAGCGGCTGTCAAAAATAGAAAGTGCCCAGAAAAAAAATTAATTTTCAAAATTTATAAATTTTATAATTTGTAATATTTGTATAATTTTTTTTAAGATAAAAATTTATTTTTAAATTTTACAAATTTTATAAATTTGTTGAAATTAGATTTTAATCTATAACATTTTAATATTATCAAAAGCAATCAAGCATAATTATTAAAAATTTTCATTTCAAATTAATCTTAAAAACAATAACATTAGTTCTACGTAGTTTTACCAAATATTCTGATAAACAACAATTAGATAACAACAAACGATGAAACAATTTTTTCCGTTACTAGACTTTTCTCCATGCTTTTCTCCACATCAGCTACTCCATCTCCAACGCCTTATACTTCATCTTCGTCTTTCACATCGTATATTCAAAACAATTAATGTTACTCAATATTATAAAGTATTACTATTTAAAACAAATACATTTACCATTTACGCATCATTGGTCCTATCTTTGGTGAAACCACCTCTCCACCGTTTTTCCTCTACTCGTAGGAAATATTTCAAATTGTCCAACATTTCCACCGATTCAGTGATATAACACCTTGTGGTGATCTTGATTTTTTTGATGTATTCGGATGGCTATATTTGCATCGGCTGTAAAACCTTTGTTTCCTTAGCAGAATCCTGCAAAACATAAATAGTTTTTCAAAGTGTTATCAAGTGTTACAATTTAAATTCATAAGTTTTGCTATATAGTTTTATCTAGTTTTACTTAGTGTTATTAACCCAAAAACATATATTTACTATACAGTTTTACCGAGTTGTACAAGTATTACTACTTTTATTTAGTTTTACAAAACTAGAAAACATGAATTTTACTACATAGTTTTATGAAGTCATACTAGTACTACTATTTTTGTTCACTGTTACTAGTTTTGCTCAGTGTTACTAACCATCAATTATCAATTTTACTATATAGTTTTACCGAATGATTCTAGTGTTACTAGTTCTATTTAGCTTTACTAAGTTTGATTAGTGTTACTAGTTTCATTTAATGTTACTAATTATTTATAAAAAATAATGAATCATAGTTCTTAAATTTTTTAACATCAAATTAGTATAAAAAATAATAACATTAGTTTTATGTAGTTTTACCAAATATTTTAAAATTAGATAAACAACAAATTTAGATAGAACGAGTAAACGATCTCAATCACTATTCTTTCTTTACGTTGGCCACCTTGTGTATGGGGTTTTCACAACTCCGAAAAGATTTTTTTCCTCTTTCTACTGAAGGTTCTCTCTAAAAGACGATTTTCACGCTCGGTTGGAATCTCGGTTGGAATCTCAGTTGGATGCTCAGTTGGGATTTCGGTTGTTTCTGGACTTTTAGCGCATTTCTCCTCCAAATCACATACTCCCTCTCCAACGCCTTACAATTCATCTCTATCATTCGAATCCTATAGTCGAAATAAACTTACAATTAGTGTTATTTAGTATTATAAAGTATTATCCTCACATCTAATTAAGAGAAACACATTTACTATTTCCACATCAACAGTTGTATTTTCATCCATTAATGAATTTTTCTCTATGCTTTTAGCAGTTTTCTCTAAATCATCTAATCCATCATTGTCTTTCAAACCCTATACTCGAAAGAAACTTACAATTAGTATTACTCAGTATTATCGAGTATTACATTTGCCTCGCATCTAAATAAGAGAAATTGTGTTACTATTTATGTATCATCAGCTGTATCTTCTTTTTGCCTTGGACTTTTTTGTAAATCCAAATGCAGTTATAGTAAGTGATTTTTCATCACGGGATGGAACCAAAATACTCAAAATTTTCTAGAAAATAAATGTGTAATTCAGTTTAACATATTACAACTATAAAATAGTAACATTACAAATAACTAACTTTAGTGTTATCGAGTGTTTCCTTTATTTCATCAATAGTGAAGTCTTTCATAGCATTTCGTGGGGATCTTAATTTTTTTGATGTACTTTGATGGTTGAAAGTACATCTGCAGCCGCTGTAAAGCATTAGTTTCCTCACCAAAATCTTTCAAAACATAAATAATTTTCCTAAGTGTTATAATTTAAATTCATAAATTTTGTTAAATAGTTTTACTTAATTTTATTTAGTGTTACTAATCCCAAATTTTTTTTTAAACCAAATTTCAATTTTTAAAAGGTAAATTTTTTTTTAAAAAAAAAATCGGATTGACCCGATTTAAATGGTTTTGGGTGGGTATATAATTATTTGGAATTTTTAGGTTTTTTTTTGTAATTTAGCTATTTTTTCATTTAAAAATAAATATTCAATAAGAAGGAGACATTTGAGAATTGTTTTTAATTTTTAGGGGCGGTGCAGCGTTTGATTCAATCTTTACTATAAAAAATCTATGAGATCAAGCCATAAAGATAGACAGAAACAAGTGCATCTCTGCTGAGACAAAGAGTAAAAAGGTGATATAGTAACTTATGATCATGTGATGCGCTTCAAAGTAGTTGGGCCTTCTTGTGATTTAACAGGGGCTTAAGGAGTTCTTGTAATTTTTGTGACTTTCAGTTCCGGCAATTTGGGAAATTCAGGCATCTTCGGTACTTTTGGCTTTGGGATCTCTGGCATTTTTGGAACCTCAGGTTTTGGAAATGGAACCTCCGGGACCTTCGGCATTTCAGGCTTTGGAATCTCTGGAATTTTTGGCAATTCCGGCTTCTGAATCTCCAACATCTTTGGTAATTCGGTTTTTGGAATCTCTAGAATTTTTGGCAACTCGGGCTTTGGAACCTCCGACACGTTTGGTAACTCGGATTTCTGAATCTCCGGCATGTTCGATATAGCCAAGTATCCCATTATATAATCCACATTAAACAAAATCTATTCAAAACAAGTGCTTCATAGAGTTAACATGGCATTTCCTATCATGATCCTTATTCTGAATTCCAAACCTGCAAAAAACCTCAAATTCATATTTGTTAGCTCTTTATATTCAATTAGTTTTGGCGTGAGCTTCTTGTCAGTCACTTTCCACTGCGAAAGGAATTCGGTAGGAAATAGTTTATTTGATGGTGGGGCTAGATGTGTTTGGGGGTTAACTAGAACCTTACGATGCAATACATTATGCAAAATCAACAAGAGGAATGAACTCCACTAAAATTGTCTTTGAACTATGTTGAACTCCTAAGACAAGGTATACGACTCTCGATCTCATTCTCATATTCTCTTACGACTTTTTCTTTTCATATTTATATTTATACAAAAAAAAAAAGATGACAACAAAAATAGTTTTGAGAGACTAGTGTCCGAAAAAGTCTCACATAAATTGATGAATGTATGCCCAAAGATCGTATCAAACTCATTAGATAACACATAAGGGATAATTGGTTATGGTTATGTTCGTTTATCAACCGCACAAAGTTGCGACTACGGCTACGGTAGATTATTGTTCGTTTAGCTGCCGTAGATACTTGCTGCAAACGCTGCGGTCAAACGTTGCGTCATGCATCGCAATTTTTTCGACCGTTGATTAAAACAGCAGTGCGACTAAATATCTGCGATCAACCGCAATCGTAACCGCTAGCGGCAGACAAACGAACAATATCTGCCGTAGCTGCAATCGCAGTATTGACCACAACTACAGCCGTAGCTGCCTGCGGTGACCAAACGAACAATACCTATGTCTTCATCCATCATAATTACACTTAGACATTATGAAGTGTTTAAATTAGCAAACCATCCAACAAATCTTAGTGGTTGGAAAACTATTTCAACCTCTTTTTCTCCAAAAATTTTGCACATGTATTCATAGAAATTTTGCACATGTATTCATATAGAATGAAAATGTGAATGAATGGACATGAAATGATTTAGTACAAAGTTGATGAGGTCATCGGTCCAAATTCCGGCCAACTGGCCAGTTCAACCAACCTGAGGAGCACAATAGCCGCCAAATATGCACAAAACAATACATAGGCATATTCCGATGAGTTCAAACCTAATAAAAAAATGGTCAACCAAGACCTGATATGACCTATGATATTGACTTACAAAGAACATGCGGTGACATGGATCTCATCCCAAACTAGGCAGACCATGTTATGCACCATTTATCAAGTTGGCGTTGCTGAAACTTACTAAATTTTGAATTTTCGTTATATAAAAGTCTCCAAACATTTTTTTGACGATCAAAACACTTTATGATACTTCTGGGAAGTCTCCTAAACACTAATAGAAACCAAAACATGCCTTGGACCAGGCGTGTTCATCCATTCTTTTAGTTGACCGGATTAGAACTGTTTATGGTAAGTGTGATGGCCAATCAATTTAATCACTTGCAAACCAAAATATGGAATCCATGAGAGTTTATTAGGCCTCTAAGGAAGCCCAAAACCAATCTCTTATCCACCACCCACCATAGGATCATGTGGATTCCATGTTGATTATTAGTCACCAACACTTGCTATATTTGGACTCAAGTGCACTTAATGTGTTTACATTGCAACAACTCTATTTTTTGAAAATTTGGCACATATTAAAGACTTTCCAAAGCATCTATGATGTACCTAGACATCTTAAATTCGTCCTAAGTTCTCAGGATACAAACATTTACACTTTCCATATTTGACCAAACAAGACATTAATGACCAACGTCTATATACTTTGAATGTATGATATGATTTTCTCTTTTTAGAACTTAGGACCGCTGACAAGAGAACTATATAAGCTCAGCACGACCTCATTGTAAAGGCAAACTATCATTGTTATAAAAAGTTGAATACAAAGTATTTTTTTAAAAAGCCTTGTCTTTGACATTGTTATTGCTCTTTAAACACTAAATGTGTGATTCACTTTCTATTGAAGCCACAACCAAGTTAGTTTGAGAGAGTAAAACTCCCTTGGTTCAAGTTTTGGTCATGTGATTCGGTGAAAATCCTTCCTTTTAATTCCCTTACCCACTTAAGCCAAGCTATTATCGGTCTTGCGAGTCACGATCATACCGGTTGTGCGATTGACATTCAATCTTACATCATTTGATATCAAAGGTAAAAGTTCCTATCCTAGGTTGTGTTCATCCAACCTCTATGTTTTCATTTTATGTTTTATATTTTCTAAGTTTGATCAAATAAAAGTATTTGTATTTGTTTTCTTATTTATTTTGTTTCTTGTTATTTTTGCTGTTTTTTTCTCATATCCAGAAAGCAAAATCCATTATTGCATTTGTTTCTAGTTTTTTAGTCTCATAATCAAAAGAAACCCCAGAAATAAAAATACCAACATTTTCTCAATTTTGGTTAAATTATTAAATTTATTTGCTAGTCCAAAAAATTGAAATATTTTTATTTCTTATTTTCTGTCCTAATTTAATATCAAAACAAAAAATATTGTGTTTTAGTTTGTTGGCCGCTTGCATGACCGCCCTGACACATGGCCCGAATCCATGCAGTCCGAGCGATCGGCTCATCGGCCTCTCGAACGACCGTCTAGACACATGACCTGAATCCCTATAGTCCCAACGATCAGCCGATGGGCCGATCGCATTGGCCGATCACACGAGATAGTACTGGATGCCTACCAGGGAGCCCAGTGATTGGCCTGCTGGCCAATCCCACCGGTTCTTCACACGCGCATCTGACCTTTTTTATTTTTCCCAATTACTTTTGGGAGACTATAAATTTCCTTTAGGTAACTAAATGATCTAAGTTTTATTCTTTGCAATTTGGAGACTTGTTCTTGAGAGTTTATCTATTATAGTGAAAAAAATTATATCTCTATCTATTACTTATCTTTTGCTTTGTTTATTTTTTTTTGTTATGTTATAACAATCACCATGTGTGAATAGTTTCGTTTATGGATTGTGGATAAGATAGATTAGGGAGAATACATGTTGATTAATGATACCTAGGTTGATTAGATTACAATCTCATTATTAAGATGGGCTTAATGTTAGGATTGCAGTAGCTAATTAATTTTAGAATTATGATATTTTGCATCCTAGAGGTGTTTGACAAAATATGTAAGTAATTCCTAATCTTGGTTTTCACATCTTAGGCAACACGAGTTGATGTTTAAAGTGATCAGTAGACTAAAATAGATTTGAACTTAAAGGATTACTGACCAATTGATTACGGTTCATAAGATTTGATTAATCAATAGACGAGTAAATGAGCTATTGCCACTATAGTGGATTAGTCTAGTAGGAATTGATTTATGTCTTACGAATATATTTAATTGAGCATGTAGCATTGTTAGTTAGCATATAATTATCTTGATTTGAATGCCTTACCCATCGTCCATATGCTTTATTCATTGAATTAAACTTATCGTTCTATTTCTTCTGCAATAGATCATTCGAAAACCAACCTAAAATCCCAACTTTGAAATTTTTTAGATTTCTAGTGTGTTATTCTCTCTTTTTTGTGGATTGGATACCCGAACTAATAATTCGATTGCTTTGCACTTTGAATTGTATTTGGGATAAAACTTTACACACATCAATTTTTTGCCATCGTTTTTAGAAAAGAAAGTAATAGCCATTAGGATTTTAAATCAATTAGAGACTAAGTATTTAATTTTAATTTTATTTTTGACTACATTTACTTGTATTTTACAGGTGCATGATCACAATAAGCCACAAACAAGCAAATCTGCAACCAAGTGAAATCGACATCCTGCAGTTAGAAAGAGAATGTATGAACCATCCAAGTCGGCATTTAGAAATGGAACATCATGGACAATACCCCTTACAAGATGATGGGAACAAAGCCCAAGGAGTGGGCAATGCAAATCAGAATACATGGAGAGAAAAAATCTCGTAAACCCTCAAAGACCTCCTAGATTCATTATAATTTTTGATGTGCCTAACATCTATGGGTATCGAAACGGAATCCCTCCACCTCCTCTGGAACATAAAAACTTTGAAATAAAGATAAGCTTGATAAAAATGGTGCAATGGAGAAAGTTTCATGGTTTTCCTATGGAGGATCCCCTTGATCACATGGATCAATTTGATAGGTTTTGTGGAACTTTCAAGATTAATGGGATCTTACAAAATGCATTTAAGTTGCTGTTGTTCCCATTCTCTATAGGAGATAAAGCTCACAAATGGGAGAAGGACCTACCATAAGACGCCATCACCTCATGGGTGCAAGAGGGTATTCTTGGCTAAAATTTTCTCAACATCAAGGACTTTAAGGTTGAGAAATGAACTCTCAAGCTTCATACAACATGGTACATAAAGTTTCTGTGAAGCATAAGAACAATTTAAGGGCTACACATCACAATGCTTTCACCACGGGTTCTCTCATGAGTCACTTCTAAGCACTCTATACCAATGAGTACTCCCAAGAATTCGCATGCTTTTGGATATAGTCAGCAACAGAAATTTTCTTGGGCAAGAAGCTCAGAGGAATGATCCTTGTGCCGAATTTGGTACATAGCAAAGGTAATTATGGAGAGGACTATGACCGATCATTGCAAAAAGTGGAAGCTATGAAGATGAGAGTATAAGAGAAACGAAAGCCCTCAATGACAAGCTGGATAGGTGATGTAAGATTGAGTATCAATCTCAAAAGCGATACCGTCGTGACTCGCAAAATCGAGAATATCTCTTGGTTTAAGCGGGAAAGAGAACTAAAAGGAGGGGGTTTTGATCGAATCACATGATCAAAGGTGAACCAAGGGAGTTTGAATCTCTCAAACCAACCTGGTGGTGATTTCAGTAGAAAGGAAGTGAATCACACACTTAGTTTCTAATGAACAAAAACAAGATTCAAAGACAAAGCTTTGAAGAAAAAACTTTGTATTCAAATTTTTATTTTAATGGGGGTCTATTTTTACAATGAAATCGTGTTGAACTTATATAATGCTCATAGCAGCGGTCATAAGGTCTAAAAAGAGAAAAAATTGTACATTTAAAATATATGACCGTTGGCTATTAAAAGTGTATATGCTTGTATCTTGAAAGCTTATGGTCAAATTTAAGGTGTCTAGGTACATCCTAGATGCTTTGGAAAGTCTTTATTACGTCCCCAAGTTGCAAAGAATATAGATATTGCAATCTGAACGCATTAAGTGCACTTCGGTGCATATAAGGCAAGTCTTGGAGAATAGGGATCAGCCTAATCCTATGGTGGCTGGTGCATGGTAGGTTGATTTTGGGCTTCCTTAGGGTCTTAATAATCTCTCATGGACGCCATGTTTTGGTTTGCAAGTGATTAAACCAGTTGGTCATCTCACTTGCCATAAACGGCTCCAATCGGTTCATTTGAAGGCAAGGATAGACCCGCCTGGTCCAAGGCGTTTTTGGGCTTCTAGAAGTTCTTAAGAGAGTTCCTAGAAGTACCAAAAAGTCTCCTGGTCTCCAAAGAAATGTTTGGAGACTTTCATATAAGGAAAGTTCCAAATATGATAAGTTTCGGCAACTCCAACTTGATGAATGATGCATAACTTGATCTAGCATGGTTTGGGGTGAGCTCCTTGTCGCCGAATGTCCTCTGTGAGTCAGGATTATAGGCTAGGTCTGATATTGGCTGGCCGCTTCTTGGTTAGAATTGAATTCATGAAGATACACCCATGTATCATTTTGTGCATATTTGGCCGTCTTTTTGTTCCTTGGGCCAGCCGGGCCGGCCAGTTGGCCGGGGGTTGGACCGATGACCACATCAAATATAGTGCACAAAAGTCCAGAATAGAGATATGATAAGGTACCTCGCTCGAGAAATAGGACAAGGTTCCATCACTTACTCTTGGCTTGTTGGGGTTCTTGTATTGCAAATGTGTTTTTGCGAGAAATTGGCGTACTAATCCTGGATAGAGGGGGTACGATTGGTAGGAAATGTTCCCAAATCAGACATTGGCTAGAATAGCTGCCAAATCTTCCCGGATTCACATCTTCGAGAGGGTTTTCTCGCATCTAATCCTAGTGGATTCCATCTCAATTCGTAACATCCCGTTATAGAACGTGATGTGATAGTTATCCAAAGATATATCCATGCGGTGGCTTTTTGATGTGATCATCAAACCAAACAACAACAAAGGATAGATGGAACCAGTCCATGAGCATTGTTTAGCTCCAATAAAAAGCAATATCAACTAGTCCATACCAATGACCACTTGTAATACAGTCTTAGCTCAACCAAAGCACGCCTCAAAGTGAAATCATTCCAATTGGAGTCCAAAAAAAGTAGTTATTCAATATAAAAATTGGGGATAAAACAAGAGGACTGAAGCCATAAATGACTTGTTCTAGAATTTTGATTCATTAGAGAATCAGGGAGAATTGGATTAACCTAAAAAAAATCCTACTTGGAAATTATTGATTTTATAAATCGATGGGCTTGTTTCGAACCCAATTACGCGACTAGGCCAAAGATCGTGCTACAAAGCCAAATCCAGAAAAGATTTTGACCCATAACTATTTCGATAATATTATTGGGTCTCTTATGGTTCCAACAAACTCAAGATCAGAAGCAATTTTTATCGGATCCTCACGATATTCCCAATTTTCCAAAATGGATCGACATGGTTCTGTACATAAAATTTTTAGATCCGCTTGGTTTAAGAGCTTCCAGTCTTATTTGTGGTGACCAGAGAGATCATTAGGAGACTGATCAACCATGAAATCATTCAGAAATTGTCAAGATATAAGAGCCCATTTTCAGAAATAAACTTCTTCTTTTTAAGAAAGTTTCTCTTTTGTTCCTTATGAACAATTCGATATTTTGGTGTGTAACATCCAAAGATCACTTTGGTAATCAAGAGGTTCTTCGCCCCTCTTGTGTGACCATTCACCATCTAAGGATTGTAGTTATATTGTAAGATAGTCTCAGGCATAGAGATACACCCTTTATCGGAGCTATGCCACTACAAGAAAACATTATCATTTTCGACGGCGTTTCCGACGGATATAAAACCATCGGAAATTTCCGACTAAGTAGAGACGGATTACCGATGGAACACCGAGGGAAATAAACCCGTTGGAGATCCGTCGGTAAATCGACGCTAGAGAGGCCGTCGGTAAATCAATGGTAAATCGTTGGAGATCCCATGCATAATCATCAGGATTATTTTTTTTAAATATATAATTAATATTATAATAATTTTCATTAAATTTTCTAATAATATTTTTTATTTTTACAAGAAGTACCATTTTCAAAAAGTCGTCATCCAAGACTCAGGAGAGTTGCAGATACCAGTGGCGCAACATCTGCAGTTAGAAACGAGGAAAATGAGCAGCTAAAAGAAGAAATGACGTCTATGAAAATAGAAATGAATAATCTCAAAAGTTTTGTGGAAATGATAAAAAATAAATTGCCTGATGATTTTTTTTCTCCTCCTTCTCCTCGTGACCCTCCTTTATAAATTTGTAATCTAAAACAACTGTTTAATAATATTTATATTTATAGTATTATTTTTATTAATTGTATGATTATTTTTAAAAATATTTACAAATATTAATTTAATTTAATAAAATAAAAAAATTTAATTTTTTAATATTTATATTTTAAAAATATTAAATATTTTTAAAATATAAATATTTATTTTTTCAATTAATTGGTGTTTTCCAACGGATTATGCCGTCGGAAATTGCCGACGATAGTTGCCGTCGGAAACATGTTGAGAAATCCCAACGGTTACAAACCGTCGGGAAATATCATCCAACCAAATTCCCGACGGCCAAAGTCATCGGAGTACGTCCCTCGATTATTCGTCGGTAATTCCCGATGGCTGAGCACCATTGAATATCCGTCGGTATTTTCCGACGGAACATTTCCATCGAACATCCGTCGGAAGTTTCCGATGGCACACTTAATCGCCAATCCATCGGAAATTCCCGATAAATTCCCGACGGAATCTAATTTCCGACGAAATAGTCCCGACGGACTATTTTCGTCGGAAATTTGTCGAGAATCTGTGTTACCGACGTTTTTCCGACGAATATGGCCGTCGGAAATGTGCTGTTTTCTTGTAGTGTGCGCTCTAAAGATTCTACCAAATATTTTGTTTAATTCATTTTAAGATAGTTCAAGGATTGAGAGTTACCCTTATTGTTAGTGCTACACGATATTAGACAAGTTTAGAATTATGTAAATTTTTACTTAGAGTGTGATCTTGAGAAGTATACAATCCAATATCGTATCACTTTTGAACCATATGTCATTTTTGAAAGCTGATAAGGGAAGTACAAGACTCTCGGGAATAGGGGTGCTATCTAGGCGTGGCCAAAGCACAAGTATCATTGCAACATTCTCAGTCTTCTCCTCAAGAATGGGTACCTTTTCTTTTCGTGATTTGCTTTTCTTGCGAAATGAGGTGGCTTTGGCGTTTCCCATGCTGCAAACAAAAAGCACAATATCAATATCTAACAATCGTGATACTATGTATGTAAATGTGAAAGTTATGACTTTATGTATGCAATTCTGTTACTTCTCATACAAAAGGAATATAAGTACTATCTTATCCTCCTAGATTATATAGATGCACAAACTCTTAATATCAACAATTCTCAAGTTCACATTTCCAACAAACCCAACATCCAGTTCAACACCAAAAGGTATGATTTTAAATGCAAATTAGCAAAATTGCTATTCGAATTCATACCATCAAACATTATATCATTTATTCTTTTATCTCCAATTTCATATAAAAACCCCAATTTCGTACCATTCGAATTCCAAATTCAATTTCAACATATAAATTTATCAACTAAACAAGATTCATCATGAAATTAAGTCATAACGAGGTGGTAATCAATGATATCATCAATTACACAAGTTATCATCGCAAGCACATGGAATCAAAATTTTGGGAAAAGTTTTCAGAATTGAAATTGCAAATTCGAAACATATACCTTGTTAGATTCCAGTTAGGATGACACTACAAGAAAATAGGCGATTTGCGACCACACATATGGTCACAAAGTGGTTGTAAATCGCCTATTTACGACCACAGCATGTGGTCGCAAATACTTCATCGCAAATTAAAGTGGTCGCATCGCAAATTTGTGACTATTTTACGACCACGGTAATAGTTATATATTTTACGACCAATTAGCGATCACGCACGTGGTCACAAACGACTAATTTACCACTCCATTGTAGTTACAAACTTTGCGACCAATTTGCCACTATGACTTGGTCACAAAAATTATGGTCGCAAATTGATCACAAGTACTTGTGACCAATTTGCCATCGCGTTTCCAAATAGTCGCAAATTGGTCGCAAAAATCTGTGACCAATTTGCAACCACAATTAAATATTTTTCAAAAACAAATAATTTATATAGAAAAATATTTAAAATAAAAAATATTTAAAATTTTAAATAATCGGGTTTTTAGTAAATGTTAATTACTTTATTAATTATAAATTATTTATTATTATTAAATTATTAGTTAATTTAAATATATAACAATAAATTAATTATGTATTATTTATTAAATATTAATTATTATTAATATTTATTTTTAATAATTGTATTATTTTTATGAGGCATTTCCAAAATTGACCTAAAACATTTGGTCAATTGCAAGTTTAACCCCGTTAAACTTATTTTTACAAAACTAATTTTTTATCTTTTCTTTATCCTTCAACAATAACTTTATTTACAATTTTACCATCATTTTATAATTAATTTTTCTTAAAAATACAAAAAACCATTATGAACAAACTTTTCAAAAATATTACAAAAATGTCATATTTTTCATTGCACACAACCATCATTGTCGTGGTTGTTGGTAGCTCTTAATTCCATCGACACACCAACCATTTACCTCTATTTCTTCATCAAATCTCATTCATCTCAATCTCATTCATTTTTTCTGACATTTTCTTCCAATTTCTCTTTTCACACTATCTTCAAAAGTTTCTAACTTTACAAAAGATCATCATTATCCGTTAAAATAAGGTTTTGGAAGTCTATATCGGTCATCATTTAAGTCGCAAGATCGAAGGTTAGTTTTCGTGTTTTGGTTACGATTTTCTTGAACCAATTTATACAATTAAGAGAAGTCTGCTTTGTATTTCATTATCAAAGCAGATTTCTCGAGAAGTCTGCTTTGTATTTTATTATCAAAGCAGTCTTCGCGAAGTGTGATTTGTCAATAAAAAACCGTTTTGATGACAAAAAAGTTAGTTTTTTGCAATTGATCACGGACTTTTTCCAACACAGTCTTCTCGAGAAGTCTGCTTTGATCGTAATAAATCTCACAGACTTATCGAGAAGTTTGATTTGGTGACAAAAAAGATTAGTTTTCTGCAATTGACCACAAACTTTTTCCAAAGCAGACTTCTCGAGAAATCTGCTTTGATCGGAATAAATCTCATAGACTTCTCGAGAAGTCTACATTGGTGACAAAAAGGTTAGTTTTCTGCAATTGACTACAAATTTTTTCCAAAACAGATTTCTCGAGAACTTTACTTTGATTGGAATAAATCTCGTAGACTTCTCGACAAGTCTGCTTTAGTGACAAGAAGGTAATGTTTGGTATTTCTATGGATTATACAACTGCATACAGATCATCAATATATGCTCCATAATTGGTAAGGGGAACAACCGAAGATGGATATGACAAATTGCGTGCATATTTGCGATCCATTTAGAAAACCAATCCGGGTACGATTACTGCTATTGAACTCGATGAGCATAGAAGATTTCAATATTTGTTCATCGCATATGGAGCCTCGATTGTTGGGTTTAACTATCTCCTAAGAGTTGTTGTGGTTGATGGGTCTCATCTCACTGGAAATTACAAAGGTGTTTTGCTTGTGGCAACTACACAAGATGGGAATTTTAAGACATATCCACTTGCTTTCGGGATTGTTGATTATGAGAATGATGATTCATGGGAATGGTTTTTCACGAAACTTCATTGTTGTATATCAGATGAAAATCCGTTGGTTATAGTTTTCGATAGACATAAATCCATAATGAATGCATGCGCACATGTTTTTCCGCAAGCGCACCAAGTAATATGTTATTATCATCTACAAAATAACATAATTACGAAGTTCATGGGAAGACATTTATTGTACTTGGTCAAAGGTGCTGCATACGCATTTACGATGACGGAGTTTAATTGTTACATGGATGAAATACGAAAAGTGAACAATAAACTTTCAGATTACTTAGACAAAGCTGACGTATGACTTTGGTCACGAGTTTACTTTCCAGGGGAGAGATATAACATAAAGACAAGCAATATTGCAAAATCTATCAATTCTGCCTTAAAAGGAGCACGTGGGTTTCCTATTTCGTAGTTGCTTGAGTACATATGGGAGAAGCTTAGAAGGTGGTTTTGTAAAGATGTGAATACGCTATGAAACTACAAACACTGCACTCTCGAGAAGTTGAATATTTGTTGGTCATACGTTCACACGATGCACTCAAGCTAAAAGTGCAACGCATTGATAGTTGGGAGTTTTATGTGACAGGAGGTTCGCAAGATTGTGTTGTTGACTTACAACATCATAAGTGTGGGTGTCATGTGTTTGATATTGAAAAAATACCGTGCAAACATGCTATTGCAGCTACGATGACGATTGATATGCATGTGTCTACGATGGTATCTCTGTTCTACACGAAAATTACTTGTACGTGACTTATGAGTATAATATTTATCCGAAAATGATGAATATCATGTTGTTTCCGAAGCATAATGTCTTCTGCCATTTTTTCGACGTTTTCCTGGCCAACAAAAAAAGTCTAGGTACCAAGCATTGCTTGAACTTGTGTTGAAAAAAGGATCGAAGCCAAGAAAAGCGCACAAACAATACACGTGCACAAAATGCAAATAACCCGGCCATAGATCGACTGAAGTGTGTAAGCCTAGTTTCATTATTGTTGAGGAGACTAACATTTAATTTTACTAATATTTTTGTTTTACATAACATGTACAATGTGGTGACAACAAAAGTGAGGAGTAGATTGCCTAGAAAACTGCTGAGAAGTCTGCCGAAAAGTCTACAAAGAAGTGTGTTGATATAAGTATGTATTTTATGAAATATGGAACCAAACATTTCATTTAATTAGAATGCACAATGTCATCGACGGTATGTTACAAAAACATCCAACACCATCCTGCACCGTAATTACAACACATACATAAACTAATCATAATACTAAGTCATATTACTAAGTCATACTACACATCACCCATAAACGTCAAGCATATCATACGATCTTTCTTCTGTCCCACATTGATTAATCTCGATAGCTAACTTTCTTCTCGGCAGCTAACTTTCTTCTCGACAACTAACTTCTCTCTAATAGCTTTCATGTTTGCATCACATAAGGCACTAGAAAATGGCAATCCAAGCGCATGACACTCAATATACTTCAGCGTAAACACCCCACAGTCGCCACTCTTGATGTTCTAAGGAACTCCATGACCTTTGATGCATTCATGTGTGTACTCTGTGCATGGGTATTTATCTTTCTCATGCTTAAGGGATAACTCATTCAAAAGAGCTGGAATCATCTGAGCGAATGGCTTCACAGCCGCATATATACGAACATCGGACGTGTGATTGACATCGCTGTCCCATATTACGATGTGATGCATCGGTATTGATATCCACATAGCGACCCAATGGTTACCCATTACATGCAGCAGTGAATATATGTCATCAACTTCGAGGCCCCATGTCTTTCTGGTTTTGCAGTATGGTGGTTTAGTACTTGCATGATAGTCAAATGCTCCTCGAGGGAGTAGTCTTCCTGAACCATCTGCATTCCCAATGAAATTCAAGAAATGCTTGTGATGGCTAGGCCAAACCATATGGAAAATGCAATCAACAAAGCAAATCCAATCACTCTTGAACCATTCTGGATGCTTGTTGAAACGAAGCCACTCTTGAACCATATATGCTGCATTTACATGTAAAGTTTTCATCACTAACATGAAGTTTACAACGCTAACCAGAAGTATGCAATGCTAATCAGAAGTCTGCAATGATAATCTGAAGTCTGTAATGCTAATCAGAAGTGTGCAATCATAATAAAATATACCAAATCGTTGAGCCATTTCGATGGGCCCTAGAGAGTGAGAAACCACGCGTTTGATTCTTTTGAGGTATCACTGCAATGATATCACAATGAGTATTAGTGTGAACTAATTTAAATTGTACAACAAGATTCTAAAAAATAATAAAAAATAACAAAAAAGATAACTTGCATAACAAGATTCTAAAAAGATAACTTACACGTCAAGTTTCAACTAATCATTGAGCATTTTTACTTTTTGTGTGTCGACTTCAGCGAACGGATCATACCCACCACCATGTTTTTTTGTTTGTAATTATTTTTTTCACCGTGCTATTTCCTTGGAACGGTGATTATAGTGTGGGACCAAGTTTACGCAATCTAGCACTTTTGGCGCATAGCACAAGCATTGCTGCCTTTTTTAGTGTTTTGTTTATTTTTTAAAGCAAACAAATCATTTCTTTGTTTATTAGAGTTTAGTCCACGTTTTTTTTCAGCTAGTCCAGCACTAACTCTTCGATATATTTCTTGTTGAAATGCTAGTTCTTTTTTTTTTCTTTGGTTAACTAATCTATCTCGGCTTTTTTACCATGCGAACGTATTGTACACTGTTTTGCTTCTCTTTGTAGACGCTTTCACTTGCTCTTTGTAGACGCTTTCACTTGCTCTTTGTTTTTTTATTAATGTGGGATCCATCCCTAAATAAAACTTTATAACACAATCAAATCTTTATTCAAAAGAAGTCTCCAAATACTATCTAAAAGAAGTATGCAAATATTGTATCTAAAATAAGTGTGCAAGTATTAGGTTCCAATTATCAAACCATAACATCAATGAAATAGTTTCGATCAATAGTGTACACAAATGATGACCAAATAATTCACTTCTTTTTTAAAGCGCGTTATCGGGTTGTTTGAGAACTAACTGTACCAAACGCACTACCTTCACCGAGAATGTTAATGCCTTCCTTAAGCTGCTCCAGGTTGTTCTCCATGACCTCCACCTTCTTCAATAATTTTGAATGCCGACTATCACTTTCTTGGAGAAATTCGAGAAACATGTCTCGAAGTGGGTCTCATCGCCTCCATCATATCTGTCCTATCCACACTCCCTGGTGCATTCCTCGACAGAAAAGGTGAATATTCATCCAGTTCGTAGCTTCTTTTCTGATAAGTCACCTTACCAATCGTAGCCGCAACCTTATCAACATTGAGCAAACCATTTATCATACCTTCAGGTGCCCAATGGGAGGAATCAAACTTCCAAGGGCCGAAATACTTGAAATACGCTTTGATGATGTTTGTACATTTGTCATCAATAACGTCGTCCTTCCAATATGGAAACATTTTGTCGAACTCCTTCACAACGAAGTTCTGCACTCTCTTTTACATAACCAAACACCAAACACTAAAATTAGTAATTGAGGGAAATGAAATACAATAACGTACTTGATTATGTAGTGCATCTTTGATGTTCTTTCTCCCTCGGGAGCCACGGTAGGATAGTAAGGGAGGATTAGGGAGAGGCACAATGGGTTCACCATACTTTGATGCAAAGTCTGGTAGAGCATAATAAATCCAACACTATAGAACTTGAACAAACCCATCAATGGAGTAAGCAGACCTACCCAAGTCTTTATCTTTTACAAACAAGATCAACTTTTTAAAAGCTATTCTGCCCCATGGTTAGCTCTCGAATGCAGTGAGATCCATACCAGTCTAGCGAAGTTGACATTTGTGTATGCTCTACGATCCCGTGCATCAATGAAAGATACGAAAATGGCCAAATACCCCAACCTAATCTTATCCTCACAGGTCCATGAACCACAATATGAACAAGCCTCAATCAAATTCCTAATACTAGGACCTTTAGTAATACATACACCAATCTTCTTCCAAAACAATCTCATCTCCTTCGTGACTTCAATATCCGGCTCTTCAGCTAATCTGTCATCATATTTATAGTTCAACCTAGTCAAATGCTCTAACTCGTTAAGGGAGAACCTTACCAAACACCAAATCTCGTATTTGGCATCACAGAGAATCTGCAAGGTGAACATGTGGTGCACAAGCCTGGAAGCCCATCCGAAATCCATCTTTTAGAATTTTAGTTATACACCAAGAGGTGAACTGCGTAAGAACTCCCATTCATCAGCAAGGAGAGCAGCCTCAAGCGTAGACATGAGTTCAACATCGCAAGAGTGATATGCGATGCTTTTCTCCGCGACTGGCTCCTGGTTTTTTTGTGAAAAGGCGAATTGGGAAATCAACTTGCTCCATTTTAAAGACTACAATCACACAAAAAACAGTTAATCAGAATAATATATAAGAAGTCTGTGCGAAGTGAAGAAGTCTGCTTCGTAAATAAAATTCAAAGAACACTTCTCGAAAAGTCTGTTTTGTAAATCAAATACAAAGCATACTTCTCGAGAAGTCT
Organism: Pugionium cornutum; assembly: GCA_018901935.1. Taxonomy (NCBI): domain Eukaryota; kingdom Viridiplantae; phylum Streptophyta; class Magnoliopsida; order Brassicales; family Brassicaceae; genus Pugionium; species Pugionium cornutum. Next base: position 30,082,936 of record CM032160.1, on the reverse strand, counting down.
GCTTCGTAAATCAAATACGAAGCAAACTTCTCGAGAAGTTTGTTTCGTAACTGAAGTCTGTTTCGTAAATAAAATACGAATCATACTTCACAAGAAGTCTGCTTCGTAAATGAAATACGAAGCAGACTTTACGAGAAGTCTGCTTCGTAAATAAAATACGAAGCACACTTCTCGAGAAGTCTGCTTCGTAACTAAAATACGAAGCATACTTTTCGAGAAATCTGCTTTGTAAATAAAATACGAAGTATACTTCTCGAGAAGTCTGCTTTGTAAATAAAATACGAAGCAGACTTCTCGTGAAGTCTGCTTCGTAAATGAAATACAAAGTAGGCTTCTCATGAAGTCTACTTCGTAAATAAAATAAAAAGCAGATTTCTCGTGAAAAATGCAACAAAATAACAGTCAACGCACAATCCCAGAAACCACAGAAAAATACAACAAAATAACCATCAATGCAAGCACAATCCCAGAAATCACAGAAAATAACCGTCATCTCAACAAAATAACAATGAGTACAAAATATTAAGAAAATCATTTGAAACAATTAAAAATCACATATATAGCAAAATATTCAGAAAATCTAACAAAAATCACATACCTTTGACGGCAAAGGTGGGGACTTAGAGATGTTGAGGGAGAAATCTATACCAAAAAACAACCAAAACAAAATTTAAATTTTTTTTAAAAATAAACCCGCGAAAAAAAAATTTCAAATATATTTAGAAACCATTTTTGTCCAAAAACCGCAAAAAGTGTTTCTTACCTACGAGTGCAGCAGCAGAGGGGACTTCGAAACGTCGGGAAATTTATAAATGACGGGATATCTATAACAAAAATCCAACAAAAAACAAAACAAAAATAATAGATCAAATATCAACTAATACATGTAGATCTATCAATGGAAAGCAAAAAACCATAAAAAATAATAGATCAAACATCAACTGAAGCATGCAGATCTACTCATACCGTCATGGGGGAAAGAGAGAGCTTTGCGGGGAAAGAGAGAGAGACAAAACCTTACCGTGGGGAAAGAGAGATAGAGACGGCGAGAAGAGAAAGATATGACGACAAGAGAAAGCGGAGAACCTTACTGTAGGAGAGAGATATGACGGAGAGAGAGCGAGAGAACCTTACCACGGGAGCAAGAAATGCGGCGAGAGATTGACGGTGAGAAAGATGGAAAGAATATCGACGAAAGATTAAGCGGTGGCGAGGGAGAAACAAAATTTTTTTTGCTCGAAAATAAGTGGTAAATTATTAGGATTTGGCTTATATAGTAGTGGTAAAATCGGTTAAGTAAAACTGTCAAATCACTATGAAATCACAGTTTGCTAAAAATTTCCAATTTGTGCAAATTTCGAGAAATCTGCTTTGTATTTTTTATGAAGCAGACTTTTCGAATTCTGCTTTGTATTTTTTTTACGAAGCAGATGTCTCGAACTCTGCTTTGTATTTTATTTGTGAAGCCGACTTCTCGATAAGTCTGTTTTGTATTTTTTTTATGAAGCAGACTTCTCGAGAAGTCTGCTTTGTATTTTTTTACGAAGCAGATTTCTTGAAAAGTTTGCTTTGAATTTTATTTACGAAACAGAATTCGCAAAGTCTAATTTATATTTTATTTACAAAGCAGACTTATCAAGAAGTATGTTTTGTATTTTATTTACATAACTCTAAACTCTAAATTGAAGGAAATCGGTTTAGTTAAATTTAATTTTTGGTTTGTGCAGACTTCTCGTGAAGTCTGCTTTATTAAATCTACGACAGACATCTCGAGAAGTTTGCGTAACCCTAAATCCTAAATAATAATTTTCACTAAATGTGCAAAACTTTTGTTAAAAAATGGATGAATATGTTAAAGATAAGTAAGTAAATGCAGACCTCAAACAATTTTCACTTAAAAATTTGTAAATATAAATTTTCAAGTTTAGTATGAATTCTAACATGAATTCTCTACACAAAAATCAACTAGTAACTCACAACACATAACAAAAAAACTAGAAAAAATTTGATACCATTAGATCGAATCTAATCTCCTTGTTTTTGAATTTATTATAACTTTTATGTGCTTCTGATATGTATATGAATTACGTTAATAACAATTTTAAAACAAAATTTACTTATTTCATGATTTTTATTTGATTTAGGTAATTTATTTATAAATTAGACTTCTCGAGAAGTTTGTTTTGTTCCCAAAAAGCACGAAGAGACTGAAACGTAATTGACATTTCTACATTATTTTTTAGTCAAAAGAAGTGTTTTGTAATTTCTCTACCCTCATGTGTTAGTTTTGTAATAATGTTTTCATAGGGGTTAAACTTGCATTTGTAGGCAAGTTTTAGGTTATTTTTAGCAATTCCCTCTATTTTTAATAATTATTATTTAGTAAATTATTTTTTGAATTAAATTAGTAATTATTATTTAGATTAAAATATAAAAAATTATTAAAAGAAAATTATAAAAAACTATTAATTATAAAATTCAAATTCTAAGATATATTTAATATTTCTAATTACATAAAAATGAAAAAAAATTAAATATTATCTGGAGGCGGAAATTGAAAATTCGAAGGCAAAAATGATGGCAATGCATTTAATAGTCCGAGTGGCGTCATCTTCGGCGCAGTATTATCTCGCATAAACGTTGCAAATCCAAGATCTGTCCGTTGGAAGTAGCTGACAAACATTTCCAAATATGTATGTGGTTTTGTTGGTACTAATCTCGTAATTCGCGTTGTCTTCATTCAGTATCAAGTTGAAAAACTCGTTGTTCCATACGAGCATTTGCTTCTTCCATACAGGTATTTGCTTGTTCCATACGAGCATTTCTTACAACTATTTACCGACCAATTTGCGTTCACATCTTAAAAAAATGGTAATAAGATCTATATATAAGACGTTTTGAATAGCCAATGAAAAATAGTCGCCCAAGTTGACGCGGTTCCAAATTTTCCAACATTGGCAAATGGTGTGATATGGAGAGACAAACTAGGGATTGAGAATTTGAGATTTGGTGAAAATGGTATTGTTTTAAGAGTTTTTGTACATAAATGTTTATAGAAAAATATGATTTTTACATTTGCACAAATTTGTAATATCATTTTTATAAGTGAAATATTACACTGCAATTCATCTTCTATCAATTTTTTCGCTTAGATTAACTCTATTAACCAAACGATACACTTCTATCTCGTCAACCACCATTACCACTTATTTTTAGGTGTACATACCACACACATGTTTTTGACGTTGTCGTTTAGCCACCACTTTGTGACTGAAGGGCCACTCCAAATATGGTCAGAAAATTTTAGGACCAAACTGCAAGCACTATATGGGTCCAACATATGCAGCCGCTATTTGGTCGCAAAAGTGCGATTGAATAGCTACACACACTTGTCGCATATTGGTTGCATTTTAGTTGCAAACTGTGACCAGTTTGTGACTACTTACTTGTAGTCGCAAATTGGTCACAAAAACGTGGCACTGGAGTCGTAAAATTTGCGACCACAAATATGTTCGCAAATTAGAGTGGCAAAATGAATGTTTTCTTGTAGTGTGATGATAATCAGGATTAAGGTGAAAAATTGAGTATAATAGACCCAAAAATCACTCAAATCCGTGAGAAACGAAGATGATATCAATTTTTGAAAATATTCCCCAAACATCACCCTACATCCAAAAAATGGGAAGAAGAATTTGTTTGTTTGATCCACAAAATGGCTTATGAATGGATTTTATAGTGTTTTTGGTTTAAAATTAGTGAATTTGAACCGAATTGAATCGAATTGGACCGAATTGAACCGAATTAGACTGAATTGAACTGATTTAAACCGAAATAATGCAGTTTGGATGTACCTGGACACGGGATCGATCGGTCCACAGTAGGAGCAATCAGTCCCGAGTTCGACTGATCAATATCTTGGGTTTATGAATCGAATGCGATACTCGATCAATCGGTCACATGCACCACTGATCGATCTCCTGGATTGTTGGATGACGCGATCGATTGTTCCCATGCATGATCCAAGATTTTTAGAGTTACAAAATTTCTAGCACACCCAATCGATTGGACTCTCTTTGGACCGATCAATCTCCATGCACTCTAGTTTTTTTAGGATAAAAATTTAAACTCAAAAAAAAAATGACAGTATAAAATGAACTAAAATTAAAAATGGACAAAAATTAGCACACATGTTCGATGGGTTGCCTCTCATCCAATGCTTGAAATATCACTAGTTTAACCATTTGATGTCGTCAGGCGTTGGCTGCATATGTCGGAACTGATGTTCCTGTAGGTCCTGACCACATATATAGCAAATTTCCTGAAAAAGCTTAAGACACGAGTTTCTTATCGTTGGCAGCAAAGTTTCTAAAAATGATCTTCTTATCATGTATCACCTTTGCTCATTTCTTGTAGATTCTCGAGCTTTCATAGCATTTTGACGAATTTCATCAAGCTCATTCAGTTGGATCATCGCCTTGATGTCATAGTTGAGTAGTTTAAACGCTTATGCCATTTTGTAATCGAGTTCAACCGGAAGATGACAAGATTTACCATACCCCAAAATGGTAAGGTGTGATGTCCAAAGGAATCTTACATGTTGTTTTATATGTCCAGAATGCATCGTCTAACAATCCTTTCTTGTCTTCTCGACAAATTTCTTGAGGATGTTTTTGATTTCTCTGTTAGAAATCTCAACCTTGAGGATGTTAGAATGTTGTTACCTTGTATCAGATCCCAGTTTTCTTAGCAGGTTCTCAAAAACCTTATTGATGAAATGAGTTCTTCCATCGCTACTTACTACCCTCAGGACTCCAAACCTGGGGAAAATCACATATTTAAACATTTTCATCACTATATTAACATCATTGGTAGGACTTGCCAGTGCCTCCACCCATTTAGACACATATTCAACATCAACTAAGATGTATTTGTTTGAATGCAAGGGAGGAAAGGGGCCCATGAAGTTTATTTCCAACAATTGAATACCTTAACTTCGAGAATAAAGTTTTGAGGCATCTCGTTCCTATTGCTAAAGTTCATTTTCCTCTGATATGCATCACATTGTGAGAAAAACGAGTGGACATGTCTGAACATGGTGAGCCACCAAAATGCAGTTTGTAGTTTTTAGACACTAAGTGACAAAATGACCTGTATAATCTGAACTATGACAACGCCTGATCTGATGTAATCATAAAACCAAGCAACAACCAAGGATAGACGGAACCAGTCCACGAGCCTTGTTCAGCCCATATGAAAAGAAAGATCAACTAGTCCAGCCCAATGACCACTTAGAATACAATCTTAGCTCAACCAGAGCTTTTATCAAAGGGAAATCAGTATAATTGGAGTCTAGACGAAGGATTTATTCAATATACAAATTGGATGATCTCCAACTTACCGATTTGGACATACACGCCTCAACTCGAGGTTTCTGACCAAAGGAAGAGAACTCAAACCATAAACGACTTTTTTTTAGAATTTTGATTCATCAGATAATCAGGGAGAATTAGATTCACCTCAAAACAATTCAGTTATTGATTTTACAAATCGATGGACTTCTTTCAAACCCAATTACGTGACTAGACCAAAGATCATGCTCCAAAGTCCAATTTAGCAACTATCTCGGCCCATAACTGTTTAGAGAAAATTTTGGGTCTATTATGGTTCCAACAAGCCCAAGATTGGAGAAAATTTTCATTGCATCCTCAAGATACCCCCCATTTTCTAAAATGAGTCTTGGTTCTATATATGGAAAATTCTAGTCTCGCTTGGTTTAAGAGCTTCCAGTCTTATGTGTTGTGACCAGAAAAGATAATTAGGAGACTGAAAAATCATGGAATCATTCAGAAGCTGTCAGGATACAAGAGTCTAATACAAGAGATTAAAGGATGCAATTATTGGGTTGTTTCAAGAAGTTTTGAGTTAGGAAAACATTCAAAAGTGCATGATACCCATCAAGACCAGCCCCTTTCGAGCATGTGATAGGTTTTAAGTTTTAATCCGTAATACAACTCCAAGTGCATAGCAAATCGAGTATTAGTTGGGTATCGAATCTTCAGGCAAGTGAGATTAACATGCTAGGAATACATGAGACATTTAAATATAGGGAGGCACTAATTAGGTTTTCGATTGGTTATTTAATAATCTAATTGTAGAGAAAGTAACGACGAGTAAATTCAATAAATAAGATATATGGACAGTGGACAAGGCATTCGATTCGGGACGATCTTTCATTGACTAATGATTCTACTGATTCAATTAGATAAATTTCTGAGAGTTAGAATACTATCTAGTAGACTGATCCACTCTCGTCGTAACACTCCATTCACCAGCCTATAGACTAAAAGTCTTTTGCATAGCAATCTATCGACTAGCAATCATTGAGTTCGAGTCTAACCTAGTGCACCTATCATCCTAGACATCAACTCTCATTGGCTAAGATGCAATAATCATATTCAGGCCTACCTACATGTTCTGTCTACACTTATCACTAGCAAAACATCATCGATCTAAGAATTGATTAGCTACTTCAATCCCTAACATTAAGCATATCATAAACATCATGGATTTATCATCTAATCTACTAAACAATCCTAGGTCAATATCAGATTCCCCTAATCTACCTTACTTATGATCTATACAGAAAACTACTCAAACATATTCAAATAAACAGCAAGCATAATGAAATAGAAACAATGAAACATAAGAGAAGAGGTAGGATAAAGAAATTATTCACTAGAAACCAAGAGTGCAAGAACAAGAGTTGAAAGAAAAATCTCCTCTCTTTAAAAAAGGCCACAACAAGAAACTAGAATAAAAATTAGGTTAAATGTGTTTTGCAATGGTTTATATAATATCTCTAGAAAACAGGTTTAATCACGGGACAAACCGGGTTAACTTAAAATAGGTTTAGGAGAGTTTGGGCTCGGATTGGCCCGAGATCAGCCAGCTGAGATTGGCCAGCTGAGATCGGCCTGATGGCCGATCTTCCGATGGGCAATGAATTGGATGAGGTTGGCCTGAGACCAGCCAGCTGAGATCGGCCTGATGGTCGATCTTAGGATGGACTAGAAGTTGGCTCGAGATCGGCAAGCTGAGATCGGCCTGATGGCTGATCTCTTGATTGGCAGGTTGTTAGCTTGAGAGCGACCAGCTGAGAACAGCCTGATGGCTGATCTCGTGGCTTTCAGGAGACTCTTTGGTTAGTTTTTGTCGCAGGATTCCATCTAACTTCTCGTTGTACCTGAAAACATCGAGAAGATATGCAATATGCAAAATACATGTTCTAACCTATATAATGCAATGTCAAATGCAAATGAACGTGAATGGGTGTATAGAATGCCTAGAATGCTAATGAAGACAAAAATATGGTGAAATGCATGGTGAAATAATGCAAAAACCATGGTTATGAGGATGATAAAGACCCAAGAAAACCCAAATTAAATGGTGTATTTTTCTTCCTAAGAAAAGTGACAAAATACATGAAGAGTCATTTGAAGATCAAAAGTTATTCCACTCTCATTTAATCTCTTCCATTTAATTTTAGTTTTTGTCTAGCTTCTAGATTATTTACTTGTAGCTTCGAATACAAATTTCTACTACTGTAAATAAGCGTATTTTCCTTTAGAGAAAGCATTCAACAAACATTCATAAATAAATTTCTTCTTTTAATAAAGTTTCTCTTTTGTTCCTTGTGAACAATTCGATCTTTTGGTGTATAATATCAAAAAATCACTTCAATAAATCAAGAGGTTCTTTACCTCTCTATGTCACCACTCACCATCTAAGGATTGAAGTTTTATTGTAAGATAGTCTCATACATAGGAAAATACATCATTTGTTGGAGCTACATGCAACTACTCTCTAAGGATTCAACTGCCTAATTTGTTTATTTTTATTTAAGATAATTCAGGCATTGGGAGTAACCCCCATTGTTGGTGCTACATGAATTTAGACAAATTTAGGATTATCCAAACCTTTCTTAGAGTGTGATCTTATAGAGTGTAATTTTCGAAAGCATACGATCCAACATCGTATCATGATCATTCCATCCTTACAATTTTTATAAAAATAAGACTCATCCTAGAAATAGTGTATGACATCTCACAAGAACTTTTTCTTGTTGTTCCCTGTGAAGTTTACCGGTTACTCATTCGCTGCAAGGTAGTTGGCAATCGCACTATACCACAGAAGCAGAAGGTACTTTGCTGAGACTGCGTATCTATCTGCATACACTACTAAAAGTGCATAAACAGTCTCCTCGGGAAAACTTTCATCTAATGGTAAAGGCTCATCCACTCTCAGCATAGTTAGGTGATCAGCAACCCTATTCTCAATCTCTTTCTTGTGTTTAATCTCCACATCAAATTCATATAACAACATAATCTATAGCAGTAATCTTGGTTTTTCATCTTTCTTATACAATAGGTGTTTCAAAGTAGCATGATCTGTATGCACTATCTCCTTTGAACCAACCAAATACGACCTGAAATTTCAAATGCAGATACAATAGCTAGAAGCACTTTTTCAGTGACCGCATAGTTTTTCTAAGCTTTGCCTAAGTCTTGATGGAATAGTAGATAGCATGTAGCTTCTTGTCTGTTTTCTATCCTAAGACTGCGCCGACAACATAATCACTAGCATTACACATCATTCTAGTTTGGTGGCTGCACTACTGGGGCACTTAAAGCCTCCTTGATCATCTGAAAGGATTGAAAACAATCATCATTGTAATTAAATTTAACATCTTTATAGAGAAACTGAATGAGAGTTCTGGCTATGTTGGAGAAATCCTCGATGAATCTCCTTGTAGAAACAAGCATGTATTAGAAAGCATCTTTATAGAGGTTGCAGTGTTGTCATCACTTTGATCTTGGCTCTATAGACTTATATGCCCTTTTTTGATACTCGATGTCCAAGAACAATCCTGTGCACCGTGAAGTGATTTTTTCCAATACACTAAGTGTTTCTCCTTGGACTTTTGAAGTACCATGCACAAAAGAAGAACCATATATAGAGAAATCATCCATACAAACCTCCATGATGTCTTCAATTAAAAAAGTGAAAATGGACATTATGTATCTCTGTAATGTGGTTGGGACAATATACATGCCAAATGACATTATGCGATATGCAAAAGTACCGATAAGTAAATGTAGATTTCTCTTGATCAGTAAATATTAATTTTGGCTAACGCCAGAAATTTCATATAATTTGTTTAAAATTTTTATTTGTTTAAATTGAATTACGCAATATATCTTATGTACAGTAAAAAGGTGATGAGGACATCAGGTCGTATGTCCAGCCAGGAGACCAGACTGGCCGACCAGGAAGCTTGCCCGAGACAGCCGGGCCATTTGGCACGTCTCCCGGCCCAAGCGTTACCGCTGGACCCTCGACCAATAGGACCGGACCGATCAGCATTGCCGGCGGAGAGGCCCAAGTGATACAAGCCTCGATTAAAGGCTTATATGCGCGTGGACTGTTTGGAGAAGGTTAGGTGAGAAACTAGACCTTAGACTTCTTGGATAGGGGTTTTTGAGTTGGTATTCGATGGAAAGGTGAAGTGAACCACACGAGAGGTGATGAACCTCATGATAAATCACAAACTTAGAGCTAGCAGGGCTGGTCTCAACTAGATTCTAAGCGCACAAGATTCTTGAGAGAAAACTTGTTGGAAGAAAAGTTCTACTTTATTAATATCAAAAAGGTTGTCGAACTACAATGCTGGAAGGAGCCTTATTAATATGCTCGACAGCTTGACCTACTAGGGTCGACTCAAATAAGAAAAGGAAAATTTACAAAAGTGCACAAAAGGAAAAGATACAAAAGTGTATAATCGAAAAAGGACCTATTCCTAAAATGTCTTTGACTCAATAAATGTAAATATTCTAGATCCTACCGTGCAAAACAGAAAGAGGCAAATATTATTATTGAAAACTTACCTTACTTACCTCACGGCCAAGAAATGGAAGGTGGTCGTCCTTGTAGCATGCACACGCCTTGCTCCTAGTCTTCGACTTGGAGTAGGGTTAAGAATCTTTGGGCCCTGACCTCTCTTGCCACTAAAGCCCAAGTCTATGATGTTCCTTGTGTTGTTGAGAAGCCTTTGGACTCTTCCTTGCACTTCTGGCCCATTGTCCTTAGTCGATCTTCCTCTAGGAGTTTGTCGACCCATAAGCTGAATTTGTGGAAGAGTGCCCTTGATCTGCTTCTTGTCATTGCTCCTTGAGGTACCACTGGTGTAGAGACTTCCTCTAGGTGCATGTCCTGGAGCTGGTAGCTCATCTGGTCCGAGTCTTCTTGTGTAGAAGTGGAAATACGCGTGTACACGGCTGGATCGGCTGGATTGTGCGAGGTACTGGCCGGAATGCCTTCAGGACCGGCCAAGTTGATCCCGGAGTCGGTGGCATCACCAAGGGGACCGGCGGTGTCATCCACGTCGCCACCAAGTGTGCCGGAAGCATGGGCCTCTCCGCCGGCAATGCTGACCGGTCTGGTCGTATTGGTCGAGGGTCCGGCGGTACTGCTTGGTCCGACAGACGTGCCAAATGGCCCGACTGTCTCGAGCAAGCTTCCTGGTCGGCCAGTCTGGTCTCCTGGCTGGATGTACGACCTGATTTCCTCATCATCCCCTCCCTCTTCAGTAGGTTTTGTCTTCAAAACTGGTTCATCTGCATGGAAAGGGGCTAAGTCAGTTACATTGAACGTGTTGGACACATTAAACTCACCTGGGAGCTCGATCCGGTAGGCGTTGTTGTTGATCCTCTCAAGCACTCTGAATGGTCCATCTCCTCTTGGTGCTAGCTTGGAACTCCTTAGGTTTGGGAACCTCTCCTGCCGTAGATGTAGCCACACCCAATCGCCTGGTTGAAAGATCACCTCCTTTCTTCCCTTGTTGACATGAGTCACGTACTGTCCGGTCCTCTTCTCCAAGTTTTCTGCTACCTTCTGGTGTAACTTCCTTATGAACTCTGCCTTGGATACTCCGTTGAGGTTGGTCATCCCAGCTGGTGGCAGTGGCGTTTGCTCCAATGGGGTGAGAGGGTTGAAGCCATATACTACTTCAAATGGTGTCTTCTTGGTTGCTGAGTGCACGGCTCGGTTGGAAGCGAACTCTATGAATGGCAGGCACTCCACCCAAGTCTTTAGGTTCTTCCCTAGTGTAGTCCTGAGAAGAGTTGATAGTGTCCTGTTGACAACTTCAGTTTGGCCATCGGTTTGAGGATGGCAGGTGGTAGAGAAGAGTAGCTTCATGCCTAGCTTCCTCCAAAGGGTCCTCCAGAAATGGCTGAGGAACTTGGTGTCCCTGTCTGATACGATGGTCCTTGGTATTCCATGAAGCTGTACTATCTCCCTAAAGAACAACTCAGCTGTTTGTGTGGCATCATTGACATTGGCACACGGAATGAAGTGTGCCATCTTGGAGAATCTTTCCACCACTACAAAGATTGCATCTTTGTGGTCGATCTTGGGCAGACCTAGAACAAAATCCATTGAGATGTCCACCCATGGATGTGTAGGTATGGGCAGTGGGAGATACAACCCGTGAGGTTGCACTCGGGACTTTGCCTTCTTGCAAGTGATGCATCTTGCACAATGAGCTTCTACTGTCCTCTTGATGTGTGGCCAGTAGAAGTGCTCCTTGACCACTGCTAGAGTCTTGTCGACAGCAAAGTGGCCCATGAGTCCTCCTCCATGAGCTTCTCGGATGATAAGCTCCCTCAATGATCCTTGTGGTATGCACAACCTTCTCTCTCGGAACAAGAATCCCTCATGGATGTAAAACTTGCCATGACTCCTTGTGCCACACTCCTTGTAGCTCTCAGCAAAGTCAGGATCATCCTTGTATAGGTCCTTGATGTGCTCAAATCCTAGGACCTTTGCCTCCTTGGTTGATATCAAGGCAAACCTCCTTGATAATGCATCGGCTACCACATTTTCTTTGCCCTTCTTGTACTTGATGACGTACGGGAAGGTTTCTATGAATTCCATCCACCTGGCATGTCTCCTCTTGAGATTGGTTTGCCCTCTGAGGTGTTTGAGAGTCTCATGATTAGTGTGGATCACAAACTCCTTGGACAGCAAGTAATGGTGCCAAGTCTCCAATGCTCGGACAAGGGCATAAATCTCCTTATCATAAGTGGGGTAGTTCAGTGAGGCACCACCTAGCTTCTCACTGAAGTATGCCACTGGTCTACCTCCTTGGGTTAGCACGGCTCCTATGCCTATTCCAGAGGCATCACACTCCACTTGAAACGTCTTGTTGAAGTCAGGCAGGACTAGCACGGGTGCATGTGTAAGGCTATCCTTCAAGGCCTGGAATGCCTTCTCTTGAGCTTCTCCTCAGCTGAATCCCATGTTCTTCTTCACTACTGCCGTCAATGGTGAGGCAATACTGCTGAAGTTGGGCACAAATCTCCTATAGAAGCTGGCCAGTCCATGGAAGCTCCTCACTTTGCTGATGTTGCCTGGTGTTGGCCATTCTTGTATAGCTCGAATCTTCTCCTCATCAACCTGTAGGCCCTGTGAACTTATAACAAAACCTAAAAAGACAAGCTTATCAGTACAAAAGGTGCATTTCTTGAGATTGGCATAAAGCTCTTCTTGTCGAAGGGTTTTAAGTACCATCTCAAGATGTGTGAGGTGTTCCCGTAGGCACTTACTATAAACTAATATATCATCAAAGTAAATCACTACAAACTTACTGATGTACGCCCTAAGAACTTGGTTCATAAGGCGCATGAAGGTGCTTAGGGCATTAGTCAAGCCGAATGGCATGACTGTCCACTCGTATAGCCCTTGCTTTGTCTTGAAAGCAGTCTTCCATTCATCACTTTCCTTCATCCTGACCTGGTGGTATCCACTCTTGAGATCTATCTTGGAGAAGACCATGGCTCCACTCAGCTCATCTAGCATGTCATCCAGCCATGGTATTGGATGCATGTACTTGACAGTGATGTTGTTGATTGCTCGGCAGTCCACGCACATTCGCCAAGTCTCATCCTTCTTGGGCACTAGTAGCACTGGTACGGCACATGGACTGAGGCTCTCTCGAACATAGCCTTTCTTCAGGAGCTCCTTGACTTGCTTCTCAAGCTCCTTGGACTCCTCTGGACTCATCCGGTAGGCTGGCCGGTTGGGTAGGGCTGCTCCGGGCACTAGATTAATCTGGTGTTCTATGCCACGTAAAGGAGGCAAGCCTGCTGGTACCTCCTCTGAAAACACATCCTGGAACTTGTTGAGGAGAGTTACTACTTTAGGAGGTAGCTCTACCTATTCTTTCTCTATATTCAACACTTCTTTGAAAACCATTAGTAGCATTAGATCCTTCGAGGCTAAAGCTCTCCAGACATGACTTGGTTGAATGAGAAAATTAGATTTAATGAGCTTCTTTTCCTTACTCATTTGCTGTTGAAGCTCATGTACCTGGGTAGGTGTGAGAGGAGCTAGGCTGACCTTTCTCTTGTCATGCACGAAAGTGTAGAGATTGGTTCGGCCATCATGCCTGGTCTCCTTGTCAAACTGCCATGGTCTTCCTAGTAGAAGGTGGCCAGCTTGCATGGGCACCACATCGCACACGACTTGGTCTTGGTACTTGCCCACACTGAATGGCACAGTGACTTGCTCATGGATCTTGAGCTCCACTTTGTCATCAAGCCATCTCAGTCTATATGGTCGTGGATGCCTTGTCTTCTCTAGACCTAGCTGATCAACCATATATGCACTAGCAACATTAGTGCAAGAACCACCATCTATGATGAGGTTACATACCTTGCCCTTGATGGTGCAACGGCTGTGGAAGATGTTCTCCCTTTGGATGGTCTATGAGGGATCCACCATTGCACTGAGGATGCGTCTAGTGACCAGCACTTCCCCCACATCAGGGTACTCAATGTCACCATATTCCTCTTTTGGTTTATAGTCCTCTTCATCTTGGGACTCATATTCTCCAGCCTCTGTAATCAGCATGACCCGGTTGTTTGGGCACTCCCTTGAGATGTGTCCACGACCCCTACACTTGAAACAAGTGATGTCACGTGATCTTTGAGGGTTAGAAGACTTACCAGGCTCTCTCTGGTCATGGGTGGGTTCAGGAGGCTTGCTCTTGAACCTTGACTTGATTTCTATGCTCTTGCCTTTGTCTACGGGCTTGGGAATGTTGCTTGGTGCCCAAGTATTCTTAGGCTTGCTGTGGATGTCTTGGCTCTTACGTTTGATGTGCTGCTCAGCCTGGACAGATAGGTGGAACAAGTCTTTGAAATCATTGTAGAATTGCCTTTCCACCTTGCGGCTGATTCTTTCTTGGAGTCCATCCAAGAATTGTGCCATCAATGCTTCTTCATCATCATTGAGCTCTAGTATGTTCCTTAGCTTCTGGAACTCTTCATAGTACTCCTCTACTGATCTGGTACCCTGTTTAAGAGTACGAAAAACGACGTTGCAAGTCCCTATGAAAGTAAGGTGGAACAAACCTTTGTCGCATGACATTCTTCATGTCGACCCATGAGTCTATGAGCCTCATTCTTTTCCTCCTTCTGTCAGATACCTCACGATTCCACCAGATGAGGGCATTGTCCGTGAGTTGTGCTACTGCCATTGAGACTCTCCTAGGCCCTGGTTGGTTGTAATGATCAAAGATATGATCCATTCTTCTCTCCCAATCTAGGTAAGCCTCGGGGTCTACTTTTCCTGCAAAACTTGGAGGAGTTAGCTTAACATCAGGATGAGTTACCCGGTTGTACGTGTGTTCATTTCCATCCTCATGATGTCTAGGAGGCATCCTTGGTCTCTGGTGAAGACCATATGGCTTGAAGCCATCATCTTCTGCCTCTGGTTGCCGTGGAGGTCCTCTCGGCCTATGGTGATGGTTATGAGGTTCTGTGTCCTCATCTCCATCTGGCTGGGGTTCCTCCTGTTCGTGCCGTGTCCTAAGGTGCTCAGGACCCTCAGCACGGTCTTGCTCAGCTCTCACGTGCCTTATGGCCTGAAATCTCACCGGTCTTTCCACGCGCTCCAACCTCTCGCCTATTGATGCGAGTTGTGTTTGGAGAGTGGTGAACATGGCCATCATGGCTTCGATTGCTTCTCTATTTTCTTCTGCCATTGCGTACTACAAATATAGAAGACAAGTTATGCTACTCCTAAATTGTTAGGAGGGTTTTGTTTTTATAAGGGATTCGAAAAAAATGCAAAAAAGAAAATTCTAAGAAATGGAAAATTCGAATATATGGAGATTTGAATAAAAGGAAATTTTCTTGACAACTATTGCTAGCTGTCCAATTCGAAATCTTTTGGTATTTTTCCTATTTTGTTTTTCTTTTCTTTTAATTTAACTTAAAATAATAGATATATGATTCTAACAAAAAGGAAAGTCGAATATAGCAATGCAAGAATGATTCTAGAACCTAGTGATGCACGTAGGAACTAGATGCACTCGGTATGAACTTAGATGTTATTTTTTTGATTTTTTGGAATGAAACTTAAACTAATGCAAGAACAAGAAACAAGACAAGCTAAAGGATAGAAACAACCTGGTTTAAGAGCTTTAAGCTCTGATACCAAAATGATACAAGCCTCGATTAAAGGCTTATATGCGCGTAGGCTATTTGGAGAAGGTTATTGACATAGGAAAATCAAATAAGACCTATCTTGACCTACAAGGCAAGTGTGAGCACGAAAATTCAGTTTGAATAACAAAGGAAATGAAAAAGGATGGGTTATTATTAACCACATGGTTGAAATGGTTAAATAGCTACCTTGGGAGAAGAATCAAGGTGAAAAAGTCATGCCCATGCTGCACACAGTCTTGGCAACCACACCAAACAGTCATGCCCATGCTGCACACAGTCTTGGCAACCACACCAAACAGTCATGCCCATGCTGTCTCCTCTCTTCTCATTGGTTGTTGACAGGCTCCTCTTCTATTCAAACTCATCCACAAGTTTGAATTCGTTTTCTTTTGTGTTCACATTGTAAATCCTCTATAAAAGGGCTGTAAAGACTCAATGTATAATATACTCTTAGGAGATTCTTCTCCATAAGTCTAATTCATTTCTCATTTTCTCATACTTCTCTTTGAGTTTTCAGATTCAATTCTTCACATTTCTCCTCTATAATCTCAATATTCTTACAAAGGTTAGGTGCGAAACTCGACCTTAGACTTCTTGGATAGGGGTTTTTGAGTTGGTATTCGATGGAAAGGTGAAGTGAACCACACGAGGGGTGATGAACCTCATGATAAATTACAAACTTAGAGCTAGGAGGGCTGGTCTCAAGTAGATTCTAAGCGCACAAGATTCTTGAGAGAAAACTTGTTAGAAGAAAAGTTCTACTTTATTAATATCAAAAAGGTTGTCAAACTACAATGTTGGAAGGAGCCTTATTAATATGCTCGACAGCTTGACCTACTAGGGTCGACTCAAATAAGAAAAGGAAAATTTACAAAAGTGCACAAAAGGAAAAGATACAAAAGTGTATAATCGAAAAATGACCTATTCCTAAAATATCTTTGACTCAATAAATGTAAATACTCTAGATCCTATCCTGCAAAACAGAAAGAGGCAAATATTCTTATTGAAAACTTACCTTACTTACCTCACGGTCAAGAAATAGAAGGTGGCCGTCCTTGTGGCATGCACGCGCCTTGCTCCTTGTCTTCGACTTGGAGTAGGGTTAAGAATCTTTGGGCCCTGACCTCTCTTGCCACTAAAGCCCAAGTCTATGATGTTCCTTGTGTTGTTGAGAAGCCTTTGGACTCTTCCTTGCACTTCTGGCCCATTGTCCTTAGTCGATCTTCCTCTAGGAGTTTGTCGACCCATAAGCTGAATTTGTGGAAGAGTGCCCTTGATCTGCTTCTTGTCATTGCTCCTTGAGGTACCACTGGTGTAGAGACTTCCTCTAGGTGCATGTCCTGGAGCTGGTAGCTCATCTGGTCTGAGTCTTCTTGTGTAGAAGTGGAAATGCGCGTGTACTTGGCTGGATCGGTTGTACCGGCTGGATTGTGCGAGGTACTGGCTGGAATGCCTTCAGGACCGGCCAAGTTGATCCCGGAGTTGGTGGCATCTCCAAGGGGATCGGCGGTGTCATCCACGTCGCCACCATGTGTGCCGGAAGCTTGGGCCTCTCCGCCGGTAATGCTGACCGGTCTGGTCCTATTGGTCGAGGGTCCGGCGGTACTGTTTGGTCCGGCAGACGTGCCAAATGGCCCGGCTGTCTCGGGCAAGCTTCTTGGTCGGCCAATCTGGTCTCCTGGCTGGATGTACGACCGGACGTCCTCATCACCAAGCGTTCAGCACAATTGTTGGCGATGTGGATGACACCGCTGGTCCACCTGGTGACGCCGCCGTCTCCGGGATCAACTTGGCCGGTCCTGAAGGCATTCCGGCCAGTACTTCGCACAGTCCAGCCGGTACAGCCGATCCAGCCAAGTGCACGAGCATTTCAACTTCTACACAAGGAAACTCGGACCAGATAAGCTACCAGCTTCAGGACATGCATCTAGAGGAAGTCTCCACACCAGTAGTGCCACCATGAGCAATGACAAGGAGCAGATCAAGAGCACTCTTCCACAAGTTCAACTTATGGGTCGACAAGCTCCTAGAGCAAGATCGACTAAGGACAATGGGCCAGAAGTGCAAAGAAGAGTCCAAAGGCTTCTCAACAATGCAAGGGACTTCAGAGACTTGGGCTTTAGTGGCAAGAGAGGTCAGAGCCCAAAGATTCCTAACCCTACTCCAAGTCGAAGACTAGGAGCAAGGCGCGTGCATGCCACAAGGACGGCCACCTTCCATTTCTTGGCCGTGAGGTAAGTAAAGTAAGTTTTCAATAAGAATATTTGCCTCTTTCTGTTTTGCAGGGTAGGATCTAGAATATTTACATTTTTGAGTCAAAGACATTTTAGGAATAGGTCCTTTTTCGGTTATGCACTTTTGTACATTTTCCATTTGTGCACTTTTGTAATCTTTCCTTTTCTTTCTTTGAGTCGACCCTAGAAGGTCAAGCTGTCGAGCATATTAATAAGGCTCCTTCCAGTATTGTTGTTCGACAACCTTTTTGATATTAATAAAGTAGAACTTTCTTCCAAAACGTTTTCTCTCTAAGAATCTTGTGCGCTTAGAACCTAGTTGAGACCAGCCCTACTAACTCTAAGTTTGTGATTTATCACGAGGTTCATCACCCCTCGTGTGGTTCACTTCACCTTTCCATCAAATACCAACCCAAAAACCCCTATCCAAGAAGTCTAAAGTCGTCTCACCTAACCTTCTCCAAACAGCCCACGCGCATATAAGCCTTGAATCGAGGCTTGTATCATTTTGGTATCCGAGGTTAAAGCTCTTAAACCAGGTTGTTTCTATCCTTTAACTTGTATTGTTTCTTGTTCTTGCATTAGTTTAAGTTTCATTCAAGAAAATCAAAAAAAAAACATCTAAGTTCATACCGAGTGCATCTAGTTCCTACGTGCATCACTAGGTTCTAGAATCATT
Source organism: Pugionium cornutum (assembly GCA_018901935.1). NCBI lineage: Eukaryota > Viridiplantae > Streptophyta > Magnoliopsida > Brassicales > Brassicaceae > Pugionium > Pugionium cornutum. Next base: position 30,064,451 of record CM032160.1, on the reverse strand, counting down.
TTTGTATTACTATTTTTGACTTTCCTTTTTGTTAGAATCATATTTCTATTATTTTTAAGTTAAATTAAGAGAAAAGAAAAATAAAATAGGAAAAATACCAAAAGAATTCGAATTGGACAGCTAGCAATAGTTGTCAAAAAAATTTCCTTTTTATTCAAATCTTCATATCTTCGAATTTTCCATTTCTCAGATTTTTTTCCTTTTGCATTTTTTTCGAATCCCCTTATAAAAGAAAATCCTCCTAATAATTTAGGAGCACCATAACTTGTCTTCTTTCCTTGTAGTACGCAATGGCAATAAAAATAGAGAAGCAACCGAAGCCATGATTGCCATGTTCACCACCCTCCAAACGCAACTCGCATCAATAGGCGAGAGATTGGAGTGCGTGGAGAGGCCTATGAGATTCCAGGCCATAAGGCACGTGAGAGCTTAGCAAGACCGTGCTGAGGGTCCTGAGCACGTTAGGACACAGCACGAACAGGAGGAGCCCCAGCCAGATGGAGATGAGGACACACAACCTCATAACCATCACCATAGGCCGAGAGGACCTCCACGGCAACTAGAGGCAGAAGATGATGGCTTCGAGCCATATGGTCTTCACCAAAGACCAAGGATGCCTCCTAGACATCATGAGGATGGAGATGAACACGCCTACAACCGGGTAACTCATCCTGATGTTAAGCTAACTCCTCCAAGTTTTGCAGGAAAAGTAGACCCTGAGGCTTACCTAGATTGGGAGAGAAGAATGGATCATATCTTTGATCATTACAACCAACCAGAGCCTAGGAGAGTCTCAATGGTAGTAGCATAACTCACGGACAATGCCCTCATGTGGTGGGATCGTGAGGTATCTGACAGAAGGAGGAAAAGAATGAGGCCCATAGACTCATGGGTCGACATGAAAGATGTCATGCGACAAAGGTTTGTTCCACCTTACTTTCATAGGGACTTGCAACGTCGTTTTCGTACTCTTAAGCAGGGTACCAGATCAGTAGAGGAGTACTATGAAGAGTTCGAGAAGCTAAGGAACAGGCTGGAACTCAATGATGATGAAGAAGCTTTGATGGCACAATTCTTAGATGGACTCCAAGAAAGAATCAGCCGCAAGGTGGAAAGGCAAATCTATAATGACTTCAAAGACTTGTTCCGCCTATCTGTCCAGGCTGAGCAGCACATCAAACGTAAGCGCCAAGACATACGCAGCAAGCCTAAGACGCCTTGGGCACCAAGGAACATTCCTAAGCCCGTAGACAAAGGCAAGAGCATAGAGATCGAGTCAAAGTTCAGGAGCAAGCCTCGTGAACCAACCCATGACCAGAGAGAGCCTAGTAAGTCTTCTAACCCTCAAAGATCATGTGACATCACTTGTTTCAAGTGTAGGGGTCGTGGACACATCTCAAGGGAGTGCCCAAACAACCGGGTCATGCTGATTACGGAGGCTGGAGAGTATGAGCCCCAGGATGAAGAGGACTATGAACCAGAAGGAGAATATGGTGACATTGAGTACCCTGATGTGGGGGACGTGCTAGTCACTAGACGCATCCTCAATGCAATGGTGGATCCTTCAGAGACCATCCAAAGGGAGAACATCTTCCACAGCCGTTGCACCATCAAGGGCAAGGTATGTAACCTCATCATAGATGGTGGTTCTTGCACTAACGTTGCTAGTGCATACATGGTTGATAAGCTAGGTCTAGAGAAGACAAGGCATCCTCGACCATTTAGACTGAGATGGTTCGATGACAAAGTGGTGCTCAAGATCCATGAGCAAGTCACTGTGCCATTCAGTGTGGGCAAGTACCAAGACCAAGTCGTGTGCGATGTGGTGCCCATGCAAGCTGGCCACCTTCTACTAGGAAGACCATGGCAGTTTGACAAGGAGACCAGGCATGATGGCCGAACCAATCCCTACACTTTCGTGCATGACAAGAGAAAGGTCAGCCTAGCTCCTCTCACACCTGCCCAGGTACATGAGCTTCAACAGCAAATGAGTAAGGAAAATAAGCTCATTAAATCTAATTTTCTTATTCCACCAAGTCATGTCCGGAGAGCTTTAGCCTCAAAGGATCTAATGCTACTAATGGTTTTTAAAGAAGTGTTGAATGTAGAGAAAGAACAGGTAGAGCTACCTCCTGAAGTAGCAACTCTCCTCAACAAGTTCCAGGATGTGTTCCCGGAAGAGATACCAGCATGCTTACCTCCCCTACGAGGCATAGAGCACCAGATCGACCTCGTGCCCGGAGCAGCCCTGCCCAACCGGCCAGCCTACCGGATGAGTCCAGAGGAGTCCAAGGAACTTGAGAGGCAAGTCAAGGAGCTCCTGGAGAAAGGCTATGTTCGAGAGAGCCTCAGTACATGTGCGTGGACTGCCGAGCAATCAACAACATCACAGTCAAGTACCGGCATCCGATACCACGGCTAGATGACATGCTAGATGAGCTGAGTGGAGCCACGGTCTTCTCCAAGATAGACCTCAAGAGTGGATACCACCAGGCCAGGATGAAGGAAGGTGATGAATGGAAGACTGCTTTCAAGACAAAGCAAGGGCTATACGAGTGGACAGTCATGCCATTCGGCTTGACTAATGCCCTAAGCACCTTCATGCGCCTTATGAACCAAGTTCTTAGGGCGTACATCAGTAAGTTTGTAGTGGTCTACTTTGATGATATACTAGTTTATAGTAAGTTCCTACGGGAACACCTCACACATCTTGAGATGGTACTTAAAACCCTTCGATATGAAGAGCTTTATGCCAATCTCAAGAAGTGCATCTTTTGTACTGATAAACTTGTCTTTTTAGGTTTTGTTATAAGTTCACAGGACCTACAGGTTGATGAAGAGAAGATTCGAGCCTTACAAGAATGGCCAACAACAGGCAACATCAGCCAAGTGAGGAGCTTCCACGGATTGGCAGCTTCTATAGGAGATTCGTGCCCAACTTCAGCAGTATTGCCTCAGCATTGACGGCAGTAGTAAATAAGAATGTGGGATTCAGCTGGGGAGAAGCTCAGGAGAAGGCATTCCACGCCTTGAAGGACAGCCTTACACATGCACCAGTGCTAGTCCTGCCCGACTTCAACAAGACGTTTGAAGTGGAGTGTGATGCCTCTGGAATAGGCATAAGAGCAGTGCTAACCCAAGGAGGGAGACCAGTGGCATACTTCAGTGAGAAGCTAGGTGGTGCCTCACTGAACTACCCCACTTACGACAAGGAGCTTTATGCCCTTGTCCGAGCATTGGAGACTTGGCAGCATTACTTGCTGTCCAAGGAGTTTGTGATCCACACTAATCATGAGACTCTCAAACACCTCAGAGAGCAAACCAATCTCAAGAGGAGACACGCCAGGAGGATGGAGTTCATAGAGACCTTCTCGTACGTCATCAAGTACAAGAAGGGCAAAGACAATGTGGTAGCCGATGCACTATCAAGGAGGTTTGTCTTGATATCCACCATGGAGGCAAAGGTCCTAGGATTCGAGCACATCAAGGACCAATACAAGGATGATCCTGACTTTCCTGAAAGCTACAAGGAGTGTGGCACAGGGAGTCATGGCAAGTTTTACATCCATGAGGGATTCTTGTTCCGAGAGAGAAGGTTGTGCATACGACAAGGATCATTAAGGGAGCTTATCATCTGAGAAGCTCATGGAGGAGGACTCATGGGCCACTTTGGTGTCGACAAGACTCTAGCAGTGGTCAAGGAGCACTTCTACTGGCCACACATCAAGAGGCCAGTAGAAGCTCATTGTGCAAGGTGCATCACTTGCAAGAAGTCCCGAGTGCAACCTCACGGGTTGTATCTCCCACTGCCCATACCTACACATCCATGGGTGGACATCTCAATGGATTTTGTTCTAGGTCTGCCCAAGATCGACCACAAAGATGCAATCTTTGTAGTGGTGGAAAGATTCTCCAAGATGGCACACTTCATTCCGTGTGCCAATGTCAATGATGCCACACAAACAGCTGAGTTGTTCTTTAGGGAGATAGTACAGCTTCATGGAATACCAAGGACCATCGTATCAGACAGGGACACCAAGTTCCTCAGCCATTTCTGGAGGACCCTTTGGAGGAAGCTAGGCATGAAGCTACTCTTCTCTACCACCTGCCATCCTCAAACCGATGGCCAAACTGAAGTTGTCAACAGGACACTATCAACTCTTCTCAGGACTACACTAGGGAAGAACCTAAAGACTTGGGTGGAGTGCCTGCCATTCATAGAGTTCGCTTCCAACCGAGCCGTGCACTCAGCAACCAAGAAGACACCATTTGAAGTAGTATACGGCTTCAACCCTCTCACCCCATTGGAGCAACCGCCACTGCCACCAGTAGAGATGACCAACCTCAACGGAGCATCCAAGGTAGAATTCATAAGGAAGTTACACCAGAAGGTAGCAGAGAACTTGGAGAAGAGGACCGGGCAGTACGTGACTCATGCCAACAAGGGAAGAAAGGAGGTGATCTTTCAACCAGGCGATTGGGTGTGGTTACACCTACGACAGGAGAGGTTCCCCAACCTAAGGAGTTCCAAGCTAGCACCAAGAGGACCAGTTTTGACTTAGCCCCTTTCCATGTGAGTTTAATGTGTCCAACACCTTCAACGTTACTGACTTAGCCCTTTTCCATGTAGATGAACCAGTTTTGAGATCAAAACCTACTGAAGAGGGAGGGGATGATGAGGACATCAGGTCCTATGTCCAGCAAGGAGACTAGACTGGCCGACCAGGAAGCTTGCCCGAGATAGCCGGGCCATTTGACACGTCTGCCGGCCCAAGCGGTACCGCCGGACCCTTGACCAATAGGACCGGACCGATCAGCTTTGCCGGTAGAGAGGCCCAAGCGTCCGGCAAAATTGGTGGCGACGTGGATGACACCGCCGGTCCCCCTGGTGACGCCGCCGACTCCGGGATCAACTTGGCCTGTCCTGAAGGCATTCCAGCCAGTACCTCACACAGTCCAGCCGGTACAGCCGATCTAGTTGAGTGCACGAGCATTTCAACTTCTACACAAGGAAACTCGGACCAGATAAGCTACCAGCTTCAGGACATGCATCTAGAGGAAGTCTCCACACCAGTAGTGCCACCATGAGCAATGACAAGGAGCAGATCAAGAGCACTCTTCCACAAGTTCAACTTATGGGTCGACAAGCTCCTAGAGCAAGATCGACTAAGGACAATGGGCCAGAAGTGCAAAGAAGAGTCCAAAGGCTTCTCAACAATGCAAGGGACTTCAGAGACTTGGGCCTTAGTGGCAAGAGAGGTCAGAGCCCAAAGATTCCTAACCCTACTCCAAGTCGAAGACTAGGAGCAAGGCGCGTGCATGCCACAAGGACGGCCACCTTCCATTTCTTGGCCGTGAGGTAAGTAAGGTAAGTTTTCAATGAGAATATTTGCCTCTTTCTGTTTTGCAGGGTAGGATCTATAATATTTACATTTTTTTGAGTCAAAGACATTTTAGGAATAGGTCCTTTTTCGGTTATGCACTTTTGTACATTTTCCATTTGTGCACTTTTGTAATCTTTCCTTTTCTTTCTTTGAGTCGACCCTAGAAGGTCAAGCTGTCGAGCATATTAATAAAGCTCCTTCCAGCATTGTAGTTTGACAACCTTTTTGATATTAATAAAGTAGAACTTTCTTCCAACAAGTTTTCTCTCTATAAATCTTGTGCGCTTAGAACCTAGTTGAGACCAGCCCTCTTAGCTCTAAGTTTGTGATTTATCACGAGGTTCATCACCCCTCGTGTGGTTCACTTCACCTTTCCATCGAATACCAACCCAAAAACCCCTATCCAAGAAGTCTAAGGTCGAGTTTCTCACCTAACCTTCTCCAAACAGCCCACGCGCATATAAGCCTTGAATCGAGGCTTGTATCAAAAGGCATGATGCATTTTGTTGATGGTGAATTTGATATTTCCTCTGCAACATTCCTAACCTCCTCTCTATTGACATAGGAAAATCAAATAAGACCTATCTTGACCTACAAGGCAAGTGTGAGCACGAAAATTCAGTTTGAATAACAAGGGAAATGAAAAAGGATGGGTTATTATTAACCACATGGTTGAAATGGTTAAATAGCTACCTTGGGAGAAGAATCAAGGTGGAAAAGTCATGCCCATGCTGCACACAGTCTTGGCAACCACACCAAACAGTCATGCCCATGCTGCACACAGTCTTGGCAACCACACCAAACAGTCATGCCCATGCTGTCTCCTCTCTTCTCATTGGTTGATGACAGGCTCATCCTCTATTCAAACTCATCCACAAGTTTGAATTCGTTTTCTTTTGTGTTCACATTGTAAATCCTCTATAAAACGGCTGTAAAGACTCAATGTATAATATACTCTTAGGAGATTCTTCTCCATAAGTCTAAGTCATTTCTCATTTTCTCATACTTCTCTTTGAGTTTTCAGATTCAATTCTTCACATTTCTCCTCTATAATCTCAATATTCTTACATGGTATCAGAGCATAAGATCATTCTCTTATCTTTTCTACTCAAATCTCTCAGTTTCTAATCTAAAATTGTGTCAAAAATCTCTCAGTCTTTAGACTAAAAACTCACGGTTTCATTCAACCATAAAAGCTGCTTCCTTTGAGCTCTTCAAAGCCTAACAATGGAGGATACAGTTCAAATTAGTTCCAGCCTGAAACCTACGGTGATAGCAGTAGTTCTCAAAGGCTTGAACTACACATTATGGTCAAGAACCATCAAGACAGCCATTTGTGGTAAAGGACTTTGGAATCACATCTTGGAGGATAATACTCCATCTATAGATGATCCAAAGGAGAAGAAGGATGAGGCAACAAGAAAAGAAGAAGCTAGGTGGTTCCAAGAAGATCAATCAGTCCTTTGATTCCTCCAAAATTCATTGGACCCATCCATTCTTGAAGCTTATTCACATTGTGAAACTGCCAAGTCTCTTTGGGACACTCTCAAGAGGGTGTATGGGGATGTTTCAAACCTCAGCCGTGTGTATGAGGTTAAGAAGGCTCTCAATGATCTACACCAAGAGGATATGGAGTTCACAAAATTCCTTGGCAAGTTCCAGTCAACATGGTCCGAGCTTGACATGTTGAGACCAAGTTCTATGGATCCAAAGGTGCTTAATGAAAGGAAGGAACAAGACAAGATATTTGGGCTCCTTCTCAACCTAAATCCAGCCTTTAAGGATGTGATTAAGTCCATCCTGAGAGAGCCAAAACTCCCTGATTTCAAAGAGGTGTGCTCACGGATTCAAAGGGAGCAAGGCAACATTGGTTTGTTTGGTGGTAAAGGAGAACTAGTCATGGCCAACAAAAGCGTGTTTAAGCAAGAGGATAGGAAAAGTGTGATGTGTGAGCATTGTAAGAGGAATGGCCACATCAAGGACAAGTGCTGGATACTTCATCCTCATCTCAAGCCAAACCGGTTCAAGGATTCAAAGGCTAACATCTCTCAAATGGTTGCGACTGAACCCGCAAGTTCATCCAACCAAGGAGGGGAGCTAGCTATGAATGTATCCATGGAGTATGTTAAGAAGAGTGACTTGGAGGATCTCATCAAGGCCTATGCCTCAAAACTCTCCGGTATCACACTCTACTCCCATAAATCGCTTGATAAACCAGATCATAAGTTGGTAGTGGATTCAGGTGCTTCTCACCATATGATTAGCAATGATAGGTTGTTAAATAACATTGAACCATGTCTAGGACAAGTAACTATAGCTGATGGTAAGGGTATTCCAATTGAAGGAACCGGAAAATTAAGACTATTTGACAAAGAAACTAATGCATTCTTTGTACCTAAATTTAAGTCTAATCTAGTTTCTGTCAAAAAGGCTACTAAAGACCTCAATTGCAATGTTACATTTGGGCCTAACAATGTTTACTTTCAGGATATTAAGAGTGGTAAGATACTTGGAGGTGGTGTAACTCAAGATGAGCTCTATGTTCTTGAAGACCCTCCAAGCAATTTGGATTCCTTAGCTTTCAAATCCTGTGTTTTTGCTAATAAAGATGTCTTATGGCATGCTAGATTAGGACATCCTCATGCTCATGCTTTAAGCTTAATAATTCCTAATGTCGCTTATGATCACTCAGTTTGTGAGGCTTGTATCCTTGGCAAACATTGTCGTGTTGTTTTCCCTAAATCGCCTACAATTTATGAGCATTGCTTTGATTTAGTACATTCCGATGTTTGGACCTCACCTTACATGTCTAGAGATAGGAATAAATACTTTGTGACCTTTATAGATGAGAAATCGAAATATACATGGGTTACATTACTTCCATCTAAAGATAGGGTTTATGAGGCATTTATAAACTTTCATAATTATGTTACTAATCAATTCAATGCCAAGATCAAAGTGTTAAGATCAGATAATGGAGGGAATACACAAGTCAAAGATTCAAAGCTCATCTAAACAAACATGGAATACTACATCAAACTAGCTGTCCACACACACCACAACAAAATGGAGTTGCTGAAAGGAAGAACCGACACTTAATGGAAGTAGCAAGATCCATGATGTTTCATACCAATGTTCCTAAAAGTTTTGGGGAGATGCAGTCTTGGTTGCTTGCTACCTCATCAATCGGATTCCAACCAAAGTCTTGCAAGATATATCCCCATTTGAGGTACTCAATAAAACTAAACCTTCCATTGATCATTTACGTGTATTTGGTTGTGTGTGCTTTGTGTATGTTCCAGGTGATCTAAGAAACAAGTTGGAGGCAAAGAGCATCAAGTGTATGTTCCTTGGATATTCGACAACACAAAAGGGTTATAAGTGCTATGATCCGAGCAACAACAGGACATATGTGTCGAGAGATGTCAAGTTCATAGAAGAACAAAGCTATTATGATCAGAAAGATTGGGAAGGATTGAAGGATCTCTCAAGGTCACCTTCTGATTTGGCTACGAGTTTGAGGTTTCTCTTGAATCATTTGGGAAATGATCTGCCAAAGGATTCAAGACACGAAGAAACAAGAACCTTAAGTAGTTCACAAGATACCCAAGAGAATGAACAAGGGGTGGTAACTCAAGAACCAACTCCAATCCAAGAAGAAGCTATGGCCCAAAATCAAGAACAAGACAACTTGGAAGTGGGTATAGAGGAACCTATTCACCAAATGGAAGAGGAAACGGTTGATGAATTATGCCTTAGATGCTCCATTGAGGTTGGTCATTTCTGTTGGTGGCAGTGGTGTTTGCTCCAAAGGCGTTTTAGGGTTGAATTTGTATACCACTTCAAAAGGGGTCTTTTTGTGGCTGAATGCACTGCTCGGTTGTAAGCAAACTCTATAAATGGTAGACACTCCACCCATGTCTTGAGGTTCTTCCCTAGTGTGGTCTTGAGAAGAGTAGACAAGGTCCGGTTGACTACTTCAGTTTAGCCATCGGTTTGAGGATGGCATGTGTTAGATAAGAGCAGCTTCGTGCCTAGCTTTCTCCAAAGGGTCTTCCTGAAGTGGCTGAGAAATTTGGTGCCTCTGTCTGACACGATGGTCCTTGGCACTCCATGAAGTCTTACTATCTCTTTGAAGAATAGTTCGGTTGTTTGCGTGGCATCATTAACATTGGCACATGGGATGAAATGTGTCATCTTGGAAAATCGGTCCACCACTACAAAGATAACATCCTTGTGGTTGATCTTGGGCAGACCTAAAATGAAGTTCATGGAAATGTCCACCCATGGATGTGTAGGTATGGGCAGAGGGAGATACAACCCGTGAGGGTGCACTCGGGACTTCGCCTTCTTGCAAGTGATGCACCGTGCACAATGGGCTTCTATTGACCTCTTGATGTGTGGCCAACAAAAGTTCTCCTCGACCACTGCTAGTGTCTTGTCGACACCAAAGTGGCCCATAAGACCTCCTCCATGAGCTTCTCGGGTGATAAGCTCTCGTAAAGATCCTTGTGGTATGCACAACCTTCTTTCCCAGAACAAGAACCCATCATGGATATAGAACTCGCCATTACTCCCTGTGCCACACTCCTTGTAGCTCTCAGCAAAGTTAGGATCATCATTATATAGGCCCTTGATGTGCTTGAATCCTAAGACTTTTGCTTTACAGTTTGCTTTCCCTTCGAGCCTGGTCCAAGATATCTATGGCAGTCCAGTCTTTGCTGTTGTATATCTTGTCACTTTAGGCCTTCCATATAAACCATAGAATCTATGGAAATTTCCGAATATCAAATTCCGGTTCCAGTTTCTCGACCGTACGCCATATAAGATGGTCAAGATTCCCAAAAACATTTTCCAAGGGGAAAATGGAAGGTGGATAAGGAATATAGGATAACGCCCATGTTTGGCAAGCCGGTGGGCATTGAAATAGATCATGATTGATGCATTCCGTATTGTGGCCACAAATCTCACACGTCGCTTCTTCTCGAATATGTCGGTAGTGAAGAAGCCCATGAGTAGCTAAAGCCCCGGATAGGGATTGCCAGAGGAAATGTTGGGTTTTCCTCGGGATTTTGATTTTCCAAACAGCCTGTTTAAGTGGAGAGATCAATGGGCGCTGGAGTAAAAACTGTATTTTGGGTGACCCCCCTCTCTGAAGAGTCTGATATCCCGATTTAACAGTGTATTCCCCTACTTTTGTGAAATGCCAGCGGAACTTACTTCGTTCCATCCGATTAGATGGTGTGATAGAGGTAATTACCTTTACATCCTCCGAAGTAAATTTCCTCCTTAGTTCTTGGATGTTCCAGTGTCCATTGTCTGCTTGAATCATATTTGATATCCTTAGCGTGGAGTTTTGAGATTGAAGAAGGTTTTGAGGGGCTCTTGGGCATATGTCGGGAATACAAGGATCCAACCATATTTGTGCTTCATCCTTCGTGCCCAATATTTTCCTTGCTCATTTTGCTATTAGGTCTTTGGCAAACCAAATGCTACTCCACCGGAAGGATGTCCGATATGGTTTCTGTGCCTGGAAATGTGGGGTTTTTTGAAATATTGGCCCTTTAGGACTCGGGCCACGAGCGAGGCAGGATTTTTATCTAGGCGCCGTAGCTGCTTGCCTAGGAGTGCGTTATTGAGATCTTCAAGGTTTTTGAAGCCAATTCCACCCTCAAATTTGGGGAGACATAGTGTTTCCCACGAGAGCTAGTGGATGCCTAGCGTAGAACCACCCATGGACCACCAAAAATTGCTAAGTGCACTGGTAAGCTTTTTGCACAAGGTCTTCGGAAATCGAAAGCATGACATCACATAAGTTGGGATGGCCATCACCATTGATTTTATCATAAGCCACCTCCGGAGAGGAGTCTAGTCGAGCATCCATTTATTTTTTGCTTGATTTGGTCTTTGACATAGGCAAATATTTGGGTTTTTGATCCTTTGAGGTTTTCTGGGATCTTCAGATATTTTCCTATGGCTCTGTCTCCTTGAATCCCCATTTCGTTTTTGATAGCTGACTTAACAATGTCAGGTACCTTTTTTCCAAACACTAAGGTCGATTTGTCATAGTTGATCTGCTTGCCCGAGACCTTGCAATAATCATCCAACATTTTGGAAATTGTGACGCACTGATCAATAGAGGCTTTACAGAAAACAAGTTGTCATCTGCAAAGAGTAAGTGTGAGATGGGTGGACTTGTGCGAGCGATGTGGATGCATGTGATGTCTTTCGTTGCTTTGCCACGATCAAATTCGCAATTAGTACTTTTGTGCACAAGATGAATATATATGGCAAAAGGAGGTCTCCTTGCCGTATTCCACGGAGAGGAGTCACGCGTCCCTTCGGTGTTCCATTTATTAGCACATGATAGGTGACTATGTTAATACATGTCATAATCTAATTTATCCACCTTTTTGTGAATCACATGTCATGCCATAAAAAATTCTATTCTACTCTGTCATAGGCCTTGATCATGTCCGTCTTGATTGCTAGGTATCCTGCTTGACAAGCCGGTTTTGAGCTTAAGGTGTGGAAAATCTTTTGTGCTATAAGAATGTTATCTGAAATTGCCCGACCCGAGACAAAAGCTATCTAGGTTTCTGAGATCAGCATTGGCAGAAATTCCTTCATCCTATTGCATAGTACTTTTTATATAATCTTGTAGCAAACGTTACATAGGCTGATAGGACAAAATTCTATCATCGATCAGGGTTTGTCTTTTTTTGGTATGAGACATATGTTTGTCTCGTTCAGTTCAGGATCCAGGAGCCCGTGTAGCATGAAATCCTTAACCATTTTCAACAAATCATCTCCCCAAAAATTCCATAATTTTTGGAAGAAGAGAGCTTTCTCCGGGTGCATTGAGAAAATAGCTTCTTTTACCTCCCCTTTCGACAATGGTCTTACTATACATGTATTCATTTCTGAGGAGACTCAAGAGGATACGTGGGCCAGAGAGGTCTAAAGGTCACTAACTTGAGAGGATGAGAATAGCTCTTGAAAATATTCCAGCGCTATGGCTTCCACTTTTGCTTCCTTCTCCATCCAGACCCCCATTTTTATCTTCCAGACCCTAGATTCGGTTTCTTGCGCGGCGTTTTTTGGTAGATGCATGGAAAAATTTGGTATTTTGATCATCTTGTTTTAACCAGAAGGCCCTCGTTTTTTGTTGCCAAAAAACTTCTTCCTCGAAGATAGCATTGCATAGTTTTTGATTTATTTCATTCATCTCTTTTGTTGTTGTCGAGTCACCCGATTATGCCTCTTCAAGCTTTTGTTTAAGCTCCTCCATGGTCTTGGATGAATCTAACCTTTCTGATACAAGTCCTAAATCAATGCCGTAACACTCGCGGACTGGTTGGAGAAGATTAGGCGAGAAACTCTGTCGTAGGCTTCTGGATAGGGGTTTTCTGGTGGGTATTAGGTGGAGAGGTGAAGTGAACCACACGATAGGTGATGAACCTTGTGATAAATCACAACTTAGAAGCTAGGAGAACTGGTCTCAGCTAGGGTTCTGAGCGAGAGAGTTTTAGGAGAAAACTCGTAGGAAAAAAGTTCTATCTTTATTAATAATCAAAAGTTGTCGAACTACAATGCTGAAGGAGCCTTATTAATATGCTCGGCAGCTTTGATCTTCTATGGTCGACCCAAAATAAAAATGGAAAAGTTACAAAAGTGCATAAGGAAAATTGTAGAAAGGAAATAACCGAAAAAGCACAACTACCTAAATTGTTCTTGACTCAAAAATGGAAAACTACTAATTCCTACCCTACAAAACAAAAAAGGCAAGTATATAATTGAAAACTTACCTTTCTTACCTTTCGGCCAAGAAATGGAAGGTGGCCGACCTTGTGGCATGCACGCGCCTATCTCCTAGCCTTCTACTTGGAGTAGGGTTACGTACGAAATGTTGGGCCTTGACCTCTTTTCCCACGAGAGCCCAAGTCTCTGGACTCCTTTGCAATGTTGAGAAGCCCTTGGATTCTTCCTTGTACTCTTACTGCTCCTTGTCGGTAGTCTTCTAGGAGCTTGTCTACCCACAAGCTGAACTTGTGGAAAAGTGCCCTTGTTCTGCTCCTTGTCATGGCTCCTGGTGGCACCACTGGTGTAGAGACTTCATCCAGGTTCATGCCTTGAAGCTGGTCGCTGAGTTGATCCGATTCTCGTTGTATAGATGTGGAAATGATGGTGCAATCGCGTGAGCCGGCTGGATTGTGCGTGGAGCTGGCCGAGTTGAGATTAGAGCTGGCTAGATTGGTTTGTGAGCCGGCGGCGTCACCAGTTTGGCCGGCGGTGTCATTGACGTCACCGCTAGTTAGGCCGGAGGTTTGGGCCTCTCCGCTGGAAAAGTTGGTCGACCCAGCCTGGCTGATCATAGGGCCGGTGGTATCGCTTGGCCCGGCAGATGCGCCAAATGGCCCGGCTGTCTCGGGCAAGCCTTCTGGTCAGCCATTTTGGTCTATTGGCTGGCCAGAAGATCTGATGCCCTCATCATCCCCTTCCCATTTAGTAGGGGTTGACCTTAAAACTGGCTCATCTGCAAGGAAAGGAACTAAATCAGTTATATTGAATGTGTTAGACACATTAACCTCACCTGGAAGTTCAATCCGATAGGCATTGTTGTTATCCTCTCTAGCACTCTGAATGGTCCATCTCCTCTTGGGACCAGCTTGGAACTCCTTAAGTTGGAGAACATCTCTTGCTGCAGGTGTAGCCACACCCAATCGCCTGGTTGAAAAATCATTTCTCTTCTCCTCTTGTTGGCGTGAGTCACGTACTTTCCGGTCCTCTTCTTCAAGTTCTCTGCTACCTTCTGGTGTATCTTTTTGATGAATTATGCCTTAGATGCTCCATTGAGGTTGGTCATTTCTGTTGGTGGCAGTGGTGTTTGCTCCAAATGCGTTTTAGGGTTGAATTTGTATACCACTTCAAAAGGGGTCTTTTTGTGGCTGAATGCACTGCTCGGTTGTAAGCAAACTCTATAAATGGTAGACACTCCACCCATGTCTTGAGGTTCTTCCCTAGTGTGGTCCTGAGAAGAGTAGACAAGGTCCGGTTGACTACTTCAGTTTAGCCATCGGTTTGAGGATGGCATGTGTTAGATAAGAGCAGCTTCGTGCCTAGCTTTCTCCAAAGGGTCTTCCTGAAGTGGCTGAGAAATTTGGTGCCTCTGTCTGACACGATGGTCCTTGGCACTCCATGAAGTCTTACTATCTCTTTGAAGAATAGTTCGGTTGTTTGCGTGGCATCATTAACATTGGCACATGGGATGAAATGTGCCATCTTGGAAAATCGGTCCACCACTACAAAGATAACATCCTTGTGGTTGATCTTGGGCAGACCTAAAATGAAGTTCATGGAAATGTCCACCCATAGATGTGTAGGTATGGGCAGAGGGAGATACAACCCGTGAGGGTGCACTCGGGACTTCGCCTTCTTGCAAGTGATGCACCGTGCACAATGGGCTTCTATTGACCTCTTGATGTGTGGCCAACAAAAGTTCTCCTCGACCACTGCTAGTGTCTTGTCGACACCAAATTGGCCCATAAGACCTCCTCCATGAGCTTCTCGGGTGATAAGCTCTCGTAAAGATCCTTGTGGTATGCACAACCTTCTTTCCCAGAACAAGAACCCATCATGGATATAGAACTCGCCATGCTTCCATTGTAGATATCAAAGCAAACCTCCTTAATAGTGCATCGGCTACCACATTATCCTTGTCATTCTTGTACTTGATGACGTAAGGGAAGGTCTCTATAAACTCCATCCACCTAGCATGTCTTCTCTTGAGGTTGGTTTGCCCTCTAAGGTGATTGAAAGTCTCGTGATCTGTGTGGATCACAAACTCCTTGGACAATAAATAATGTTGCAAACTCTCCAAATCTCGGACTAGGGCATAGAGCTCCTTATCGTAGGTGGGGTAATTCAGTGAGGCCCAACCTAAGTTCTCATTAAAGTATGCCACTGGCCTTCCTCCTTGGGTTAGCACTACCCTTATACCTATTCCAGAGGCATCACACTCCACTTCAAACGTTTTGTTGAAGTCGGGTAGAACTAGCACTGGTGAATGTGTGAGTCTCTTCAAGACCTGGAATGCCTTCTCTTGAGCTTCTCCCCAGCTAAACTCCACATTCTTTTTCACTACTGCCATCAATGGTGAGGCAATGCTACTGAAGTTGGACATAAATCTCCTATAGAAGCTGGTTAGGCCGTGGAAGCTTCTCACTTGGCTGATGTTGCTCGGTGTTGGCCATTCTTGTATGATTCGAATCTTTTCTTCATCAACCTGTAAGCCCTGTGAACTTACAACAAAGCCTAAAAAAACAACCTTGTCAGTACAAAAGGTGCACTTCTTCATATTGGCATAAAATTCTTCTTGTCAAAGGGTTTTAAGCACCATCTCAAGATGTGTAAGGTGTTCCCGTAGACATTTACTATAAACAAGTATGTCATCAAAATATACTACTACAAACTTACTGATGTACGCCCTAAGAACTTGGTTCATAAGGCGGATGAAGGTGCTTGGGGCATTAGTCAAGCCAAATGGCATGACTATCCACTCGTAGAGCCCTTGCTTTGTATTGAAAGCAGCCTTCCACTCATCACCTTCTTTCATTCTGACCTGATGGTATCCACTCTTGAGGTCTATCATGGAGAAGATCGTGGCTCCACTCAGCTCATCCATCATGTCATACAGTCGTGGTATAGGATGCTGGTACTTGACTATGATGTTGTTGATTGCTCGGCAGTCTATGCACATTCGCCAAGTCCCATCCTTCTTGGGAACTAGCAACACCGGTATGGCACATGGATTGAGGCTCTCTCGAACATAGCCTTTCTCCAGGAGCTCATTAACCTGCTTCTCAAGCTCTCTGGACTCTTCTGGACTCATCCGGTAGCCTGGTCGATTGAGCAAAGCTACTCCGAGCACGAGGTCGATTTGGTGCTTTATGCCGCGTAAGGGAGGCAAGCCTGCTGGTATCTCCTCAGGTAATACATCCTGGAACTTGTTGAGCAGGGTTGCTACTTAAGGAGGTAGCTCTACCTGTTCTTTTTCTACACTCAAAACTTCTTTGAAAACTATTAGTAACATTAGGTCCTTTGAGGCTAAAGCTCTCCAGACATGACACGGTTGAATGTGAAAATTAGACTTAATGAGTTTCTTTTCCTTACTCATTTGTTGTTGTAGCTTGTGTACCTGGGCACGTGTGAGAGGAGCTAGGCTGACCTTTCGCTTATCGTGCACAAATGTGTATAGGTTGGTCCAACCATCATGACTTGTCTCCTTGTCGAACTTCCATGGTCTTCCTAGAAGAAGATGGCCATCTTGCATGGGTACCACGTCACAAACTACTTGGTTCTGGTATCTGCCCACACTGAATGGCACGGTTACTTGCTCATGGGTCTTGAACTCCACCTTGTCATCTAGTCATCTCAGTCGATATGACTGGGGGTGCTTTGTCTTCTCTAGACCTAGCTTATCAACCATATATGCACTAGCCACGTTAGTGCAAGAACCACCATCTAAGATGAGGTTACATACCTTGCCCTTGATGGTGCACCGGTTGTGGAAGATGTTCTCCCTTTGAATGGTATCGGAGGGATCTACCATTGCACTGAGGATGCGTCTAGTGACCAATACTTCTCCCACAACAGGGTACTCTATGTCTCCGTATTTTGCTTTTGGTTCGAAGTTCTCTTCATCTTAAGACTCATATTCTGCAACTTATGTGATCAGCATGACCCGGTTGTTTGGGCACTCCCTTGAGATGTGGCCATGACCCCTACACTTAAAGCTAGTGATATCACGTGATCTTTGAGGGTTAGAAGACTTACTAGGCTCTCTTTGGTCACGAATTTGTTCAGGAGGCTTGCTCTTGAACCGTGATTCTATCTCTATGCTCTTGCCATTGTCTACGGGCTTGGTGCTATTGCTTGGTGCCCAAGGCGTCTTAGATCTGTTGCGTATGTCTTGGCTCTTATGCTTGATGTGTTGTTCAGCCTGGACAAAGAGGTGGAACAAGTTCTTGAAATCATTGTAGATTTTTCTCTCCACTTTGCGGCTGATTCTTTCTTGCAATCCATCCAAGAATTGAGACATCAATGCTTCTTCATCGTCATTGAGCTCCAGACTGTTCCTTAGTCTCTCAAACTTTTTGTAGTACTCCTCTACTGATCTTGTGCCTTGCTTAAGAGTACGAAAACGGCGTTGCAAATCTCTATGGAAATAAGGTGGGACAAATCTTTGTCTCATGAGATCCTTCATGTCGACCCAAGAATCTACGGGTCTCAGTCTCCTTCTCCTACGGTCAGAAGCCTCACAATCCCACCAGATGAGGGCATTATCCGTGAGTTGTGCTACTACCATGGAGACTCTCCTAGGGCTTGGTTGGTTGTAATGGTCGAAGATGTGATCTATCCTCCTCTCCCAATCTATATAGGCATCGGGGTCTATTTTTCCTGCAAAACTAGGAGGTGTTAGCTTAACATCGTGACTGGTTACCTGATTATAAGCGTAGTCATGTCCATCCTCATGATGTCTAGGGGGCATCGTTGGTCTCTGGTGATGACCATAGGGCTCGTAGCCATTGCCCTCTGCTCCTGGTTGCCGTGGAGGTCCTCTCGGCCTAGGGTGATAGCCGTGAGGTTGTGTGTCCTCATCTCTATCTGGCTGGGGCTCCTTCTGTTCTGGCCGTGTCCTAGGGTGATCAGGACCTTCAGCAGGGTCTTGGTCAGCAGAATCCCACCGGCCTCTCCACACGCTTCAGCCTCACGCTGATTGATACGAGTTGTGTTTGGAGGATGGTGAACATGGCCATCATGGTCTCGGTTGCATCTTGGTTTCCTTCACCCATCCTGTGCTACAAGAAGAAAAACAAGTTAGTTTGCTTTTAAGAATTTTTTAGGAGGGTTTTCTTTTATAGTAGAAGAAAATGCAAATACAAAAGAAAAATTTAGAAAAAAGGAAAGATCCTAACAATTAATGTTGGAAATCCTAACAATTAATGCAAATCTCCTAAATTTCTTTTTTGGTCGAATTTTCTTGATTTTCTTTTTTTTTTATTTAACTTAATTAATAATGGAAAATATGCTTTTAACAAAAGGAAAACAAAGTTGCAAGAAAAAGGATGAATCTAGATCCTAGTGATGCACTTAGGAGCTAGATGCACTCGGTTTGGATTTTAGATGTTATTTTTTTTTCAAATGAAACTTAAACCAATGCACGAATTGGAAATAAGACTAAAGTAAAGGATAGAAAAAACGTGGTTATAGGAGCTTAAGCTCTGATACCAAAAATGATACAATCCTTGAATCAAGGCCGTAACACTCGCGGACTGGTTGGGGAAGATTAGGCGAGAAACTCGGCCTTACGCTTCTGGATATGGGTTTTCTGGTGGGTATTAGATGGAGAGGTGAAGTGAACCACACGAAGGGTGATAAACCTCATGATAAATCACAACTTAGAAGCTAGGAGAGCTGGTCTCTACTAGGGTTCTAAGCGAGAGAATTTTAAGAGAAAACTCATAGCAAAAAAGTTCTATCTTTATTAATAATCAAAAGTTGTCAAACTACAATGCCGAATGAGCCTTATTAATATGCTCGGCAGTTTTGACCTTCTAGGGTCGACCTAAAATAAAAATGGAAAAGTTACAAAAATACAAAAGGAAATAGCCAAAAAAGGACAACTACCTAAATTGTTTTTGACTCAAAAATGGAAAACTAATAATTCATACCCTACAAAATAGAAAAAGCAAGTATATAATTGAAAACTTACCTCTCGGCTAAGAAATAGAAGGTGACCGACCTTGTGGCATGCACGCGTCTAGGTCCTAGTCTTCAACTTGGAGTAAGGTTACGAAATGTTGGGCCTTGACCTCTTTTGCCACGAGAGCCCAAGTATCTGGAGTCCTTTGCAATGTTGAGAAGCCCTTGGATTCTTCTTTGTACTCTTGGCCCAATGCTCCTTGTCGTTGGTCTTCTACGAGCTTGTCTATCCACAAGCTGAACTTGTGGAAAAGTGTCCTTGTTCTGCTCCTTGTCATGGCTCCTGGTGGCACCACTGGGTAGAGACTTCATCCAGGTTCACGCCTTGAAGCTGGTAGCTGAGTTGATCCGAGTCTCCTTGTGTAGATGTGGAAATGGTGGTGCAATCGCGTGAGCCGGCTGGATTGTGCGTGGAGCTGGCCGAGTTGAGATCACAGCGGGCCAGATTGGTTTGTGAGCCGGTGGCATCACCAGTTGGGCCAGCGGTGTCATTCACGTTGTCGCCAATTGGGCCAGAGGTTTGGGCCTCTCCACCGGAAAAGTTGGTCGGCCTGGCCCGGCTAATCATAGGGCCGGTGGTACCGCTTGGCCCGGCAGACGCGCCAAATGGTCTGGCTGTCTCGGGCAAGCCTTCTGGTTGGACATTTTGGTCTTCTGGCCGGCCAGACGATTTGATGCCCTCATCACTTTCTCTACGCCTCCACCGAGATATCGTCTTGTGACATCTTGAGATGCGCTCTTTTATCGATATTTCTTGTGCATCATTTGTATGGGACCATCCCATCTGTACCACCTCTTCGAAATTGGGCTTAGATAGCCAACGCTTATCAAAACAAAAACAGTGTACCTTCTTTCTCGACTGGGAGAGAATTTGAATCCAGATGGAGCGATGGTCGGATCCGTAGAATCGCAAATATTCTAACTTGGTGTGAGAGAAATTATTTTGCCATTCCTCGTTTCTCATTGCTTTGTCTAACTGGCATCTGATAACATTCGAACCTCTTCTGACAAACCATGACATGTTATTCCCTTTGTAAGGGAAATCCATAATTCCACAGTTCTCTTGCATGAGTCTAAAATCCAGAAAGGAACTTTCCGGACGAATTTTTCCGCCCGATTTTGTGTGGTCATCGTTGATTTTGTTGAAGTCCCCAACCATCAATAGTAGTCATTACATCGATGATATTTTTATTGGAAAATAAAACTTGAACATTAAATTCGAGAGCCATCAAAGCCAAAACCCCACTAAGAGCTGATGGCTATACCATAAAAAGAAAATCATAACCTAAATGAGCTTGCATGTCTTGAATGAAGCTCCGACTTTGCTTTGTTTCCATCAAAAAAAGTAACCCCGGTAACAACCTTTTTCCGTAGTTCCCGTAATCGCCGAACTGTCAGATAGCTTCCAGCTCCCTTACAGTTCCAACTAAAAGCATCAGGCATCCTCCGGTGGTCTCTCCTTGACCACCGGATCCTTAGATCCCTCAGCATTCCCCTTTGATGGGGAGTTCGGCCCTGGGGTAGAAGATGAAACTCGTTTCTCCTTTCTTGGAATAGCCTTATCGAATGATTTGGCTTCTCCAAAATACATAACCGTGTGCTTCCTTACTTTCGAAGCTCGGAACGACCTCCTTCCAATTTTCTTTCTTACTTAGAGGGCCTTATTAATTTGGTTATCCAAGTTTCTTGGACCCCTCTTTTCAAAGCAACTCCCACCGCCTACAAGAATTTCTCTCATCGGAGAGATGATTTCCTTTGGGTTGATGCCTTCTCCTGTCTTCACTTGAAATTGAGGGAGGACAACGTTTTTCGCTAGGGTAATGCCTTGGGCGGATGAAGAGGATCCTCTCATGATCCTCCTGTTCACCTGGATTGCTTCCTCTTCAGTTTCCTTGTACCAAGATGGCGTCTTTGACTCTTTATCCCTTTCTCTTTCCCTTTCCCTTTCAGCCCCCACATCTAGTTTCGAGATTCTATCCAGGGGCGGGTTTATTGTTTCGAAGCCCATTTTGATGACCTTTACCACCTCAAACAGTGATGAAAGTACAGACCTTATGACTTTGCATAGGCACATTGAAGGATCCTTTCCACAAGGGTAGTTTCAAACCACTTAAGGATCACCAAGTTATCAAAAGCCCTAATCTTCATTGGGACCGATTTTTTGATTTCCGCACAGTTTTTGGACACTAAAAACCGGTAATGGTCATTGTTTTGATCGGTTGTTGAAATTGGTCGGAGTGGAAATTATGGAATTTCAAGACCAAGAAAACCAAACAGAACCAATAAAAATTGGGTTGAGAAAAGCGAGTTGAAATCGAGACGGGGTTATGCGAGACTCAGAAAAGGACAATGCCGTCGAGAGCTGACAATCGAAAAATGTAGAAATTTTCTTAGAATCTAAACTCCACCTGAAAGGTTGAGTTGATATTCTTAGCACAATGAGGATGTGGGGCTTGCCGTGAATGAACTCAACAAGATTTTCCGATTAAAGAGAAAGACCGGCACACCAACGAGAATCGATATAGCACAAGTTGTCAGTGGCCGAATTCTCGCCGTAGGTATCGAGTACCCTGGAGAGATAGAGAAGCCGGTTGTACTAGACAATCGGAAAACAGAGAGGGTGGGGAAATAGAAGCCGAAAAACAAAGAAATCGGGGAGAATATTCACGATCTCGCGGTGGGGAAGAAACTCTCCCTTTCGGCTCCTATTTATACAGATTTCCGGAGGGGGGATCAAGAATATCGGCATCGTCTCCTTCGATATTTTCTTTCCAAAATTCTTTCTGAACATTGAAGACAAGTTTCCTAAAACCTTTGCGGTGATGAAGGATGATATTCCAACCGAAATCGCCATTACAGCTAGGATTATTGACTTGGTGGAAAAAAAAGAAAGCCAGAATCTCCAACTTTAACAATGTCAAGATGCGATGCAAATATGATTTCCATAAATCAACATCGAGAACGGATACTTTTCGTCCGAGAATGTCGGCTCCCGTGCAGAGATAGCTCACCGTTGCCGGCGGCAAACACCTTGGGCCTACCGGAGGTGGTGATCGGCCCATCCGTTACGGAAAAGTGAAATATGAGAATAGAAAACGGCCCATTGGTCTAGAGAAAAAAAAAAATATTCTTGTCCTTCAAAACGCAAGACCCAAGTAGTTTTTTTTATAGATTTAACAAGTTTTCATAAGGTATCTCATGAGTTATTAATTTGTGTTGTTAGATTCAGGATATATGATATTTTATAAATTCTTTGTTTATATTTACTTATAATGCATATTGCTTTTCTTACATTTAGTAATTGATCTTATGAAGATAGAATCACAAGTCTTGTATAAGTTGTGAAAGTTGATTTTTGGATTTTTTGTAAATGATAATCGAATATGAATGTTTTGCTTGTTTTACTACGTTCTAAACTGCGAGCATCTTTATGTTTTGAGTCCGAAAATTTGTGTAATACATTGCTTTTACTTATTTTTATGTTATTGAATCAGTTCATGAATCCTATAGAATTTTCCCAACACAACCTAACACTTGCATATTTACTTTTTAATGTCATTTTAATTGTTTGTTTATTATTATTTTTTTTGGCATTGCAACACATGACATTTATTTGATAGAACACGTTAACAGTATCCTCAAACCAATAAAGAGTGGAGATGTTAATGAAAGAAAAAATAAATTCGTCTCCCATAATTGATGATAGCGCGTGAATTCGGAGAAATTCTGACGAAGAGCTTCAAACTCAATGTCACCATTGAAGATGGGCCAATCTTTAGGGGTCGTTCACCAGTCTTATTAGATCTATAGAATTCGTTACAAATCAGGTACAATATCATTGCTTTTTATGCAAGCAAGTCATAGACCAAATGAAACTACATAATTTCATATGAAGAGGTGAAAGTCTTTGGTATGTTCCATGTATGCCGAGAATATATCTGGTTCCATCTTGTAATTTGAGGATCCAACCAATCTCTGATGTACGGTACTCGAATCTCTAAGAATCATCTACAAAGCAAGTGAATGGGAAATTGACTAGGGCCTATTAGTGTAGGGCCCAAACAAGTGATGTCAGTTCTTTCCTCGATCTTGTATTAGATACTTCCTTTGTTGAATTCCAAGCCTTACTTTCCATCCGCACGTTAGCAAAAATATCCACCACTTGCGAGTCTATGTTATTATATATCTTAGCGTTTCGTGTTTTCTATATAAACCACAAAATCCAAGGATAATTGCTTAATTATATCCATTCCGATTTGTCGTTTCTCTAGTATACGCCATAATAAATAATCAATATTACATAGAAGATTCAGTGACGGGAACCTATTGGGAATGGGTGAAATATTTGATAAAGTCCATGTTTAGCGTGCAGGTGTACATGCGAAGAGTACATGATTATACTTTCCATCTCATTCCCATAGAGTTTACATATCGCATCATTACAAATATGTCTTTGGAATAGTCTCCAATTAAAGGCGAGAGTTCTTGACAACATTTTCCAGAGAAAATGTTATATCTTTTTTGGTGTTTTTATAGTTCAAACGACTTCTTTTAAGGGATTAATCGATGGTCGTTGGAGCAAAAAATTCGTTTTTGGATCCAACTCTTTTTGTAGGATCTCATATCCCGATTTAAGTGTAAAACTCCTGCATTTGTAAAATGCCAACAATATTTGCTCTACTTACATCGAACATTCGGTTTTAGGTTAGCTAGCAGCGTAAATCCTCTGGTATAAACCAAAGTTTAATTGATGGGATATTCCATTCACCATTATCTGGATGAATAAGATTTACCACTCTTAAACATGGTTTCAGATGAAGGTTGACTCATCTAGTGGGCTTTGGATAATCGTTTGGGATCCATGGTTCTTCCTAAACTTGAATGTGAGGCCCCGATCCGATGAGCTTTCGTGCCCCTTGGCCCACTAAATCTTTTGCTAACCAAATACTTCTCCAGCCATATGAGGCCGAGACAATTTTTTTTACATTGAAAACATGGGTCGATTGAAAGTAGCGTCGTTTGAGAACATGTGCTACCAAAGAAGAAGGATATCTCTCTAACTGCCAGAACTGTTTTGCAAGTAAAATTTTGTTAAAATCCTCAAAACTCTTAAACCCAATACCACCAGCTCCCTTCTTCAAGCAAAGATTCTTCTAGGATATCCAGTGGATCTCTTCGTTATTGTGCCCCAAAGTCAACCAAAAATTACTAATTATGCTAGTAAGTTTTTTGTAGGAGTTTTGGAAAAAAAGAAGCATGTCATAACATATGTTGGTATTGCCATAAATACAGATTTAATCATCATTACCTCCGCTGGATAGAAATTTTGCAGACCCCTCATTAATTTTTTGTTAGACCATATCTCTTACATAGGCAAAAATTTGTGCTTTAGAATCTTTAAGATTTTTTGGAAATCCCAAATACTTTCCCATACCTCCATCCTCATGGATTCGAAGTTTGTCTATAGCAGCTGTTTGATACTTTCATGCACCATTTTGTCAAAGGTGATAGTGGACCTTATTATAATTAATTCGTTGCCCTGACCCATTATAGTAGATGTTAAGAATCGAATTAAATTTGTTGCATTGTTCCACTAAAGTATGGCAAAAGAATAAGCTATCATCTGCATAAAATAGTTTAGATATTGGCGGGCTAGTGAGATCCACACGTAAATCTGTAATATGGTGTTTTGCCTCGGCCACATTCATATTGGAAATCATCACCTCCGTGCATAATATAAAAAGATATGACGATAGTGGATCTCCTTGTCGTAAACCCCAACCAGATATAATATTTCCTTTAGAAATTCCACTAAAAAGCACATGATAAGAAACTGAATTGACACTACTCATGACCCATTCCACCCACTTCGTTGCAAAGCCCATTTTTTCAAGTAAGGTTAACAAAAACTTCCACTCCATCTATCATAAGCTTTACTCATGTTTGTCTTAATTGTCATATATCCTGATTGGCACTTTGGTTTTGTAGATAGCGTGTGGAACACCTCCTGGGCAATGAAAATAGTATTGGATATAACCTTTCCTGATATAAAAACTGACTGTGTAATAGAAATTAATAGAGGGAGTACTTCCTTTAAACAGTGGAAGAGAACCTTCGGTAGAATTTTATAACACACATTGCAAAGACTGATATGTCAAAATTCTCACATTGAACGAGGTTTTTCAGATTTTGGTATAAGGCATATATTCGTTTCGTTTAAAGAAGGAGCTTTCCATATGTCATAAAGTCCTTAACCATCCGCAACATCTGGTCTCCTAGCAGATGCCAAAACTTTTGAAAAAATAGAGCCGTCATACCATCTGCGCCACTTTAACCTCCTCTATCGTGACTTCCTTAGTTAAGCGATTATTCATTTCTAATGTAACACGGGAGTCCAAATGTGCCAGAGATGTTTCCAAATTGGTCACCATGGACGATGAAAACAAACTAGCAAAGTATTCAAGAGCTATTGATTAAACTTTGGAATCCTCTTCTTGCCAGTCCCCATTTTTGTCTAGAAATCCTATGATACGATTTCTTACACGACGCAGTTTAGTTGACACATGAAAGAATTTTGTATTCCGATCTCCTTCATTAAGCCATAGGGCATGACTTTTTTGTTGCAAAAAATTTCTTCATCATGTATTGCTCTACATAATTGTCATTTAGTAGCCAACATTAAATCATCTGAATGGGATTTCTCTAGCTTCCCTTTCAGGTCTTCGTTAGCAATGGATGAGTCTAACTTTTCCTCCTGCCTCCAAAGCAAAATTAGCTTACGACATCATGAGATACGTGTATGTAGCGACAGGTCCGACGGATCATTTGGTGGTATCCATCATCTTTGGACAGTGTTTTCAAAGAATTATTTGGTAATCCAACGTTTATCAAATCTAAAACAATGTCTACGCTTCACAGGACGTGAGAGAATATGAACTAGGACCGGACAAATCATACCATTCCTCATTTCTCATAACCCTGTCTAGTTGGCAACGAATAACATAGATACTTCTCCTACCAAGACAGAATATCAACTTTATAAGGGAAATTTACCATTTCACAATTCTCCTGCATAAGTCTAAAGTCAAGGAAAAAATATTTCGGTTTTATCCTCTCTCCCCCCCCCCCCCCGTGATTTCTCATGATTTATTCACGAATCTCATTAAAATCTCCAACCATTAGCCATGGTTTTGATCGAGTTAGACTTATTTTAGTTAAGCGCTCCCAAAAAACGTTTCTAAATCGCAAAACATGATCTCCATAAACGAAAGATATGAAAACTTTATTACCATCGATAGTAGCTATTACATTACTGATACTTTTATTGGAAAATAAAACTTCAGAATGAAACTTGGCTAGAGCCAATATCACCAAACCGCCACTAAGGCATATCGGCTATACCATAAAAATAAAATCATAACCTAAATACGCTTGTAAATCCTTGATAAACTGATGATTTTGCTTTGTCTCCATGAGAAAGAGTAACCCCGGAAATAACATGCACCACAACTTCCATAACCGCCGAACTGCCAAGTATCCTCCCACTCCTTGGCAGTTCAAACAAAGCAACATTAGGCACCCTTCGGCGGTCTCTCCTTGACCACCAGATCCTTCAAAATCTCAAAAGTTTCCCCGTTAGACGTGGCCATCTCTAAGAAGGACATGTTCTTACTTTTGTCTACCAATGGTACTGCTCGTTTAGATCTTCTCCCATCACCAAAAAATAGTGATGATTGCTTCAACATCTTAGTATATTTAAAAGGGATTCTCCCAATTTTCTTCCAAACTTGTAAGACATTGCTAACATGATTCCCAAGCTTACTCGAGCCCCTCTTCACCAATCGGCCCCCTCCTCCATTAATCCGCCCATCTAGCCTTGGAATGCCCTCAGAAAGGATTTCCCACATGGGCGAGATTATCTTCTTAAGAGGAAACCTATTTCCATCCTCATGTTCACCTAAGGTAAGCCAACATCCTCCGATAGCCGAATATCCTTCTCAAAGGAGGAGAAACCCTAGATAATTCATGAGGAAGTCTCGTCTCCATGAGCGGTACACGCCTCTTCTTCAGGGTGCTTAAACCATACTAGTCGCTTCTCATCTCTCTGTCTCACTCTCCCTTCCTCTCGATCCAAACCAGACGGAATTGGAATCATAGCTGGTTTCTTCTTCCATTCTTGTTAGACCCCCTTTTCTCTGGACTCTAACTGTTTCCCTCGGCTACCACTAGAGGATCTATGCCCCCAAGTCTTCATCAAACCGTAACTCTCTTCGCACTGGAGGATTCTTAATAGCCCTCTCACTGACCCTTCTTCTGTGAGCCATTATTAGATCTATGACGAGGACCCTCTTCCTCCTTATGATTCTTTGGGGGAAATAGCCTTATCCTTCCCATGCATCTCCTTTCTTTCGCTCATCATGTGAAATCATATAATAATACTCACAAAATTTTGCTAGCTTTTCATAGTCTAGCGTCACCATAACCACATCTCCATTTGCAAATTCAAAATCTCTTGAAAACACCAATGGTTCGTCAACTTCTAGGGAAGCTCGGACTTTTGCCTCACCGACTTCATATTGCATTAATTCCCCAATGGCTTGTCCAATATCCATTATAGTCTCCTCCACCCAATAATGTGTTGGAATCATAGCCGGTTTCTACTTCCATTCTTGTTGGGTCCCCTTTTCTCTGGATTCTAACTGTTTCCCTCGGATACCACTAGAAGATTTATGCCCCAAGTCTTCATCAAACCGTAACTACTATTAAACTTTCCACAACAAAGGCTACACATATTCTATACAACCACCATTCAAGCCTTTATATCATAACCATGAGAGAAATTGAAAAGGAACAACTTCAAAGAGAAATGGATGATTTCTCAACAAACAAAGCATGTAGCCATTTTGGATGTCCTCTTGCAACATACGACTGGTAAAATCGTCTTTTCAGCGCACTTCTTGTCATGAGATATACAAACCTCTACTAGTTTCTCTTGTTTCCAATTCCACCTTCTTGCCACTTGATTTTTCCAATATTCTATTTACCTCATCCTTATATTGTAAAAATGATGGCCATGCTTTGGGTCTTAACAAAACACCCATTAGAGCAGGAGCTTCGAATGCAAAGAAAACTTTATTTATCTTATGATAAATCATATTTTTTATTGCCCACTTACGACAAATGAACTTTGCATTCTCTGCAGATTGAATCTGGTAAAATGATCTTCGACTATGCCAAAGAACATTACCAAAATGATCTCTTAAAATCCAAGCTCCACCCGCTATTAAAAACTTTTTTTATCCCATACACTACCTACATTGCATTTGAAGTCGTCTACCTTAGGCACACACTACCTCTTCTGACTTGTTAGATTCTCTTCTCCTACACGAAATCTTGGTTTACAATCCTTAGCTTGAACTAAAAACCACTCATTCACTTCCTCTCTAATCTTAGCCATTGTTTCCGTAGGTAGAAAAGATGTTTTCAAAGAAAAACTTGTTCCTATTTTTCCAGAGAATCCATAAAACCCAAGAAAAACATCTTGTAATTTCTAAGAGTATTCGAAAGTTTTTACCCATAAGCATTAGGTAATGTAAGTTAACATAAACTAAATCTTGGTGGAAACCGAATTAAGGTGTCGAGAAATCTGATAATGCACAAACTTGCCTTACTATGGAGTATGTGAAGAGCACATGATTCGAAGTCTCTCCTTCCATACCGCACACTTGGCACCTTCTGTCACAATTTAGTCCTATTGCAGCTAACATTTCAGCAACATGAATTACATCACTAATGACTCGACACATAAAAAATTTAATTTTCGATGATGTAAAGATATTTTAAACCTTTTTAGGACATTGAGAAATGGTTGCATTTTTGCTTCCATAATCACATCTCTCTTATCCAGTAATCACATTTCTCTTATCCAGCTAACCGGTTAACTTATATAATTTTATCATCGAGAAATCTTCGTTTTTGTTATGTTTCCGGATCCAAAATTGTTTATGATTTAATGCCGGTCTATATGCTAGAATAATTTTATCATCTGAAGGAAAAAAATTGTTCACTCCGTTTGTGTATGTTCCATGCCCTATCCTGGAAATTTATCAAATCACTCACAGTCAAATTTATCAAAATTAACAGCCCAATCGAAAACACGAGAGAGAAATAAGATCTATTGGACAACCCGTTCAACTTAATGTTATTTAATTTTTTTTACTTACTAGTCACGTCCATAAAACCATTATATTTTTTTTTCATTGGGGCTTTCAAATTCTACACGTGACTTCAGAATCGTTGGATGATACATAATTTGGAGTTTTCACCCTAACCCTAAGTAATATCCTTGTCCATATATAAAAACATCATTAAGGTTGATTAGTGAAGGGTTTGTCTACAAAACAAACAACCACTCAGCAAAATATATTATTTATCGTCCGATAATTCCAATCTTCTTCTCTCTCTCTTCGCTTTCTCTCACTTCAAATCCCCTTTCTCCCTCTCTCGTTCTCGCAGCCGACGATCCAGCCAAAAACTGGAGAACCGGTGATCGTCTTTTCTTTTCCCTCACCGTAACACTTCGCGGACATCTTCGTTCCTTTGAATTACGATCTACTATCACGAGGAAACCGTTGGATACAAACTCCGAAAAATCCTTGAAACGTGACGAATATAGACCTCTTTTTTCCAGTTTCTATTTGGTCCCGAGGATTAGATTAGATTAAACCGGTGAGATTTCCCACAAGCGTGTTTGATTTTCCAATCATGACGTTACTTGTTGCCCCGTTGTTTTCTGAAAACTTCCCCAGAGTTGTGCCTGTGTAAAACATCATCTCTTCTTTTGCTTCACTCTTTCTACGGATATGTTGATAGAGGTGGAAATTTATCTATTCGGATACCCGATTTCTAGGGTTCATTCTTTTCGCGTATCATGGATTGATAATTCGAGATTTAGAGGGCTTTAGGATTCGATTTGAAAAGTAATCGTGTTTTGCGTGGTGGATCTGCGTTCGACCCTTGAATTCGTTGTTTTCCATTGACATGAATCTTCCTGAATGCTAAGACATTTATTTTGTCTAGGTTTGGTCTTTTGGTTTTGTCCAATTGAAGATCTGCTTTGTTGTGGCATAGATGGAAATAAGTAATCCGTTCGTGCCACGTGCTCCGGAACAATCTTTCCTTGAAACCTTTGAATGATTTTTCCCGTTCTTACCGTCTCTGCTGCTCTTATTTTTCTGACGATCATAACCAACTGTGAAGTGTAGCTTTTATCAAAATGTTTAGTACCATTTTAAGCAGCTTAATAATAACTTACTCGTCTCTTTTTGTTTCTTAGTCCTATTTAGACATCAGAAGGTTGTGGTTGTCATCGACTGCTAGAAATTCAGAGCGGATTTTTAAATTGCTGGCTTTATCTGAGAAGATGGCTTTCTTTAGGAACTACTCAAACGATACTGTATCACATAACGTTCTGGATGAAAATACGCAGCGGCAAAATGCTTCTACTTTGCAGAGTTCACCTTTGAATGAAGAGATGGATGGCACTTTTAGTGAAAGAGGCTTTGACATGAACATGGACGTACATTATCAAAGTGATGCAGAACCAGGATGTAGTATTAGGCAGGAAAATCAGACAACAATTAGTAATGTAGCTGGTTCTGTGGATTCCCATTATCAA
Source organism: Pugionium cornutum (assembly GCA_018901935.1). Classification (NCBI taxonomy): domain Eukaryota; kingdom Viridiplantae; phylum Streptophyta; class Magnoliopsida; order Brassicales; family Brassicaceae; genus Pugionium; species Pugionium cornutum. Next base: position 30,033,626 of record CM032160.1, on the reverse strand, counting down.
CCGTCGGGAAGGAGAATGGGTGTATCTGGGAGGTGGGGTTCCACATTTTGGAGAGACTGTCAGCCAATGGGACAGAGAGAGGGTTCTGATTCTGCCAAAGATTCACAATATGGCTACAAAGGTGGAGAACATTCTGAAGATGATCTCTCAGATAACCAGAGCGAAAAAATAGATTCTGAAAATGAAAACAAGGAGGATAAAGCAATGAACAAGCGACAAAGTGGTCAAGCTGATGTTCCAGCAGATGAAATGTTGTCTGATGAATATTACGAACAAGATGAAGATAATCAAAGCGACCATGTGCACTACAAAGGTGCTATAAATTCTAGGTCATTGCCGAAGACAGGATCTGGTACCCATATCAAGTCAAGGGCCTCAAGAGTAATTAAAAAAAATCATCAATATGGTGATGGTAATCATGCCCACATTGGTGATGTTGACATGGACTATGAAGAGGAGGAAGATGGTAATTTATTCCTATGTATTGTTTATTTAAAACAATACTAGAACTTGCGTCACTGTTTTCTTCTCTGAATAAATTGTGACGCCAAGTAATTGGTTTGATCTTCTGTAACATTGTAATCTTATTTCTCATCAGAGGATGACCCTGAAGATGCTGACTTTGAACCCTATGATGCTATTCCTGATGGTGATGCAAGGGAGAAGGTTTGATTTCTTACAATTCTTGTATGGGATACAGTTTTTTCACAGTGAAGCTCAAGTTGAACAAAAGAAATGTAGATACTTTCTGAACCGTTTTCTTAACTAAATTTGCTATTCGAAAGGACAGAACTTCGTTATAGTTAACATGTTTGTTCTAGCTTTGTTATAGCATTAATGAGTTTTCTTCCAACTGAGTTGTTGTTTGATTTTAGCTTGACCAAGCTTGGGAGGCTTCTGATGAAGATCCTGAAAGTGATGATTATATCGACCTTTCTGATTCCGAGGATGACTATGACACAAGAAAGCCTAAGGTTAGGCAGCAAGGTAAAGGTTTACGGAAATTAAACTCTGGAATTGAACGAAAATCAGTCCATGCTTCTAGTCGACAAAAGAAGAAAATATCATATCAAGAGGACTGTTCAGAGGAGGACTCTGACAATGATGAGGGTTTTAGAAGCATGCCCAGAAAAGGAACAACTCTCCGGAAAAACAATGCAAGGTCTACCAATAATATAGGACATAGTAGTGAAGTTCGGAGTTCCACCAGATCAGTTCGTAAAGTCTCATATGTGGAGAGTGACGACAGTGAAGATATAGATGATGGGAGAAATCGAAAAAACCAAAAGGTATGCTATCTTGTTACATTTCAAGGTTGTAGATTTTCCCTCAACGTGCTTAGGCTTGCCTTTGGTATTCTGGTACGTTAGAATAGAAGGTATCGGTAGTGTCATGAGTCTTTTGCAATGCGGTCTAAATAACTGGATGTTATAGTGACAATCCACAGTTTTATGGAAACAAGGTAGCTCTAACTTATGTCCCTCTTGGTGAGCTGTATCTGGAGAACTTATGGTCTTTGATTTGACTAACTCCAACTATTTGACACACAGCAGTCGTTAATTACATCTACTTTACTTGTTCTCTGTTTTTCCTTTTTGTTTCTGATATATGTTTGTTAGGATGACATTGAAGAAGAGGATTGTGATGTTATTGAAAAAGTGCTCTGGCATCAGCCGAACAGTATGGGAGAAGATGCTCACACGAATAACAAATCAACAGTGCCTGTTCTAGTTAGCCAACTGTTTGATACTGAGCCAGATTGGAATGAAATGGAATTCCTAATAAAATGGAAAGGTCAATCACATTTGCATTGTCAGTGGAAATCATTGAGCGATCTCCAAAATGTATGTCCTGATGACTACTTTTTGTTTTTATTTTGACCAATCTATAGCATATAATTCATACACAGGTATACACGATGTCCCTTGCCCCTTTTGTGATTTTCTTCTCTAAATCTTTGTTTCGTTGTGTTCTTTTCAGCTTAGTGGCTTCAAGAAGGTTCTTAACTACACGAAGAAAGTGACAGAAGAGATTAGGTACAGGAAAGCACTCTCACGAGAGGAGGTAATGTCAGAAGTGTCTGCAACATTTTCTGGTTTTATTATCCTTATATCTACAAGAAAGAATCCCATAAGATAACATTGATCATTATGGTTCCATTTCTTTATTTATCTTGTTAAACCATGTATGATGATAACTTTTTGTTTAGGCGCTATCATATTAGACATGTGCTTCCATAGTATGTATTGGAATGTGTCAAATAGCTGTCAGAAATGTTGTTATGGTATATAAATCTGAAAATTTTCCACTTGATATATTTTTCAACCTTTTAGATCGAGGTCAATGATGTGAGCAAGGAAATGGATCTGGACATCATTAAGCAGAATAGTCAGGTTCGTGTTTTCAGGAAAATCTCATCTCACGCCTCCTTCTCTTCTGTTTTCATCTGTGGATTTGCAATTTATACCGGAGTAGTCCTCCTGTGTGCTAATTTAGTTTATGTGATTTAGGTAGAAAGAATAATTGCAGATCGAATAAGCAGAGATGTTTCAGGTGATGTGGTACCAGAATATCTGGTAAAGTGGCAAGGCCTTTCTTATGCTGAAGCAACTTGGTATGTTTTATTTCATTTATATTCTGAGATAACTTTCTTTATCCTTTATTATTTGATGGTAATGAGAGGAAATGAAGCAAAATCTGATTGTTTGTTTACTTGTTGGTATTCTTTGCCAGTTCATTAAAACAAGGGTAGTTATAGAATGATTTCTTCCCTTTTTTAATGAGGAAGTAAAGAATGATTTCTTCTCAGTTCATCTTATATTTTTTTTTCCTTTTTTTATATTGACAGAGTTTTGTTTCATAAATGTAGAAGCATGCTAGGAATGATCTAGAATTTCTAATTCTGTACCCTTCTATTCCCTCAAGTATCATTAACTTCCTGTATTTATATAGGGAGAAGGATGTCGATATAGCATTTGCACATGTTGCTATTGACGAGTACAAGGTAGAGTTAGTTTCTCTGTTAAAATTTTGCTTTAACTTTGCCGTTTTGGCTTACATTTTGCAACTCTTTGTCCAACTGGTCTATGTTTCCCTCGTGTAGTAGTAATAAGACGATTGGATTCAAATTCTATTGTTATTAGGTGACATTTGTTAATTCTAAGACAGATGTGGATTACACCTTGTTTTATAGCACAAGAAGATTTTACAAAGCAACACATGCTTATAAAATAATATGTGAACTTTATTTATCAGTTTAAGAATTCTCAGTGTTCAGCTTATCGAAGTGACTGTGCTATACTTCTTGTCGATTATATCTATTATATTTGGACTAGTGTATACATGTGTCCATTTCTGGAGAGTCAAATGTAAAAAATAATAATCTAGGTTTCTCTAATGCTTGAGGTAATTTCTATTTACGATTCAGGCTCGTGAAGCTTCAATTGCAGTGCAAGGCAAAATGGTGGAACAGCAACGTACAAAAGGAAAAGGTCTGTTACGTGTATCATTAGTTTTGTAATTTTGTATTTTCCCCAGTTATATGAAAGCATATAAGAAAACTACTCTATATTAGAGAAGCCTATACCGTGTGAACTGGTTTTTGCTAGATTGGTTTCTTCATTCTTGGCCTCTCGAACCCAAAAATGATGCTCATGTAAAGTTAAATTAAAAGCTGATCAGCACCGTTGTATTTTTTGCATTCCCATAAGATAACTTTTTATGCTGCTTTCTACTGTTGTTCGCATGATGCTTTAGCTAATTTCTTCTGGATAGCTCATGAATGTGAATGATACTTAAAAGAGGCATCACTTAGATTGACATGCTGTCACTTTGCTAATGTTGATTGTGGCACTTCTCTGTTTTGTCTATAGTTTCAAAGTTAGGCTTACTATCCCACTTTATAGCTGAGGTTATAGGGTAGGTGTTTCTAATGCTTAGTTGTGTTTACTGTTTTGTGTAGCAAGTTTGCGGAAGCTTGACAAGCAACCTGAGTGGCTAAGAGGAGGTACACTACGGGACTATCAGCTGGAGGGTTTGAATTTTCTTGTCAACAGGTGTTTTTCTTATCTCACTTTGTAAGTGCCAAGGATGCTTTACTTGTCTGTTTGGTTTAATAGTTCACTTCCTTCCATTTCCAGCTGGCTTAATGACACGAATGTCATTTTGGCTGACGAAATGGGTCTTGGTAAAACTGTCCAGTCAGTTTCAATGCTAGGGTTTCTGCAGGTGAGAATTCGTGTTTTTTTCAAGTGGGCATTCAAGTTTGGTCATTAGTCGAAAATCTTCTCTTTTCACACCATTCCCACTTTTCATGAGGTGAGATTTCTCTTTTTTTTTTCCCGCAGAATACCCAACAAATTCCGGGTCCATTTCTTGTTGTTGTACCTTTGTCAACATTAGCTAATTGGGCTAAAGAATTCAGAAAGTGGCTTCCCGACATGAATATAATAGTATATGTTGGCACCCGGGCTAGTCGAGAGGTGAGAAACAAAACAAATGATGCTCATGGTATAGCCTTTAATAAGGTTTTAAGAATTCCTCTTGTGTTTCCATTGTCTATCTAATCCTTCCATTAACTGGCCTACTCAACATTTTTTCTATCCAAATTGGCAGGTTCTGTACTTTAGTTTTCAGTGATAATTTTTTTGATTTTTTTTGTCTCCCAAGTAAAACAATACATTTTTTTCACATTTTGACTCCGTTCTTCCTCTCTGTCGTGGATTTTGATTTGTGTGATGTCCTGGCTTCAGGTATGTCAGCAATACGAATTTTACAATGAAAAGAAAGTTGGCCGGCCCATAAAATTCAACGCACTGTTGACTACATATGAGGTGGTTCTGAAGGATAAAGCTGTTCTCTCCAAGATTAGGTGGATTTATCTGATGGTGGATGAAGCACATAGACTGAAAAATAGCGAGGCACAGCTGTACACAGCCCTTTTGGTATGTAGCTTATCGCAGAATTTTTATCTATTTCCAAAGGTTGTTGTTTTTACCAAATGGGTAGCGTATCTTATTTATTTCAGGAATTTAGCACAAAGAACAAATTGCTTATTACTGGTACTCCACTACAGAATAGTGTTGAAGAGCTGTGGTATGCTTTCTTTCTCTGGAGATGACTTTTTTATTATTATGAATTTATATTAACCTTGAAACTTGTAAGTTAATGTTCTATATGGTTGATCGACTTTTTTTAATGAAGCTATGCTCTTGGGAATTTTGGTGATGCATTTCAATTGTCCTGACAAAGCTTCTATTAGATCTTTATAATGTGCTGACTCATAATGATTCGTTCTGTACACATTTTACATGATCTGCGTCCTTGAAGATATGCTGCTTTTATACCATTGTATGCTGCCCTTATGATAAATGGCTTGTTTTTATATTTTGCAGGGCTCTGCTCCACTTCCTTGATCCTGCCAAGTTTAAAAACAAGGACGAGTTCGTTCAAAACTATAAGAACCTTAGCTCATTTAATGAATCTGAGGTAAGGTTTGTCCATTGCATAATCGTATGCTGTCTTAATGAAATATAGCTTAACTATTATTGAGTCGTCCACTAGCTTATACTTCTTTGGAATTTAGCTCGCCAACCTCCATTTAGAGTTGAGACCCCATATTCTACGGCGAGTGATCAAGGATGTTGAAAAGTCTTTGCCTCCAAAAATTGAGCGTATACTAAGAGTTGAGATGTCCCCTCTTCAGAAACAGTAAGCATAACTTCAGCCAATACCTATTGACTTGATCTCATTAAATTTTGTTATCTATATTCTGCTGTTTTGTTTTAGGTACTACAAGTGGATACTGGAGCGCAACTTCCATGATTTAAATAAAGGGGTGCGCGGTAATCAGGTGGGCCACTTTATGTGACACCCAGGTGCTCATGTTCATGGTTATCAAATAGTTATTCTCTTTTCATCCCACTGTAAATTAGGTGGATCATTTTAATATGCACCCAACTTCTTTAGTTTGCAGGTATTAAAAATGTGAAACTAATAAGTTCTTAGTTGCAATCAATAGGTTTCACTTTTAAACATTGTGGTGGAGTTGAAGAAGTGCTGCAATCATCCTTTCTTATTTGAAAGTGCAGACCATGGATATGGGGGTGACATAAATGATAGTACTAAGCTGGATAAAATTATTCTAAGCAGTGGAAAGCTAGTTATCCTAGACAAGCTACTGGTTAGACTGCGTGAGACTAAGCATCGTGTGCTTATCTTTTCGCAGGTGCGGTTCAGTGGCTTTTCTTCTTCTTAGTGATTTTGCTCTATGGAAATGAATTTTTTCATATATCAGTTCAACTAATCTCCTTCTGTTGCGTTGTTAGTCACTTTGTGCTTATCTTCCCGCAGGTGTGGTTCAGTGATATCTTCTAGGTTTTCTTTTACTGATTGAATACTGTGACTTATGAGATTACATTACTCTCTAGCGACTCTTTTGTAGATTTATCTGATTTTTTTTCCTGAAATGTATGCTTATATCAGGAAGTTTTTAGATAACTTATTTCAAGTAGGGTTCTTTCCATATCTTATTAGTTGGCTCAGAATAATATCTAGGTCCATCATTTGTATATGATTACTACTTTCTGTAAATTTGGTTTGTGCTGATTTCTTTATTTATGAGAGGCACTTCTGGAAAGAAAATGAGAGCGCATAAGACTTTGTTGTTGCTGTTACACAGAAGTTGCTTTCTCGACAACCGTTTATTGATCAAAATTTCTTTATAAAGAGCTAGAGCTCTTTTGAATTAAATGCCCTTTAAACTGTTTTATCTTTTCGATCCGCTTTCTTGCAGCATTAAATCTTATTTGTATTCATTACGATCTGTTAACTTTGAATGTTTGGAACTTAATGAATTGGTCATCTTGTACTGTTTGCTTTACAGATGGTAAGAATGTTAGATATCCTGGCAGAATACTTGTCTCTTAGAGGTTTCCAGTTCCAGAGACTGGATGGAAGTACAAAGGCAGAACTGCGTCAACATGCAATGGATCATTTTAACGCACCTGCTAGTGACGACTTCTGCTTTCTTCTTTCGACCCGAGCTGGTGGACTTGGTATTAATCTTGCTACTGCTGATACAGTCGTTATATTTGACTCTGACTGGAACCCACAGAATGACCTGCAGGTTTTACCTCCAACAAATAATATTTTCTTTGGAATTAATTACGTGTTTTCACTATAAGCTGATCATCAAATCCCAACACTATTATATCAGGCCATGAGTCGAGCGCACAGAATTGGCCAACAAGAGGTCGTGAACATATATAGATTTGTCACTAGCAAAAGTGTTGAGGAAGAGATCCTGGAGCGTGCTAAAAGAAAAATGGTACACTTGATTTAGAAGAATGGATGCTCAGATTATATTCGCATATTCGCATGAGTTCTTTAGCTGCACCAACAAATTTCTTAGTTCTGCATCTTTCACCTTCATGACATTATTCCACCTCAGCACTATTACCATCCTTTAGTCGGAATACTTAAGCTACTCATATAGTCGAGTTTAAAGTTTTGCAATTACTGCTAATTTGATCCATGTGTATACTCACTTAGGGATGAAATAGTTTCACAGCCTAGATCTACGTGTACATGCTTTGACATATCATGTAGTAACTTTTTTGGTCTACCATTCTTTAGGTTCTTGATCATTTGGTTATTCAAAAACTGAATGCGGAGGGTAGGCTGGAGAAGCGAGAAACTAAAAAGGGAACTAATTTTGACAAGGTACGGAAATCTTTTGCATATTATGGTGGCTGTTTGATTTCCTTTCAAGGTTTGATCTGTATAAGAACGAACCATTTACTCGTATTCTAGAACGAGCTTTCTGCAATATTGAGATTTGGAGCAGAAGAACTTTTTAAAGAGGATAAAAATGATGAAGAAAGCAAAAAGCGGCTATTGAGTATGGATATTGATGAAATCCTAGAGAGGGCAGAGCAAGTTGAGGAAAAGGGCACTTGTGAATCAGAGCATGAACTATTGGGTGCTTTTAAGGCAAGTTCATATGTTCTTTTCCCCCTTTTTCTCTTAAGTTTTAGGTGAACCTAATAGATGCAGGAAAGCAAAGCAGCCAAACCTTTGGTCTACTTCAACGGCTGTTTTATTGTTTTGTACTTTCCCTGGTCAAAACATCTTCTTGCATAATTCTCTGAATCTATTTTTCCATGCTCATATCTGTTGCTTTCCTCTTCTAATTTTTCTGTGCACTCAGGTTGCCAACTTTTGTAATGCTGAAGATGATGGGTCCTTTTGGAGTCGTTGGATAAAGCCTGAGTCCGTGGTTATGGCCGACGTAAAAATTCTATCTGCAAGATGAACATGGCATCCTATGTCATAGATTTTTTTCCCACATAGTCTTTTTCGATTTGTCATTTTCTAACTTTGTGTTACTTTTGTATAGGAAGCTCTGGCACCACGTGCGGCTAGGAGTACGAAGAGTTATGTGGATCCTAGCCATCCTGAAAAGACTAGTAAAAGAAAAAAGAAAGGAACTGAGCCTCTGGAGTATACAGAGAGAAGTCAAAAGCGCAGAAAAACGGAATCTTTGGTTCCATCAACTCCAATATTAGAGGGAACTTCAGCTCAAGTGAGAGGCTGGTCTTATGGGAATCTTCCTAAAAGAGATGCGCAACGATTTTATCGAACTGTACGTGGAAACTTTTCTTATCTAATGCTCCGTTCTGCATCTTTCTAAATACTGGAAGAAGGTTTGAGTCTAAGGCTCCTCAATTTTTCTTAACCCTAAAATAATTTTATGGTTTTGCTTTGGGGGGCTCCCTGGCTCGATTTTCTAAGTTAACTTTTTGGTAGTCCCAAGATTGATTGACTGGATTATCTTTTAATTATAACTCAGACTGGTTTATCAAGTTTTACTCTACAGTTTTGAACAGTGCATGTTACACTTCTCATTGTACAATTCAGGTCATGAAGTTTGGTAACCATAATCAAATTCCGTGTATTGCGGAAGAGGTGGGTGGTGTTGTTGAAGCAGCCCCGGAGGAAGCACAAGTTGAGCTTTTTGATGCTTTAATTGACGGTTGTCGCGAATCTGTTGAAACAGGAAATTTTGATTCAAAGGTAAAACTTGAAATAAACATCTGAGCTGGATGCACTTTGTTTTTTGGTTTTAAATTTTCATGGTTCACGTTGATATTCATAATCTTCCTGTTTGCTCTGCAGGGTCCTGTGTTGGATTTCTTTGGTGTGCCAGTAAAAGCAAATGAATTATTAAAACGTGTGCAAGGGCTGCAGCTTCTATCAAAGCGCGTTAGTCGATATAACGATCCAATTACACAATTCCGGGTGTTGTCATACCTTAAACCTTCAAATTGGTCTAAGGGTTGCGGTTGGAATCAGAGTGAGTGCTAGCTTATTCAACATATTATTATTATATCATCTTATGTTTTCCATTCTAAATCTTTTAATTGTTTTCAGTTGATGATGCGAGATTGCTTCTTGGAGTACTATACCATGGTTTTGGGAACTGGGAAAAGATAAGATTAGATGAGAGCCTTGGACTTACAAAGAAGATTGCTCCTGTTGAACTTCAACACCATGAGACTTTTCTACCTCGTGCTCCAAACTTAAAGGAGCGTGCTACTGCACTTCTAGAAATGGTGCATATTACTTTCTATAATATTTAATAAGGCGTTTGTTCTTCAATTTGCTAATTTTCGTAGTAACCTTTGAAAAACAAATTGACCGCATGAAAAACTATTTTTACAGGAACTCTCCGCAGCAGGAGGGAAAAATACAAATGACAAAGCATCCCGTAAAAATTCAAAAAAGGTTAAAGATAATCTTATCAATCAATTTAAAGCACCTACAAGAGACCGAAGAGGGAAATCTGGTCCTGCTGGTGTAAGTTTAAAAACAACAAAAGATGGACCTCGGAGAACCCAAAAAACTGAACCGTTAGTGAAGGAAGAAGGAGAAATGTCTGATGATGAGGAAGTTTACGAGCAGTTCAAGGAGCAAAAGTGGATGGAATGGTGTGAAGATGTTTTGGCTGATGAAATCAAAACTCTTGGGCGTCTACAAAGATTGCAAACCACGAGTGCAGATCTGCCAAAGGAGAAGGTTTAACTTTATTTATTTTATCTTTCGTTATTCATAGTGCGTGTCGTGCTATGTCTTTATCTGATCTTATCTCAAAATTCCTTGTGTCCGCAAATAGGTGCTTTTCAAAATCCGTAGATATTTGCAAATCCTTGGGCGAAGAATAGATGAAATTGTCTTAGAACACGAAGAAGATTTATACAAGCAAGATAGTAAGTAATGCAACCTCTGCTTAGTTTTTCTAGCCATATTTCTTTTCTTTTCTGTTCTTTTCTTTTGTTAACATTCGATATCAAAAGTTGATTATAGTGAAATGCTTGCTCCAGTTCAAAATACTTTTTTGCTGGTATAATCATTTTTGTCGTATTGTTAATGGGAAATTGAAATGCAGGAATGACGATGAGATTGTGGAACTATGCTTGCTCCAGTTCAAAATACTTTTTTGCTGGTATAATCATTTTTGTCGCATTGTTAATGGGAAATTGAAATGCAGGAATGACGATGAGATTGTGGAACTATGTATCAACTTTCTCAAATTTGTCGGGGGATCGACTCAATCAGATCTACTCCAAATTGAAGCAGGAGAGAGGGGAAGGGGAAGGGGTTGGACCATCACACCTTAATGGCTCATCTTCCGGTAGGACTTTCCAAAAGGGCATTGACACAGCAAAGTTTGAAGCATGGAAAAAGAGAAGAAGAACAGAAAAGAATGATGTTCAGTCTGAGCGAGCACCGATAACCAACTATAACTCACTTGGTATACTCGGCCCTGGACCATCAGATAGAACCCATCGGGCACGTCAAACTGGATTTCCCCCGAGATAAGTCTCTACTCTGTTCTAGTACCATGCAATTTGCTGTGCCCTTTCTTGACCATGGATTCAGAAGTTCAACAACAACACTAAGATACTTTTAAAGGCTGGAAAGCAAGGAGCAATGTTGGGTTTGGTTGCTCAAATTGGAGATTGGCATGCTCGACAAAGTTGATGCAGAATGAGATATGTCCGAGAAGGGGCATAAATTTGTTATTGATCAAAAGGGAAACCACTTACCAAAGTGGTTTTTGCTTAGGTGAAATAGCTGTGAATGTAGTCAGTCGAGCTTCTAAACTACATTTTCTTTAATGATATATATGTTACCCATTTGGAATATAGAGCAAAATCGAACTGTACATTACCAGTTTTGTTAATTTTAGTTATTTTATTAATTCTCTGTGTTTCTTTTGCTCAACTTTTCTAAAGTTCCCATGGAACAATGGTTAAGTAGAAGAAAAACAATCATGCATTTTTGTGTTACCACTCTTTAGAACAATGTTGTAATATTGTTAAAGACATTATAAACCATCCAAAAATTTAAATTAATTAATAAACCCAAAGAATTTAGTTTTTTTTTCGAATATAATTAAAAAAAATCTATGTTATGAAAAATATAGAGAGAAAACTTATAACTTTATTCAAAAAATAGAAAAGAGAGAATAAAAAAGTGAATCGTTCTTTTGTATATTACAAATGATGCATATCATTATATTTATATGAGAAGTAAGTCGGCAAACAAAACGTAAAGATAATTAAAGAAAAAGTCAGACAGACGTCACATACGTCTTTGCTGATTTTTCAACACTCTCCCTTGATTATCTATTATTATCGAATTATTACGTAGTGACTCGTTAAAAACCTTATCATGTAAAAAACCCAATGGGATAAAAATCATGATAAGGGAAAAAGAATACAGATACACAATCTTCCCCTCGAAAAGATATATATAATTCCCTTTATATATCTCGCAAATGACGCATTCCAATATTCTGAACATGCTTTCTAAATATTGTTGTAGGAAGCGCTTTTGTGAACAGATCTGCTGCATTGTCGGTTGAGCGAATATAATCAATGTTGACTACTTGATTTTTCACAAGCTCTTGAGTATATGAGAAAAATCTTGGTGGGATATGTTTTGTCCTATCGCTCTTGATATAACATTCCTTGAGTTGAGCGACACATGTATCATTATCCTCGAACAATTTTGTTGGTTCTTTATTTGTAGTGATTCCACTAGTTTTTTGTATGTGATAAGTCATGTACTTGAGCCATACACATTCTCTACATGCCTCATTGAGTGCAATAATTTATGCATGATTTGAGAAAGTGGCAACCAATGTCTGTTTTTGTGAACACCACGAGATCGCAGTACCTCCTAATGTAAAAATGTATCCGGTTTGTGATCAAACTTTATGCGGATCTGATAACTATCCAACATCTATAAAACCAACTAAACCAAACAAGGAATTTCTGGGATAATATAATCCCAAGTCAATTGTACCTTGAAAATAACGGAAGATTTGTTTTATTCCGGTCTGATATCTTCGCGTAGGGGCTGAATTATACCTTACAAGTAAGTTAGTAGCAAAAGCAATATCTAGTGTACTACAATTAGCAAGATACATCAGCGCACCGATAGCGCTCATATAAGGTATTTTGAGGGCCTAGAATTTCCTCGTTATCTTCAAAAGGTCGAAATGGATCCTTATAAATATTAAGTGATATATTGACCATTAGAGTACTTAAAGGATTTGCTTTATCCATATTAAAGCGTTTTAATATCCTTTTGGTATAATTTGATTGATGCACAAATATTCCACCTTTGAGATGCTCTATTTGAAGTCCGAGATAAAACTTTGTCTTACCAAGATCTTTCACTTCAAACTCTTCTCTCATATGGGTTATTGCATCATGAACTTTCTTTTGAGTTCCAATTATGTCCAGATCATCAACATATACAACAATAATAACAAATCCTAATGGAGATTTCTTGATAAACACGCAAGGGCATATCACATTGTTGATATATCCATTTTTCAACAAATATTCGCTTAAGCAATTATACCACATGCGTCCGGATTGTTTTAATCCGTAAAGTGATCGCTATAATTTGACCGAACAAATATCATTTGATTTTTCCGAGATCTTGGATCTTTCCGGGATCTTAAATCCATCGGGAATTTTCATATATATATCACTATCAAGTGATCCATATAGATATGCAACCACGACATCCATAAGGTACATCTCTAAATTTTTGGATGTTGTTATACTCATTAAGTATCTAAACGTAATTGCATCCATAACCGGACAATATGTTTCATCATAATCAATTCCCGGTCTTTGAGAGAAACTTTGTGCCACAAGTCGGGCTTTATATCTTATGATCTCGTTTTCTTCATTTCATTTTCTCATGAAAACCCATTTGTATCCGACAGACATTACATCTTCTGATGTAATGATAACATGTCTGAATACATTTCTTTTGCCCAGAGAGAGTAATTCATCTTTCATGGCCTTTTGCCATTTCTCCCAATCGAGTCTCATCCGACATTCTGATAACGACCTCGGGTCAGTATCATTATATTCATCATCAATTTATTTGGATATAGAAAATGAAAATGTTCCATCCACATCATCTATTTCATTTCTAACCCAGATTTTTCCATCTTGGGCGTAATTAATAGATGTTTCACAATTTTTGATATCATGTTCTTCCTCTAAAATACTTTCATCATCAGATTTTTCAAAAAATTTCTCATATGTATTTTCTTGAATATCTGCATGATGTAATTCTTTTGGGATATCTTTACTGATTTCTCCCAACTTCTTTTTCTTTCGGGGATTTTTATCTTTAGAGTCATCGGTCTCCCCCTTTTCAGTTGAACTTTTGGCTCATTTATTTTATTTCCATCAAATTGTTCCTTTGGAATTTCAATTCTTGCTGGAGCATTTGCAGTGGGTATATATGATTTCGTCACCTTTTTCGTATCTCTGAACACATCTGGTAATTCATTTGTCATATTCTATAAATGTATAATTTTCTGAACTTCCGGTTCACATTGATTTGTAGGGGGATCAAGGTGTATCAAATTTCGTGTACACCATGTAACATCTTTTGATGTTTCTTTAATTCCTCCCCCTAACGCTGGAAATTCATCTTCATTAAAATGGCAATCGGTAAAATGTGCCGTAAACATATCACCAGTTCGAGGTTCAAGATATCGAATTATACTTGGTGATGTATACCCAATATATATTCCCATTCTCCTTTGTGGTCTCATTTTTGTTCTTTGTGGTGGGGCTATTGGGACATAAACCACGCACCCAAAAACTCGAAGATGCGATATATTTGTCTGTTGACCATATGTCAACTACAATGGAGAATATTTATTATATGCATTTGGTATAATCTGGACCAATGCATCTGCATGCAATATAGCATGACCCCATACAGAATTTGGGAGATTTATTCTCAATATTAACGGTCTTGCAATCAATTGCAACCGTTTAATTAAACTTTCAGTCATCCCATTTTGTGTATGCACATGGGGCACTGGATGTTCAACATCATTTCCCATTGACATACAATAATCATCAAAAGCTTGTGAAGTGAATTCACGAGCATTATCAAGTGTAGCTTTCTTTATGACATAATCAGGAAATTGTGCTTTCAATATGATTATTTGAGTAATGAATTTTGCGAAAGCCGTATTTCTTGTTGTCAAAAGACAAACATATGACCATCTACTTGATGCATCAATTAATACCATAAAATATCGAAACGGCCCGTACGGTGGATGAATAGGTCCACATATATCACCATGTATTCTCTGTAAAAATACTAGTGATTCATTCCCAACTTTAGTTATTGATAGTCGTGTTATGAGTTTTTCTTGAGAACATTTTTTACATGAAAACTCTTCCGATTGAAATTTTTTCTCATTTTTCAATGGATGACCATTACAATTTTACGCAATTCTCCTCATCATAATTGATTCTAGATGGCCTAATCTTTCATGCCAGACTTTAAAAATACTAGTAAAGTTTTGGTTTACTATACCATATGATTCAACTATGCTTATTTTTGTGTAATATAATCCAGAGGATAACATTGGTAAATTTTCTATTATATGTTTCCTCTCAGATATAATACAAATATATTCAACATTATTTTTACTCATACTCTCTATATGATATCCATTTTTACGAATATCTTTGAAACTTAACAAGTTTCTGTGAGACTTAGGAGAATATAATGCATTATTTATTTCAAATTTCGTGCTTTTTGGCATCGAAATATTGGCTTCTCCACAACCTAGTATTATCTTTGTATTTCCTTATATAGTACTCACCGTTCCACTGGAGTCACTTAAATCAAGACAAGAGAAATATCGCCTATCCTTAAGTATAGTGTGCGTTGTAGCACTATCTGTTAGACATATATCTCCTTCATCAATTCCAATTTGTGACATTTTCTGTGCCATATTTTATGATGCATTAATAGTTTAAAGCGAAGCATATTTCATATACTACTAAAACCATCGTTAAGTTTTGTTGCAAAAACATATTATACATGTCATATTAGCAGCTTTTCATTTTTCATCGATCATAATCGCTTTAATCTTCGTTGATACTTTCGGAATCAACAAGAAAATATACGATATCCAGATGAGTATCATCATTTAGACCACTAAAGGAAGACCCAAATTCATCATTGGTGAAGTTGGTTTCAAAATTCTTATTCTTGGTCTTTATTGATTCTTGATACAGATCGACGAAATATTTGGACGTACAACATGTACGTTCCCAATGCCCTTTTATGCCGCATCTGTAACAAGGGTTCACAGTCGGTTTTCTTATTGTCCGACCACCCTCATTTATTTGGAAATTCTTATTTTTTTCAATTTTAAAACCCCTTGTCCACGTCCACGACCTCATCCACACCTCTACTACAACTTCTACCGCATCCACATACTCGTCCTTGATAATAATTATTATTATTGGATGCTACAACATTCACTTTTGGGAATGGAGCCAATCCAGCTGGACGAGTTTGATGATTTAACATCACGAGGTTTTTATTTTGCTCTGCTACAAAGAGTACTTGCATCAAGTCCGAGTAGCGAATATATCCTTTAGTCCGATATTGCTCTTGTAGGACTACATTTATGTGGAGATCGTTTTTTCAATCATATCATAATCGATCATTTTATCACCACATAACATAATTCTAGAAGTAATTCCTAACAACGCGGAATTATATTCACCAACACTTTTATAGTCCATGAATCGGAGGTGTAACCAATCATATCGAGTTTTAGGTAAAATCACAAGTTTCTGATAATCAAACGTATGTCTTAATGATTTCCAAAATCCGCATGATCTTCTTTCGTGATATATTCATTTTTAACGTGTCGTGGAGATGGTGGCGTAAAAACACCATGGCCTTAGCTTTATTCTCATCTAACATCGTTTCCGATGGATCGATGGCTTTAAGAAGGTCATTCGATATCAGATGCATCTTTGCATCTGATGCACAAGTCATATAATTTTTTCCAGATACATCGAGGGCAATGATATCAAGTTTTGCCAAATTTGACATGATATCTATATAAATAATTAAACCAATTGTTATAACATTTTAAGTATCATCTTAAAAGTTATTAATGATGATAAAATCATGTGCATATAATAAAGTGATTAAAAAAATAAAAATAAATAAATAATCATCTTAGCAGGTAATACCATCCATGTGATTGAAAAGGCAGCGCCTACCATATTCTTTCGAACATGCAATACCATATTAAGGAGTAGACATAATCTTTCACTCCATAAATAATATCGTGGGAGCAAGTATAACCTACCACTCTATAAATAATATCGCGGGAGAAGGTATAACCTACCACTTCATAAATAATATCGCGTCAGTAGCTATAACCTACCACTCCATATTGACATAATAAAAAAAATTAATAATATCGCGGGAGCAGGTATAAACTACCACTCCATAAATAATATCGCGGGAGGAGGTATAACCTACCACTCCATAAATAATATCACGGAAGGAGTTATGACCTACCATTCCATAAATAATATCGCGTGAGAAGGTATAGCCTACCACTCATTAAATAAATAAATTGATATAATAAAATAAAATAAATAATATCACAGGAGGAGGTATAACCTACCACTGCATAAATAATATCGCGGGAGGAGATATAACCTATTACTGCATAAATAAAATCGTGGGAGAAGATATAACCTACCACTTCATAAATAATATCGCGGGAGGAGGTATAACTTACCATTTCGTAAATAATATCGTGTGAGTAGGTATAACCTACCACTGCATAAATAATTAAATTGACATAATAAAAATAATTAATAATATCGTGGGATGAGGTATAAATTACCACTGCATAAATAATATCGCCGGAGGAGGTATAACCTACCACTACATAAATAATATCGTGGAATGAGGTATAATCTACCACTCCTTAAATAATATCGCGTGAGGAGGTATAACCTACCACTCAATAAATAATATCGCGGGAAGAGATATAGCCTACCACTCTTTAAATAATTAAATTGATATAATAAAATAAAATAAATAATATCACGGGAGGAGGTATAACCTACCTCTGCATAAATAATATTTCGGAAGGAGATATAACATACTACTGTATAAATAATATCGCGGAAGGAGTTCTAACCTACCCTTTCATAAATAACAACGCGGGAGGAGGTATAATCTAGCACTCCTTAAATAATTAAATTAACACAATAAAATAAACAAACTTTTACCTGGGCAGTATAACAACGCAATATTAAACTGGTATTTGGAGAGATGATCGTGATGATAACGTGTTATGAAAATACTAAAGAGAGAAAGTTAAACTTATAACTTTACTCAAGAGAAGAGAGGAGAGAGAGAAGAGAAGTGAATCGTTCTCTTGTTGTATATTACAAATGATGCATAGCATCATATTTATAGGAGAAGCAAGTCGGCAAACGAAACGTAAAGATAATCAAAGAAAAAGTGAGATAGACGTCACAGACGTCTTTGCTGACTTTTTCAACAGTCTAAAATTTTTTGGCCCAAAGAAAACATTAATTTTGAGTCTGGCTATTTCTGAATTTTAATTTTTTTCTATAAAAACTATCATCAAACTCTAGAACATACATTTAAATTTAGAGTAATTGCACCCAATGAACCAAAATAATCACCTAATTTGCAATCTAGCCAAACACTGTTTTTGGCACTGTACAAAAAATGTTAAACTGATATTACCCCTATTAACCTAAGGCTCTAACAATGATTCGCAAAATAAACTTGTCAAACGTTTGCAGAGATGTGTCAGAGTGATTTTACATGCTTTAATAATGAGAGATGAGGAACCAAAAACTATCGATAAAATGTTTCAACAATTTTATTTCTCCATTTTTTTACTCCCCTTCTCTACCCGAAAAAGCTCCGCCTTTGTTCTTGCAAGCGACGATTTCCGCCTACTCGCGTGACCAGTTCCGTTATCAGCCATTTTTCTGGTAAATTTCTGATTTCTCTACAACTATTACTGTTCACGTGAACAGTACCACTCACCTCTACCTCGGTATATTCTCCAATTTTGAAAGTATTTCTGAACTGTTGCGACGTTTCCGTAAATTTCGCACCCCTTGAATCTGTAACCGTATTTTCTGTAGGATAAAAACCCCCTTAACTCATCCATTGCACTATTTATTTGAACAATGTACACTCACATTCGTAAAGGGCCAAAATTATGGTCGATGTCGAAATTGTAACAGTTACATCGTTTCATGCTTTTTTTTTACACATGAAATAAGTTTTTTTTTCATGCATTGAACTCCTTCTTCTTGCATGTTCAGGATTCAATCCCTCCACTACCGGAGAGGATGTTTGCCACCGGAGGAGAACCCTCCGGCGAACGTGTGAACTTGATGGGGACATCAGGTCGTATGGCCAGCCAGGAGACCAGATTGGCCGACCAGGAAGCTTTCCCGAGACAGCTCGGCCATTTGGCACATCTGTCGGCCCAAGCGGTACTGCCGGACCTTCGACCAACAGGACCGGACCGATCAGCATTGCCGGCGGAGAGGCCCAAACCTCCGGCCCAACTGGTGGTGACGTGGATAACACCGCCGATCCCATTGGTGATGCCGCCGACTCCGGGATAAACTTGGCCGGTCCAGAAGGCATTCCGGCCAGTACCTCGCACAGTCCAGCCGGTACAAGCGATCCAGCCGAGTACACGGTCATTTCAGCATCTACACAAGAAGACTCGGACCAAATAAGCTACCAGCTTCAGGACATGCATCTAGAGGAAGTCTCCACACCAGTGGTGCCACCAGGAGCAATGACAAGGAGCATATCAAGAGCACACTTCCACAAGTTCAGCTTATGGATCGACAAGCTCCTAGAGGAAGATCGACTAAGGACAGTGGGTCAGAAGTGCAAAGAAGAGTCCAAAGGCTTCTCAACAATGCAAGGGACTTCAGAGACTTGGACTTTAGTGGCAAGAGAGGTCAGAGCCCAAAGATTCCTAACCCTACTCCAAGTCGAAGACTAGGAGCAAGGTGCGTGCATGCCACAAGGACGACCACCTTCCATTTCTTGGCCGTGAGGTAAGAAAGGTAAGTTTTCAATTTGAATATATGCCTCTTTCTGTTTTGCAGGGTAGGATATAGATTGTTTACATTTTTTGAGTCAAAGACAGTTTAGGAATATGTCCTTTTTCGGTTATGCACTTTTGTACATTTTCCATTTGTGCACTTTTGTAAACTTTCCATTTGTGCACTTTTGTAAACTTTCCTTTTCTTTCTTTGAGTCGACCCTAGAAGGTCAAGCTGCCGAGCATATTAATAAGGCTTCTTCCAGCATTGTAGTTCGACAACTTTTTTGCTAATTAATAAAGATCAAATTTTCTTTCAACAAGTTATTCTCTCAGGAGACTTGTGCGCTTAGAACCTAGTTGAGACCAACCCTCCTAGCTCTAAGTTTGTGATTTATCACGAGGCTCATCACCCCTCGTGTGGTTCACCTCACCCCTCCATCCAATACCAATCAGAAAACCCCTATCCAGAAGCTTAAGGTCGAGTTTCTCACCTAAACTTCTCCAAACAGCCCACGCGCATCCAAACCTTGAATTGAGGCTTGTATCATTTTGGTATCAGAGCTTAAAGCTCCTAAACCATGTTGTTTCTATCCTTTAGTTAGTTTTATTTCTTGTTCTTGCATTAGTTTAAGTCGCATTCAAGAAAAATAAAAAAAATAACACTAAACTCCAAACCGAGTGCATCTAGCTTCTACGCGTATCACTAGGGCTTAGATTCACTTTTGCATTGCCATTCACGTTTTCCTTTTTATTCAAATCATATTTTCATTATTTTTAAGTTAAATTTAAAAGAAAAGAAAAAGAAAATAGGAAAAATACCAAAAAAATTCGAATTGGACAGCTAGCACAAGTTGTAGGAAGTTTCCATTTTTCTAAACTTTCCTTTTTTTCAGGTTTTTCCTTTTTCTCAACTTTTTCCTTTTTGCAAATTCGAAATCCCCTATAAAAGAAAACCCTCCTAAACCACTTAGGAGCAAATAACTTGTGTTTCTTTCTTGTATCACAATGGCAAAAGAGAATAGAGATGCAGCCGAGGCCATGATGGCCATGTTCACCACCCTCCAAACGCAACTCGCATCAATAGGCGAGAGGTTGGAGCGCGTGGAGAGGCCTGTGAGATTCCAGGCCATAAGGCACGTGAGAGCTGAGCAAGACCGTGCTGAGGGTCCTGAGCACCTTAGGACACGGCACGAACAGGAAGAGCTCCAGCCAGATGGAGATGAGGACGCACAACCTCATAACTATCACCATAGGCATGAAGACCTCCACGGCAACCAGAGGCAGAAGGTGATGACTTCGAGCCATATGGACATCACCAGAGACCAAGGATGCCTCCTAGACATCATGAGGATGGAGATGAACACGCCTACAACCGGGTAACTCATCCTGATGTTAAGCTAACACCTCCGAGTTTTGCAGGAAAAGTAGACCCTGAGGCCTACCTAGATTGGGAGAGAAGGATGGATCACATCTTCGATCACTACAACCAACCAGGCCCTAGGAGAGTCTCCATTGCAGTAGCACAACTCACGGACAATGCCCTCATCTGGTGGGATTGTGAGGTGTCTGACCGAAGGAGGAAAAGATTGAGGCCCGTGGATTCATGGGTCGACATGAAAGACCTCATGAGACAAAGGTTTGTTCCACCTTATTTTCATAGAGATTTGCAACGATGTTTTCGTACTCTTAAGCAGGGTACCTGATACAAGCCTCGATTCAAGGCTTATATGCGCGTGGGCTGCTTGGAAAAGTATAGGTGAGAAACTCGACCTTAGGCTTCTTGGATAGGGGTTTTGGGTTGGTATTCGATGGAAGGGTGAAGTGAACCACACGAGGGGTGATGAACCTCGTGATAAATCACACACTTAGAGCTAGGAGGGCTGGTCTCAACTAGGTTCTAAGCGCACAAGCTTCTTTGAGAGAAAAACTTGTAAAGAGAAAATTCGCACTTTATTAATATCAAAAAGGTTGTCGAACTACAATGCTGGAAGGAGCCTTATTAATATGCTCGACAGCTTGACCTTCTAGGGTCGACTCAAATAAAGAAAAGGAAAGTTTACAAAAGTGCACAAATGGAAAAGATACAAAAGTGCATAACCGAAAAAGGACCTATTCCTAAAATGTTCTTGACTCAAAAATGTAAACAATCTAGATCCTACCATGCAAAACAGAAAGAGGTATATATTTGAATTGAAACTTACCTTACTTACCTCACGTCCAAGAAATGGAAGGTGGCCGTCCTTGTGGCATGCATGCGCCTTGCTCCTAGTCTTCGACTTGGAGTAGGGTTAGGAATCTTTGGGCCCTGACCTCTCTTGCCACTAAAGCCCAAGTCTCTGAAGTCCCTTGCATTGTTGAGAAGCCTTTGGACTCTTCTTTGCACTTCTGGCCCATTGACCTTAGTCGATCTTCCTCTAGGAGCTTGTCGACCCATAAGCTGAACTTGTGGAAGAGTGTTCTTGATCTGCTCCTTGTTATTGCTCCTGGTGGCACTACTGGTGTGGAGACTTCCTCTAGATGCATGTCCTGAAGCTGGTAGCTTATCTGGTCTGAGTTTCCTTTTGTAGAAGTTGAAATGCTCGTGTACTCGGCTGGATCGACTGTACCGGCTGGAATGTGCGAGGTACTGGCCGGAATGCCTTCAGGACCGGCCAAGTTGATCCCAGAGTCGGCGGCATCACCAAGGGGACCGGCGGTGTCATCCACGTCGCACCCAAGTATGACGGAAGCTTGTGCCTCTCCTTCGGCAATGCTAATTGGTCTGGTCCTATTGGTCGAGGGTTCGGCGGTACTGCACTACAAGAAAACATGCGATTTGCGACCACAACCGTGGTCGCATAGTAGTCGCAAAACTGTATTTTGCGACTATCACGTGGTCGCAAAATACTAGTCGCAAAAAAAATTAGTCGCAAATAAGTCGCACATTTGCGACTGATTTGCGACCACGGGCATAGTGGTTATTTTGCGACTAATTTGCGACCACAACCGTGGTCGCTATTTTTGCGACTAATTTGCCACTGAATTTCTGTAACAAATTTTGCTACTGTTTTGCGACTACGTTTGTGGTTGCTAAATTTGTAGTCGCAAAACAGTCGCAAATTTTTGTGACTGATTTGCGACTACGGTAGAACCGCAGTTGCAAATCCACGTTTTTTGTGACTGTTTTTTAGTACATTTGATTCACCGACTACACCGTAATTAGATTTAAAAAATAATATTATATTTTTTATTATTGAAATAATTTCGTATATTTGGAAAAAAATATAATATTAATATTTTTTAAATTATTTTAAAAAAATGTAAAATAATATTTATAAATTTAAATTTCAATAATAATTTTGGAAATTAATTTCAATAATAAAATTAATTATTTGAAATTCGAAATATTAATAAAATAATTTAGATTAATTATTAATATAATTGGTTTAATATTATTATAATATTATTATAATATTTATTAATTTTTATTAATGAATTAAAAATATTATAATATTAAATGAAAAATATGTAAACTAAATATTGAATAAAAAGATATAGAAATTTAAAATTATAACATTTATTATTGAAAATTTTTTAATACATAAAAAAAAATCTAATTGTCCAGTGGCGGAAATTGGAAATCTGATAGCGAAAATGGGGTGGTGGGCGGAGCCGTCGATGGTTCCCATGTGCAATCGTTATCCCGCATAAAGGAGGCGAATACGGGATCCGTCTGTTGGATATATCCGAGGAGCATCTCCAAGCTCGAGATCTTCTTCTGGTTTTCTCTGTTCAGCTCTTCAATCTTCTCACATTTTTCCATCATCTGCGCGTTTTGTGCTTTAATCAACGCGTTTTGTTCTTGAAGCATAACGTACTCGGATGAATGGATTTGTACCCCACTACTTCTACCCATAGACTGTACGCGGCTGAGGCTACCGAGTCCATAAAGACGGCCTCGTTCATCAGGAACAGATGACTAGAAAATTACAAAATCATAAATTAAATAATAAATTTATTTGAAATGCTCATGTACTCGTGGCATGCATGCGCTTGGGCCGGCAGACGTGCCAAATGCCCCGGCTGTCTCGGGCAAGCTTCCTGGTCGGCTAGTCTGGTCTCCTGGCTGGACATACGACCTGATGTCCTCATCATCCCCTCCCTCTTCAGTAGGTTTTGACCTCACAACTGGTTCATCTGCATGGAAAAGGGCTAAGTCAGTTACGTTGAACGTGTTGGACACATTAAACTCACCTGGGAGCTCGATCCGGTAGGCGTTGTTGTTGATCCTCTCCAGCACTCTGAATGGTCCATCTCCTCTTGGTGCTAGCTTGGAACTCCTTAGGTTGGGGAACCTCTTCTACCGTAGGTGTAGCCACACCCAATCGCCTGGTTGAAAGATCACCTCCTTTCTTCCCTTGTTGGCATGAGTCACGTACTGCCCGGTCCTCTTCTCCAAGTTTTCTGCTACCTTCTGGTGTAACTATCTTATGAACTCTGTCTTGGATGCTCCGTTGAGGTTGGTCATCTCTGCTAGTGGTAGTGGCGTTTGCTCCAGTGGGGTGAGAGGGTTGAAGCCGTATACTACTTCAAATGGTATCTTCTTGGTTGCTGAGTGCACGGCTTGGTTGTAAGCGAACTCTATGAATGGCAGGCACTCCACCCAAGTCTTGAGGTTCTTCCCTAGTGTAGTCCTGAGAAGAGTTGATAGTGTCCCGTTGACAACTTCAGTTTGGCCATCGGTTTGAGGATGGCAGGTGGTAGAGAAGAGTAGCTTCGTGCCTAGCTTCCTCCAAAGGGTCCTCCAAAAATGGCTGAGGAACTTGGTGTCCCTATTTGATACGATGGTCCTTGGCACTCCATGAAGCCGTACTATCTCCCTGAAGAACAGCTCGAATGTTTGCGAGGCATCATTGACATTGGCACACGGAATGAAGTGTGCCATCTTGGAGAATCTGTCCACACTACAAAGATTGCATCCTTGTGGCTTGATCTTGGGCAGTCCATAGAACAAAGTCCATTGATGCATATCCTTCTCTCTCCACCCATGGATGTAAAACTTGCCATGACTCCCGGTGCCACACTCCTTGTAGCTCTCAGCAAAGTCAGGATCATCCTTGTATAGGTCCTTGATGTGCTCGAATCCTAGGACCTTTGCCTCCATGGTTGATATCAAGGCAAACCTCCTTGATAGTGCATCAGCTACCACATTGTCTTTGTCCTTCTTGTACTTGATGACGTACGGGAAGGTCTCTAGGAACTCCATCCACCTGGCATGTCTCCTCTTGAGATTGGTTTTCCTTCTGAGGTGTTTGAGAGTCTCGTGATCAGTGTGGATCACAAACTCCTTGGACAGCAGGTAATGCTGCCAAGTCTCCAATGCTCGGACAAGGGCATAAAGCTCCTTGTCATAAGTGGGGTAGTTCAGGGAGGCACCACCTAGCTTCTCACTGAAGTATGTCACTGGTCTCCCTCCTTGGGTTAGCACTGCTCCTATGCCTATTCCAGAGGCATCACACTCCACTTCAAACGTCTTGTTGAAGTCGGGAAGGACTAGCACTAGTGCATGTGTAAGGCTGTCTTCAAGGTCTGGAATGCCTTCACCTGAGCTTCTCCCCAGCTGAATCCCACGTTCTTCTTCACTACTGCCGTCAATGGTGAGGCAATACTGCTGAAGTTGGGCACGAATCTCCTGTAGAAGTTGGCCAGTCCGTGGAAGCTCCTCACTTGGCTGATGTTGCTTGGTGTTGGTCATTCTTGTATGGCTTGAATCTTCTCTTCATCAACCTGTAGGTCCTGTGAACTTACAACAAAACCTAAGAAGACAAGTTTATCAGTACAAAAGATGCACTTCTTGAGATTGGCATAAAGCTCTTCTTGTCGAAGGGTTTTAAGTACCATCTCAAGATGTGTGAGGTGTTCCCGTAGGCACTTACTATAAACTAATATATCATCAAAGTAAACCACTACAAACTTACTGATGTACGCCCTAAGAACTTGGTTCATAAGGTGCATGAAGGTGCTTGGGGGATTAGTCAAGCCGAATGGCATGACTGTCCACTCGTAGAGCCCTTGCTTTGTCTTGAAAGCAGTCTTCCATTCATCACCTTCCTTCATCCTGACCTGGTGGTATCCACTCTTGAGGTCTATCTTGGAGAAGACCGTGGCTCCACTCAGCTCATCTAGCATGTCATCCAGCCGTGGTATCGGATGCCGGTACTTGACTATGATGTTGTTGATTGCCTGGCAGTCCACGCACATTCGCGAAGTCCCATCCTTCTTGGGCACTAGTAGCACTGGTATGGCACATGGACTGAGGCTCTCTTGAACATAGCCTTTCTCCAGGAGCTCCTTGACTTGCTTCTCAAGCTCCTTGGACTCCTCTGGACTCATCCGGTAGGCTGGCCGGTTGGGCAGGGCTGCTCCGGGTACTAGGTCGATCTGGTGTTCTCTGCCACGTAAAGGAGGCAAGCCTGCTGGTATCTCCTCTGGAAACACATCCTGGAACTTGTTGAGGAGAGTTGCTACTTCAGGAGGTAGCTCTACCTGTTCTTTTTCTACATTCAACACTTCTTTGAAAACCATTAGTAGCATTAGATCCTTCGAGGCTAAAGCTCTTCGGACATGACTCGGTTGAATAAGAAAGTTAGATTTAATGAGCTTCTTTTCCTTACTCATTTGCTGTTGAAGCTCATGTACCTGGGCAGGTGTAAGAGGAGCTAGGCTGACCTTTCTCTTGTCATGCACGAAGGTGTAGGGATTGGTTCGGCCATCATGCCTGGTCTCCTTGTCAAACTGCCATGGTCTTCCTAGCAGAAGATGGCCAGCTTGCATGGGCACCACGTCGCACACGACTTGGTCTTGGTACTTGCCCACACTGAATGGCACAGTGACTTGCTCATGGATCTTGAGCTCCACTTTGTCATCCAGCCATCTCAGTCTATATGGTCGAGGATGCCTTGTCTTCTCTAGACCTAGCTTATCAACCATATATGCACTAGCAACGTTAGTGCAAGAACCACCATCTATGATGAGGTTACATACCTTGCCCTTGATGGTGCAACGGCTGTGGAAGATGTTCTCCCTTTGGATGGTCTCTGAAGGATCCACCATTGCACAGAGGATGCGTCTAGTGACCAGCACTTCCCCCACATCAGGGTACTCAATGTCACCATATTCTTCTTCTGGTTCATAGTCCTCTTCATATTGGGACTCATATTCTCCAGCCTCCGTAATCAGCATGATCCGGTTGTTTGGGCACTCCCTTGAGATGTGTCCACGACCCCTACACTTGAAACAAGTGATGTCACGTGATCTTTGAGGGTTAGAAGACTTACTAGGCTCTCTCTGGTCACGGATGGGTTCAGGAGGCTTGCTCTTGAACCTTGACTCGATCTTTATGCTCTTGCCTTTGTCTACGGGCTTGGGAATATTGCTTGGTGCCCAAGGTGTGTTAGGCTTGCCGCGGATGTCTTGGTTCTTACGTTTGATGTGCTGTTCAGCCTGGACAGATAGGTGGAACAAGTCTTTGAAGTGATTGTAGATTTGCCTTTCCACCTTGCGGCTGACTCTTTCTTGGAGTCCATCCAAGAATTGTGCCATCAACGCTTCTTCATCATCATTGAGCTCCAGTCTGTTCCTTAGCTTCTCGAACTCTTCATAGTACTCCTCTACTGATCTGGTACCCTTCTTAAGAGTACGAAAACGACGTTGCAAGTCCATATGAAAGTAAGGTGGAACAAACCTTTGTCGCATGACATCCTTCATGTCGACCCATGAGTCTATGGGCCTCATTCTTTTCCTCCTTCTGTCAGATACCTCACGATCCCACCAGATGAGGGCATTGTCTGTGAGTTGTGCTACTGCCATTGAGACTCTCCTAGGCCCTGGTTGGTTGTAATGATCAAAGATATGATCCATTCTTCTCTTCCAATCTAGGTAAGCCTCGGGGTCTACTTTTCCTGCAAAACTTGGAGGAGTTAGCTTAACATCAGGATGAGTTACCTGGTTGTAGGCATGTTCATCTCCATCCTCATGATGTCTAGGAGGCATCCTTGGTCTCTGATGAAGACCATAGGGCTCGAAGCCGTCGTCTTCTGCCTCTGGTTGCCGCGGAGGTCCTCTCGGCCTATGGTGATAGTTATGAGGTTGTGTGTCCTCATCTCCATCTGGTTGGGGCTCCTCCTGTTCGTACCGTGTCCTAAGGTGCTCAGGACCCTCAGGACGGTCTTGCTCAGCTCTCACGTGCCTTATGGCCTGGAATCTCACAGGCCTCTCCACGCGCTCCAATCTCTCGCCTATGGATGCGAGTTGCGTTTGGAGGGTGGTGAACATGGCCATCATGGCTTCGGTTGCTTCTCTATTTTCTTCTGCCATTGCGTACTACAAAGATAGAAGATACGTTATGCTGCTTCTAAATTATTAGGAGAGTTTTCTTTTATAAGGAGATTCGAAAAAATGCAAAAAGGAAAAAATCTGAGAATTGGAAATTCGAAAATATGAAGATTTGAATAAAAAGGAAACTTTCTTAACAACTATTGCTAGTTGTCCAATTCGAATCTTTTAGGTATTTTTCCTATTTTCTTTTTCTTTTCTTTTTAATTTAACTTAAAATAATGGAAATATGATTCTAACAAAAAGGAAAGTCGAATATAGCAATGCAAGAATGATTCTAGAACCTAGTGATGCACATAGGATCTAGATGCACTCGGTATGAGTTTAGATATTTTTTTTTATTTTCTTGAATGGAACTTAAACTAATGCAATAACAAGAAACAAAACAAGCTAAAGGATAGAAACAACCTGGTATTGGAGCTTTAAGCTCAGATACCAAAATTATACAAGCCTCGATTCAAGGCTTATATGCGCGTGGGCTGCTTGGAGAAGTATAGGTGAGAAACTCAACCTTTGGCTTCTTGGATAGGGGTTTTGGGTTGGTATTCGATTGAAGCGTGAAGTGAACCACACAAGGGGTGATGAACCTCGTGATAAATCACAAACTTAGAGCTAGGAGGGCTGGTCTCAACTAGGTTCTAAGCACACAAGCTTCTTTGAGAGAAAAACTTGTAAAGAGAAAATTCGCACTTTATTAATATAAAAAAAGGTTGTCGAACTACAATGCTGGAAGGAGCCTTATTAATATGCTCGACAGCTTGACCTTCTAGGGTCGACTCAAATAAAGAAAAGGAAAGTTTACAAAAGTGCACAAATGGAAAAGATACAAAAGTGCATAACCGAAAAAGGACCTATTCCTAAAATGTTCTTGACTCAAAAATGTAAAAAATCTAGATCCTACCATGCAAAAAAGAAAGAGGCATATATTTGAATTGAAACTTACCTTACTTACCTCACGGCCAAGAAATGGAAGGTGGCCGTCCTTGTGGCATGCATGCGCCTTGCTCCTAGTCTTCGACTTGGAGTAGGGTTAGGAATCTTTGGGCCCTGACCTCTCTTGCCACTAAAGCCCAAGTCTCTGAAGTCCCTTGCATTGTTGAGAAGCCTTTGGACTCTTCTTTGCACTTCTGGCCCATTGACCTTAGTCGATCTTCCTCTAGGAGCTTGTCAGCCCATAAGCTAAACTTGTGGAAGAGTGCTCTTGATCTGCTCCTTGTCATTGCTCCTGGTGGCACTACTGGTGTGGAGACTTCCTCTAGATGCATGTCCTGAAGCTGGTAGCTTATCTGGTCCGAGTTTCCTTGTGTAGAAGTTGAAATGCTCGGGTACTCGGCTGGATCGGCTGTACTGGCTGGAATGTGCGAGGTACTGGCCGGAGTTGGCGGCATCACCAAGGAGACCGGCGGTGTCATCCACGTTGCCACCAAGTGTGCCGGAAGCTTGTGCCTCTCCGCCGGCAATGCTGATCGGTCTGGTCCTATTGGTCGAGGGTCCGGCAGTACTGCTTGGGCCGGCAGACGTGCCAAATGGCCCGGCTGTCTCGGGCAAACTTCCTGGTCGGCCAGTCTGGTCTCCTGGCTGGACATACGACCTGATGTCTTCATCAGTACCAGATCAGTAGAGGAGTACTATGAAGAGTTTGAGAGACTAAGGAACAGGCTGGAACTCAATGATAATGAGGAAGCTTTGATGGCACAATTCTTGGATGGACTCCAAGAAAGAATCAGCCGCAAGGTGGAAAGGCAAATCTACAATGACTTCAAGAACTTGTTCCACCTATCTATCCAGGCTGAGCAGCACATCAAACGTAAGAGCCAAGACATCTGCAGCAAGCCTAAGATGCCTTGGGCACCAAGCAACATTCCCAAGCCCGTAGACAAAGGAAAAGGCATAGAGATCGAGTCACGGTTCAAGAGCAAGCCTCCTGAGCCAACCCATGACCAGAGAGAGCCTAGTAAGTCCTCTAACCCTCAAAGATCACGTGACATCACTTGTTTCAAATGTAGGGGTCGTGGACACATCTCAAGGGAGTGCCCAAACAACCGGGTCATGTTGATTACGGACGCTGGAGAGTATGAGTCCCAAGATGAGGAGGACTATGAACGAGAAGGAGAATACGGTGATATTGAGTACCCTGATGTGGGGGAAGTGCTGGTCACTAGACGCATTCTCAATGCAATGGTGGATCCTTCAGAGACCATCCAGAGGGAGAACATCTTCCACAGCCGTTGCACCATCAAGGGAAAGGTATGTAACCTCATCATAGATGGTGGTTCTTGCACTAACATTACTAGTACATATATGGTTGATAAGCTAGGTCTAGAGAAGACAAGGCACCCTCGACCATATAGACTGAGATGGCTCGATGACAAAGTGGAGCTCAAGATCCATGAGCAGGTCACTGTGCCATTCAGTGTGGGCAAGTACCAAGACCAAGTAGTGTGCGATGTGGTGCCCATGCAAGCTGGCCATCTTCTGCTAGGAAGGCCATGGCAGTTTGACAAAGAGACCAGGCATGATGGCCGAACCAATCTCTACACTTTTGTGCATGACAAAAGAAAGGTCAGCTTGGTTCCCCTTATACCTGCCCAGGTAGACGAGCTACAACTCCAAATGAGTAAGGAAAAGAAACTTATCAAGTCTAATTTTCTTATTCAACCAAGCCATGTCCGGAGAGCTTTAGCCTCGAAGGATTTAATGTTACTAATGGTCTTCAAAGAAATTTTGAGTATAGAACAGGAACAGGTAGAGCTACCTCCTGAAGTAGCAAATCTCCTCAACAAGTTCCAGGATGTGTTCCCAGAGGAGATACCAGCATGCTTGCCTCCCTTACGTGGCATAGAGCACCAGATCGACCTAGTGCCCGGAGCAGCCCTGGCCAACCGGCCAGCCTACCGGATGAGTCCAGAGGAGTCCAAGGAGCTTGAGAAGCAAGTCAAGGAGCTACTGGAGAAAGGCTATGTTCGAGAGAGCCTCAGTCCATGTGCCGTACCAGTGCTACTAGTTCCCAAGAAGGATGGGACTTGGCGAATGTGCATGGACTGCCGAGCAATCAACAACATCACAGTCAAGTACCGGCATCCGATACCATGCTAGATGAGCTGAGTGGAGCCACAGTATTCTCCAAGATAGACCTCAAGAGTGGATACCACCAGGTCAGGATGAAGGAAGGTGATGAATGGAAGACTGCTTTCAAGACAAAGCAAGGGCTCTACGAGTGGACAATCATGCCATTCGGCTTGACTAATGCCCCAAGCACCTTCATGCGCCTTATGAACCAAGTTCTTAGGACGTACATCAGTAAGTTTGTTGTAGTTTATTTCGATGACATATTGGTTTATAGTAAATGCTTAATGGATCACCTCACACATCTTGAGTTGGTGCTTAAAACCCTTCGACAAGAAGACCTTTATGCCAATCTCAAGAAGTGCATCTTTTGTACTGATAAGCTTGTCTTCTTAGGTTTTGTTGTAAGTTCACAGGGCCTACAGGTTGATGAAGAGAATATTCGAGCCATACAAGAATGGCCAACACCAAGCAACATCAGCCAAATGAGGAGTTTCCACGTACTGGTCAGCTTCTACAGGAGATTCGTTCCCAACTTCAGTAGTATTGCCTCACCATTGACGGCAGTAGTGAAGAAAAACGTGGGATTCAGCTGGGGAGAAGCTCAGGAGAAGGCATTCCAAGCCTTGAAGGACAGCCTTACACATGCACCAGTGCTAGTCCTGCCCGATTTCAACAAAACGTTTCAAGTGGAGTGTGATGCCTCTGGAATAGGCATAGGAGCAGTGCTAACCCAAGGAGGGAGGCCAGTGGCATACTTCAGTGAGAAGCTAGGTGGTGACTCACTGAACTACCCCACTTACGACAAGGAGCTTTATGCCCTTGTCTGAGCATTGGAGACTTGGCAGCATTACTTGCTGTCCAATGAGTTTGTGATCCACACTGATCACGAGACTCTCAAAAACCTCGGAAGGCAAACCAATCTCAAGAGGAGACATGCTAGGTGGATGGAGTTCATCGAGACCTTCCCGTACGTTATCAAGTACAAGAAGGGCAAAGACAATGTGGTAGCCGATGCACTATCAAGGAGGTTTGCCTTGATATCCACCATGGAGGCAAAGGTCCTAGGATTCGAGCACATCAAGGACCTATACAAGGATGATCCTGACCTTGCTGAGAGCTACAAGGAGTGTGGCACAGGGATTCATGGCAAATTTTACATCCATGAGAGATTCTTGTTCCGAGAGAGAAGGTTGTGCATACCACAAAGATCACTACGAGAGCTTATCATCCGAGAAGATGCAGGAGGACTCATGGGCCATTTTGGTGTCGACAAGACTCTAGTAGTGGTCAAGGAGCACTTCTACTGGCCACACATCAAAAGGTCAGTAGAAGCCCATTGTGCAAGGTGCGTCACTTGCAAAACGGTGAAGTCCCGAGTGCATCCTCACGGGTTGTATCTCCCACTGCCCATACCTACACATCCATGGGTGGACATCTCAATGGACTTCGTTCTAGGTCTGCCCAAGATCAACCACAAAGATGAAATATTTGTAGTGGTGGACAGATTCTCCAAGATGGCACACTTCATTCCATGTGCCAATGTC
Source organism: Pugionium cornutum (assembly GCA_018901935.1). Taxonomy (NCBI): domain Eukaryota; kingdom Viridiplantae; phylum Streptophyta; class Magnoliopsida; order Brassicales; family Brassicaceae; genus Pugionium; species Pugionium cornutum. The sequence goes on along the minus strand of CM032160.1, from coordinate 30,001,136 downwards.
AATAATGCCACGCAAACAGCCGAGCTGTTTTTCAGGGAGATAGTATGGCTTCATGGAGTGCCAAGGACCATCGTGTCAGATAGGGACACCAAGTTCCTCAGCCATTTCTGGAGGACCCTTTGGAGGAAGCTAGGCATGAAGCTACTCTTCTCTACCACCTGCCATCCTCAAACCGATGGCCAAACTGAAGTTGTCAACCGGACACTATCAACTCTTCTCAGGACTACACTAGGGAAGAACATCAAGACTTGGATAGAATGTCTGCCATTCATAGAGTTCGCTTACAACCGAGCTGTGCACTCAGCAACCAAGAAGACACCATTTGAAGTAGTATACAGCTTCAACCTCTCACCCCATTGGAGCAAACGCCACTGCCACCAGCAGAAATGACCAACCTCAATGGAGCATCCAAGGCAGAGTTCATAAGGAAGTTACACCAGAAGGTAGCAGAGAACTTGGAGAAGAGGACCGGGTAGTACGTGACTCATGCCAACAAGAGAAGAAAAGATGTGATCTTTCAACCCGGCGATTGGGTGTGGCTACACCTACGGCAGGAGAGGTTCCCCAACCTAAGGAGTTCCAAGCTAGCACCAAGAGGAGATGGACCATTCAGAGTGCTGGAGAGGATCAACAACAATGCCTACCAGATCGAGCTCCCAGGTGAGTTTAATGTGTCTAACACGTTCAACGTAACTGACTTAGCCCCTTTCCATGCAGATGAACCAGTTTTGAGGTCAAAACCTACTGAAGAGGGAGGGCATGATGGGGACATCAGGTCGTATGGCCGACCAGGAGACCAGACTGGCCGACGAGGAAGCTTGCCCGAGACAGCCGGGCCATTTGGCACTTCTGCCGGCCCAAGCGGTACCGCCGGACCTTCGACCAACAGGACCGGACCGATCAGCATTGCCGGTGGAGAGGCCCAAACCTCTGGCCCAACTAGTGGTGACGTGGATAACACCGCCGGTCCCATTGGTGATGCCGCCGACTCCAGGATCAACTTGGCTGGTCCAGAAGACAGTCCAGCCGGTACATGCGATCTAGCCGAGTACACGGGCATTTCAGCATCTACACAAGGAGACTCGGACCAGATAAGCTACCAGCTTTAGGACATGCATCTAGAGGAAGTCTCCACACCAGTGGTGCCACCAGGAGCAATGACAAGGAGCAGATCAAGAGCACTTTTCCACAAGTTCAGCTTATGGGTCGACAAGCTCCTAGAGGAAGATCGACTAAGGACAGTGGGCCATAAGTGCAAAGAAGAGTCCAAAGGCTTCTCAACAATGCAAGGGACTTCAGAGACTTGGGCTTTAGTGGCAAGAGAGGTCAGGGCCCAAAGATTCCTAACCCTACTCCAAGTCGAAGACTAGGAGCAAGGCACGTGCATGCCACAAGGACGGCCACCTTCCATTTCTTGGCCGTGAGATAAAAAAGGTAAGTTTTCAATTCGAATATATGCCTCTTTCTGTTTTGCATGGTAGGATCTAGATTGTTTACATTTTTGAGTCAAAGACATTTTAGGAATAGGTCCTTTTTTCGGTTATATACTTTTGTACATTTTCCATTTGTGCACTTTTGTAAACTTTCCTTTTCTTTCTTTGAGTCGACCCTAGAAGGTCAAACTGTCGAGAATATTAATAAGGCTCCTTCCAGCATTGTAGTTCGATAACCTTTTTGCTAATTAATAAAGATCGAATTTTCTTTCAACAAGTTATTCTCTCAAGAGACTTGTGCGCTTAGAACCTAGTTGAGACCAGCCCTCCTAGCTCTAAGTTTGTGATTTATCACAAGGCTCATCACCCCTCATGTGGTTCACCTCACCCCTCCATCCAATACCAATCAGAAAACCCCTATCCAGAAGCTTAAGGTCGAGTTTCTCACATAACCTTCTCCAAACAGCCTACGCGCATCCAAGCCTTGAATCGAGGCTTGTATCAGAACTCCTATCACAAGATGAAAAGAATTTCGTCTATTTTGAATGCTCTCGAAGAGGGTGAAGTTGAATTTTTCATGAATTCCATTTTTGGGAAAGGTATTGCTTCGAATGAGAAACCATCCTATTCTGGAAGTTTTGGTCATTTCATGATCACTCGTCAGGTTAAAACTTCAAAACCACATGAGTTATGGTTTCTATTTACGGGTAAACTGATTAGATTCTCACTAAGAGAGTTTACGATCATAACCGGCCTTCCTTGTGGAAAATTCTCAAGTCCTACCAAGGGTAAGAAGAAGCATCCCATTAAAGAGAAGCCATACTGGCCAACACTCTTCGGTAATCTACAATCATGCTCGGTTGATCTTGCGATAAAGATGCTGAAAAAGAAAACTGTAGCCGATAAAGAGGAAAGGATCAAATTTGCTTGTCTTGCTTTCACGGCATCGGTGTTGGTTCCTTCATCTCACAATCCAAAAATTGACAAAAACCATGTTGAACTGATTCGGGATTTAGATTCGTTTTTTACTTATTCGTGGGGAAGGGCTATATTTGATTTGGTGGTTTCTAGTGTGAAGAAAAGGGATGTTCTTGCTTTATCCCATACATCAATTGTTGTTCAAGGTTTTGTTCACTCTATCCAACTACTTATGGTTGAAGCAATTCCATCAATACTAGATATCGAGCAAGTCAATAATGACTCTGTGTCATCGTCTGATACCGAAGATGATAACAAGGAACAAGGTGACAAAACGCGTGATGATTCATCGTCTTCCAAAAAGAAGAAAATTGGTCTTAGCCTTGGACATTCGAGGTTGCTGGATGAGGAATGCCAGGTAATTTTTCCACATCCTTTCTTATGTTTTCCCATACTATAATTCGTGGTCAAAAACTTTTTATACTCACGTAATTCTATGGGAAATTACGTTTTTAGTATCGGGTATTAGTCAAAATTATTGTTAATAAATTGATTAACATGGAGGGCTCCATATTACAGGTTCTGACATACGTAGGTGTTATTCTTTGAGATATGCGATGTTCATGCTAACTCATATGCTATCGATGTTAACATTCTTTTGTTACCCGACATGTTTTTTTCTAACACCTACAATATCGTTTATTATGGTAACCGCTAAATTAAGTTCTGATCCTCATAATGTTTTTTTATATTTCTTAAAAGTCCCTGATATTTTTGTAGTTTTCTTATACTAAGCTTCATTTTTATGATGGATCCATGATATTTGTTTTTGTATAGATGTTATTAAATGCTAATCAGATTCTTAATATCTGTTGTTGTATGTAGGTTGAAGTGATGAGCATTATACCTAAAGATGGGGGTATGGCAATCAACGAGGACGATTTGGTGTGGTCCGATATGAGGACGATGAGAAGGTCAACAACATGGTGAAGTTGATATCAGAGAATTTTCAATTCGAAAAAAAACTATGTTTTCTAGTGGGACAGCGGAGGATGAGCTCAATAAGTTGCGGAGTGAAGAGGTGGAGAAGAAGGAGATGGAAAAGAAAGAGAAGAAGGATAAGCGGAAGGAGAGAGTTAATGTATCCGAACCTGCTCATCCGCATTCTTCTGCTGATGCACCATCTCATACTTCCAACGATCCGCGTATTGTTGCTAATTTCGTAACATCAAAACTGCGTGACCATTTTAGCGCTATTGATACAAAGCTCAATAAATCTATCGCCAATTTCAAGAAGTTAGACCCTCAATTACAAAACTTCAGGAATTTGTTGAGATTTTTATTGATCAAAAGATTACCGAGATGCAGGATGCAGTTCTCAATTTTATTCGTCAGGTTATTGGCAAATCTGCATCATTCAATACTCATACAAGCGAGCAACCATTCACTGCTAACGTTGATGATATCACGGGAACATCTAATGCTTCCTGTTCGGGAGAGGGTTTGTCTGCTAAGGACCCCGCTATTGATATAACAGGGGTGGAGTCTGATACATCTGATGCAATTAATGCTGTCATATGTTCACTTAATCAAGATGAATTGGATGAGGTTAGTCTTAAAAAATTTTTAACCCTTTAATCACGGATACATTTCAGCTATTGCTATCAATTACACTACTCTATGCATAATTATAATTCACTACCTCATTACTTATCCAAGTTTGATTACTGTCATTGAAAATAATTCTGGATATTTTAATTATTACCAATATAGATTTTTAACATTGCTTCTATGTCGATTTGTAGGTCCATGATGATAATGATGAAGAACTCAACAATGCTGATGATGTCCATGACGTGAATGCCGGAAATCCTTCAAAAGATCTGAACTCTGTAACAGATAATTTACCTACGGAGGAGATTCACGGACCTAGATATGAAAATATTTTGGTATGTGCTACAAATGTTGTTCTTTCTTTCATTATTGAGATGTAAATTATTGTTTTGGTTGTAACTAATAATGTGTAACAGCCTTCTGAACCCACGCACATCGATGATGCGGCTTTTCGATCTACCATGTCATCATTCTCGTTTGGACTTTCACAGGATGATGTAAACAAAGGTGATGGTACTGATACCTTAGGGGATCAACATCAGGCATCTGATGGCGATGATGTCGGGGATAACGAAGAAGAGAAGGAAGATGATAATGAGGAAGATACCACAAACGACGAGAACCAGGAGCTTCGCAAAAGCAAAAGGTATAGGACAACCCCGAATGTTCTCAAGGATTTTTAATGTGACAAATGGTTGATTGCAGTACCAGAAGATCCACATCCAATCCTTCATGGATATGATCCTGATCTCGATTATGCAACAAAATTTATCAAGTTTCATAGTTTACTCAAGAAGAAACTGTAAGTTTATATGATTTTTATAAAATAACTAATAATCTATTCAATTGCTGATACCATTTTTAATTCTTGATTTTTGAATGTTCCTATTAACCTATGGTATTATGCGGAATTAGTAATGATAACTTCTTACATTTTGTTGTAGTGCGATTTATCTGCCCAAAGGCATCACCGTTACCAACAGAGATGTCACCGACATAGCTGAGAGAATGAAACTAATGTCTCCTAAAGTAAGTATTATTACAACGTAAGAATGAAAAAGTTTGTTACCTTATGTGTCATCTAACCCTTTTATTGTAATTTATCCAGATGTTTGATGCTTAAATGCATTTGACCCAGCTCATGTACTACAGAGAGCAAAGCCCATGGCAGACTGTGTTATTCCTGGATACCAACTTTGTGTCACTGCTCATGAAACACCATTCCAAATTTGCCCGGCTTGCATCCAAAGATAGGGCACGTTTTATGCTTGATGATGACATTTCCGTATATTTCAGGTTGGAGAGCAATCCAAATGCTCCCCTTAAGGTTGTATTTCCCTTTCAACCTTGATAAACAACATTGGATCGGTGTTTGTGTTGACTCATCTATCAACACAGTGTACGTACTTGACTGCAATATCTCTTTCCGTTCAGATAGTTCGGTTAAGAAATATATTAGCCTGATAGCTCAGATGATTTCTTACCTATTGAAGAGGACTGCTTTCAAAAATATGCTATCACAGACTAAGGCATATGTATCGTGAGACCCAGAGGCATTCCACAGAACGGTATATATGTGGACTCAGCAGTTACGTCATTATTGTTGATGCATGCACATTCGATAAGTGGATTTGAAGGATGTAAAAACATCAAACCTGATTACATATCATCTGAATCCCAAAATGTTGTTGTTATGTTCTTTGAGAAGTTTGTCGATAGCATTGAAATTCCATAGCTTTAACTTGTTGTATCTCCTATTTCACATTTTTGGACTCTTTTTACTGGCTGTTCCACATTGCGTATAAAACTATTTGGATCTCAGTCACATTTTATATATCTGCTACTTATATATTTATCCGGGTATGTTATATGGTAATTGTTATCAGTAGTATTATTCTGTACAAGTTGTTTTTTACAAAACCTTTTTTTTATGTCTCCAAAAGTTATCATCTATTTTTGCATAGTATGGTACTTGAGTTTTCATATATACCATTTTTATCAACTTATTGAAGTTGAAATGAAATGTGTTATAATCAAAGGTGTTTGGAGTTTTTATTTTCGATATGGAAGTGCATTCATTATTTATTTGTCCAGGACATTACAAAAGATATTATGGCTAACAAGTTGCGTTTTATGTTAATATAAAATAAGGGGAAAATAACTCATTAACAACCGATCCCAAAATATTTATAACAACTTATGCCCATTTGCTCTTCCAATCCCTTAGCCACTTCATATAGGAATTTTACATTTGGCTCGGTTATGACCGAAACCACCGCACCTACCACATATCGCTAGTCGTCTTCTAACTCCTCCCTGAAATTACAAAGTAAAAATATCATATAACTTTTGGGATATGTATGTGATTCCATCTGTTCCAGTTATATAGATGGATATATGTTAAGATTAAATTTATCGGATAAAATTTGCTCTAAATTCCCCTCTCGAGAATATCCTTTGTTTGTGTGGTCGTCCAGGTGGCCGCCTTGTTAATGGTGGAAGCAAATTGATCTCCATCAGTGGGTCATTCACCCATGGTGTGTTAATCAGCCCAGGCACCGGATACACACTGCTGTTATAGGCCATTTTCCAAAAACTTGAAGTTAACTTGGTGCACAAAAGTGTATCAACCTTTATTTTTCCATGCACAGCAGCAACAACTACATGAGGGCAAGAAATCTTCAGAATCTGAAACTCACAGCAAGAACAAGTTTTTTCCAAAAGATCCATGTGGTACGAACCACCGATTTTCGTACGTATCTGAAATTCATTTTTATTGATACGATATATCTCGAATCCCATCGATATTTCAAAATGTTTCCCAATTATTTCTTCAATTTTTGGGGTAACTAGACTGGTAATGGATGATGACCTTTCTTGTCTCTTACTGAACCAGCCTCTAAGTATTGACCTTATATACTCAATCAGAGGTATTATCAGGAAACCATGTGCTTCACTCAGAAATGTCGGTTTCCTTAATCTCATTGAAATGTGAGTAAAATTACAGCAAACTGTAAGCCCGTACTGCCCTGGATACAAAGTATCCTAGGTGTTTCTTCTTAAATATTGTCTGTATGTCGTGTTGTAGATGCAAGACACAAGCGCAGTGCTTTATTTTATGATATACCTGTAAAATTATCAACAATTCAGTAAGGCAGGGCAAACTACAAATTGCAGTAATAGTTGAAAAAATTGTTGCACATATATATATATATATATATATATATATATATATATTTCAGGTACACTACTTGTAAATACTCATATATTCCCGGTATATTATCGTATTTGATGTTACCTGTATTTCTACCAGATACGTAACATATGATCTTGATAACAAAATTAATTATAGGTATAGATGTTGTCACCTTATTCAATCCAGAGTAGATTGAGTTGTGGTGATCTAACACAAATACGGTTTTCTCTTTATCTGGGACCACTAACAATAACTTCTGGAAAAACCACTCCCACGACTTATCGTTCTCGCCATCAACAACTCCGAAAGCTAATGGGAAGATTTGGTAATTGGTGTCTTGTGCACTTGCAGTGAGTAAACAACCAGCATACTTACCCTTTAGATGTGTTCCGTCAATTATTATTACCTTTCGCATGTATGCATATCCAGCCACGTTTGCTCCAAACGCAAAGAAAAGATACTTAAACCGTTGACCAAATCCCTCGTTATAAGATGTTCCAATCCAACAATTGATCCTGGATTTGAATTCACCAACTCCTGTAGATAAGATGGTAGTAAGCGATATGAGTTCAGGTTCGATCCTTTAGAAAGCTCCGAGGCAAGTTCCCTAAACCTCCACGGTTTCCAGTATGATATTGGCACCTCATGTTTGCTATGCATTATCTCTTGAACCTCATATGGGCGTGGTCCTGCACTACAACCCTTAAACCTTGATCTCATCATTCCCCCAATCACTAATGATGTTGCTAAACGTTGATATCCACCTCGTTCATCCACTGTACATAAGTGATCAAGTTTAGCTTTTCTAACTTGGAACCAACCACAACTAGCTACTTTTGCGGCATAGACATTCCATGGGCATCCTCGGCCATTACATTTGAGTGTTATCCTCTGTGGGTTAGATCGTGTGGTATGGTAATGAAATTTCTGGTTTAGTGCATATAAAGCCATATGCATTTTGAATGCGTCTTGATCATGGAATATTATTCCAACATAGACATCACTCGTAGTGTTCTGAAAACATTCACCTGTACGGATAAAAAATTCAGTATCCGTTAATAGACGTAGTTATAGTAAACAACTTCCTAATTAACGTCTCCACATTTCAAAAAAAAAATTTTACCTGTTAACATTTAATATACACAACTAACTTATCATATACCGAAAGCTGAGTGCAATAGCAGGCTAACCACAATCTTATCCATCATAGATGATATTCCATAACATTATTTAATTGTTTTCAATATTATTTAATGAAAAATAATTTATTTTCTAATACACACCTTCAAAGTATCCTAGGTGTTTCTTCTTAAATATTGTCTGTATGTCGTGTTGTAGATGCAAGACACAAGCGCAGTGCTTTATTTTATGATATACCTGTAAAATTATCAACAATTCAGTAAGGCAGGGCAAACTACAAATTGTAGTAATAGTTGAAAAAATTGTTGCACATATATATATATATTTCAGGTACACTACTTGTAAATACTCATATATTCCCGGTATATTATCGTATTTGATGTTACCTGTATTTCTACCAGATACGTAACATATGATCTTGATAACAAAATTAATTATAGGTATAGATATTGTCACCTTATTCAATCCAGAGTAGATTGAGTTGTGGTGATCTAACACAAATACAGTTTTCTCTTTATTTGGGACCACTAACAATAACTTCTGGAAAAACCACTCCCACGACTTATCATTCTCGCCATCAACAACTCCGAAAGCTAATGGGAAGATTTGGTAATTGGTGTCTTGTGCACTTGCAGTGAGTAAACAACCAGCATACTTACCCTTTAGATGTGTTCCGTCAATTATTATTACCTTTCGCATGTATGCATATCCAGCCACGTTTGCTCCAAACGCAAAGAAAAGATACTTAAACCGTTGACCAAATCCCTCGTCATAAGATGTTCCAATCCAACAATTGATCCTGGATTTGAATTCACCAACTCCTGTAGATAAGATGGTAGTAAGCGATATGAGTTCAGGTTCGATCCTTTAGAAAGCTCCGAGGCAAGTTCCCTAAACCTCCACGGTTTCCAGTATGATATTGGCACCTCATGTTTGCTATGCATTATCTCTTGAACCTCATCTGGGCGTGGTCCTGCACTACAACCCTTAAACCTTGATCTCATCATTCCCCCAATCACTAATGATGTTGCTAAACGTTGATATCCACCTCGTTCATCCACTGTACATAAGTGATCAAGTTTAGCTTTTCTAACTTGGAACCAACCACAACTAGCTACTTTTGAGGCATAGACATTCCATGGGCATCCTCGGCCATTACATTTGAGTGTTATCCTTTGTGGGTTAGATCGTGTGGTATGGTAATGAAATTTCTGGTTTAGTGCATATAAAGCCATATGCATTTTGAATGCGTCTTGATCATGGAATATTATTCCAACATAGACATCACTTGTAGTGTTCTGAAAACATTCACCTGTACGGATAACAAATTCAGTATCCGTTAATAGACGTAGTTATAGTAAACAACTTCCTAATTAACGTTCTCCACATTTCAAAAACAATTTTTTACCTGTTAACATTTAATATACACAACTAACTTATCATATACCGAAAGCTGAGTGCAATAGCAGGCTAACCACAATCTTATCCATCATAGATGATATTCCATAACATTATTTAGTTGTTTTCAATATTATTTAATGAAAAATAATTTATTTTCTGATACACACCTTCAAAAGTGGAATCATCCACCGGTTCGATATCTTCTGCCGGGAAATTGTTCTGCCCACTTGATTGTCTTATTTCCAAATTGAAGTACTCTTGAAATATTTTCCCTTTCCCTTTATCGATTGTAGGGGCTGGAATTATTGCTTGTGGTTCAATGTTCGAACTGTTTCCGATACCACTAACTTCAGCTACAATAAAAACATGTATTCAATTCAATGAATCACAAATTATCAAGCTCATGATTTCATATAATGTACAAGTTAATATAATGACTTACCAAGGGGATGAAAATTTTGAGCAATGTGACATTCATCGTCATTGCTAGGAACTACAATATTCATACCTTCTGATGTATTACTATCATCTTCATCCAAACGAATGATTTCATCATTACCACCTGCTAGGATATCATCCATGTTGCAGAATTCACTAGATGATCTAGAGGATGATTCGATATCCGTTACAGAATGTATGATATCATTTCCGGAGATTTTTCCACTTAAAAGGTTATGGATTTTGGTTATCAAAACAATCTTCTCTAGTGTATATATTTCTTGCAAAACATTTTGGCTTGCATGTATAACTCCTCCTGCCAGTAAATCTAAACACCGAACAAGCGTTTCATGAAATCATATGCATAACCGATAATATCTTTTTTAACTAATAAATAATTTGTTACCCCGGTAATGTATTGTTTGCTCTTCCAAAGATTTTTCCAACCGATGTAAAGCGGGTGTATTGACGTTTGATTTCACACCACCGAAAAATTTACCTCTTTTGAAGAACTTGTACCTCTCTAATTGATACAGTCCCACAGTCACACACAAAGTCACTTCTTCTGCTTGAAGTCTTTCAGACACAAAACTTTTCACATCCTCGTCATTTGATATATCAACTGGAGGACCCTGAACATCACTACACACCAACAACTACTTTGGAGTTTTATATGTTAAAACTACTGGTGTATGGTTGTCTACCTCATAACGTCGTCTGACCATTATCACGAGAGACGAGTACGTTTCATTTTCGTGGAGCTTTAAACCATAGTTTATGGCTCCTGTATCACTCGTAAAACACCAACCACCATTCTCACCTCTCCCAAACACCGCGTACGAGATTTACAAGCCGAACCATTACTGTATCTCATTTTATTAACAAAAAAAAATTATTTCCCGTTACATGAAAATATTAACGGTTAAAACTTTGATAGGAATATCATCAACATTATTATACAAATATCCAGAAAAAGTGTCACTTTCAATATGCATAACAAGCTTCAAAACAAAAACAAACTGCCAAAAAAACGGTCAAAAATTCAGAGCAAAAAATATTCAACCAGACATAAATGATTTAATGACAACATTTATGAGAACTAAAAAGCATTCTAATCAACCTTCAAAACTTCATAAATTTTACCTCCAAGATTTGATTTATATTTCATCAAACCACGTACCGATTTGCAATGTATCGTAGATCTTGATATTCTTCTTGCTGTCTAACCCAGAATTTCTTAATCGCTCTCACCTCAGTTAACATTGGCATTTATTTTTCTATAGATAAAGGTTTATATACTTTATTAACTTCCCCTATAACATATACATACAACAACAATATATATTTCCGAATCTATTTAAAATCCTCCATTAAATGCTTTTGTCAGCGATATTTTCTCAGATATCGCCTACGATGAACAGTAAGCTACTTTGCCAGATTTTGCACTGTGGATGTCAGCTGCTGTCGGAGTGAGGTGGCATCTACGAAGGATTTTTTCAGTAATTGACGTCGTGTGCGGTACAGTAGAAATAGTTTGTTGAAAGTTTTGATCATTTGTCTAATTTCTCATAAATTTTGGTCTATCTAACTTATTAACTATTAAATTTAAGAACAAAATATTATTATTAAGAAATTGACAAAATAGCATTGTTTTAAGTTTTTGTTCGAAAGGTAGCATTACTAGTTTAAATTTTCAAAAATAACATAAATTTAATATTAAAATACTTTAAAAAAAATTTTAATAAGGAAAAATTAAATCCTAACTTAGAATAAAAACTCAAATATAATATTTTAATTATATTTACAATTTATTTACGGTAAATATGTATTTTCAAAAAATAATATTATACTATTTTTTAGAATTTTGAGTTTAAAGTATTAAATTTAGAACAAAACCATAAAAAGTACTATTTTATGATATTGATATTATGTTAGTATTAAAAGGTATAATTTACCAAATGTATTTACAAATAGATTTAGATATACAAATATACAAAAACTTTCTTTTAGACAATATTCCACCTTTATTTTTTTCTGATTATAGTATACTTACAATGGCTATTCATTTATCAATCGCAACTTTCCAGCGGTGTGGTATATTATTTTTCGTTTACATATCATAGCTATTTATATTTAACGTAACGATGAGATATTTTGTTACTTGTCGCAGTTTTATGACTAGTTATTAAAACAACAGTGAACATCCGATCAGACGAATTCGCAACTGCCAGTTTCACACAAAAAATAATATCTACCAAATTCATAGACATAGTTTTAATCGTAGTCATAGCCGAACACGCCAACAACAAAAAAACAAACATAACCAATGTTTTTAGTTAATTCATCATTAGGGGAAACAATACCAAATAATCAAATGGATTAGTGTTATTGATTGAAAAACTATAAAATGGTGAAAAAATCATATCAATAAAAATTTTGTTTTTGCAAAATTATTGTTTTGTTTGCATGGCATTTCTAGTGTGTTATGTTTATAACTTTGTCCAATTTCAGCTCTGTTTATAAACCAGAATGTTTTTTTAAAGTCTAGTAATGAACATGTTACGTTATGCTTAATAAATATATGTATATATATCCAAAAAATTCAGACATCCAAATCGAGTGGTCAAGCGAACAAAATCCTCTTGTTGATGGATTTTTGTATTTGTAATTTATAGTATTTATATTTAATGTCATCATGTGATAATAATCATAAACATAAAATAAGAAGAGAACAAATAAAAGAGCAAAAAATCAAAAGAGAGTGAGAGATAGTGAAGAAGTCCCAAAGGATTCGGTGTTAAGTTGTTCGTGTGGTCTTTGTTGCAAAAACAGTTTGTGTGGCTCTCTTCCCATTTATCTTCTTATCTCTCCTCTTCCCTTTTCCACCTCTCATCTTTATTAATTTCTTCTTTTACATTTTCCTCCCTATTTCTTTTCTTCTTTTATTTTATTCCCAAACTTTGTCAAAGTCAACTCTCTCCCCCATTTTCCCATTGTTATTACTAAAAAATACACTTTTAAATATAATTATACATATAAGAATAATAAATCAAGTATTTAGAAGATCAACTATCTTTTTATTGAATACCTTTCTATTTAGATATCCGTTTTCATTTGATTTAAGTAGTAAAATTTAACAACACCAATTAATCTTAATATTTTACCATATTTAAAAAATCTTCAAAATAATAGTTTTAAGTTTTTATTTTAAATATAACATTATTGATTTACTTTTTAATAATAATAATATTAAATTATTTTAAAAGTTTCTATTAATAAAAATATTTTAAATTTTAAATTAGAAAAAAAACACAAATAAAATGTTATTATTTTATTTCTAATTTATTAATAAAAATGTTATTGAATAATTTTATATCTGGATATCCGTTTTTATTTGATTAAAATAGTAAAATTTAACAACACCAATAATTTTAATATTTATCAAAATATTAAAAAAAATTCTCTAAAATAATAGTTTAAGTTTTTATTTCATATATAACATTATTAATTTTTAATAATAATACTAATTTAATATTAAAGTATTTTAAAAGTTTTTATTAATAAAAGTAATTTAAATTTTAAATTGGAAAAAACCAAAAACAAAATGTTATTATTTGATTTCTAGTTAGAGTTTTTAAATATTGTCATATTTTAGTTTTACTATGTTATATTTAAAAAAAACTAAAACATATATTATTTTATAATATTATTCAAAAATTAATACTTGTAAAAGGTGGAAACGTATACCTAAATTTAATAATATGTTTTCTCTACGTAATCTCCATTATTATTTTCTTCTGGGAGAAATACAAAAGAAATATAAAGAAGAAGGACAAAAATGCAAAGGATATATCACAAATGCATTATGAGCCATACGTAAGCTTACAGATTTTTTGCATAATTCTTATCCGCCACGCGGCCAAAGATTCCACCAAAATAACAAAACAAATTTCTTACAAACATGAAAATGAAATAAAATATAAAAAATTAAATAAATAAGATATATTAAAGAGGAGAAGACACAGGAAATCCAAATCTCCCTCAGGAGCTTCCACCTTGTTCAGAGGTTAACTTCTCTTTCTCTATCTTTCTTTTGCAAAGTTTTCTCCGCCTTTTACTCTTTTTGTATGTATGATTTGATTTTCTTGTTTGGATGTTAAAGTTGTATGTGATTATGTATATTTTGTAGTGTGGAGAAAGAAAGCAAAAGTGGGAGAAGAAAAATGGACTATATGCCTGGACCAGGGAGACACCATCTGTTTGTACCAGGACCGGTTAACATACCGGAACCGGTTCTTCGAGCAATGAACCGAAACAACGAAGATTACCGATCTCCAGCCATTCCTGCACTTACAAAAACATTGTTGGAAGATGTGAAGAAGATATTCAAGACGACATCTGGGACACCATTTTTGTTCCCAACGACAGGAACTGGTGCTTGGGAAAGTGCCTTGACCAACACGCTATCTCCTGGAGACAGGATTGTATCGTTTCTTATTGGACAATTTAGCTTGCTTTGGATTGATCAACAAAAGAGGCTTAATTTCAATGTTGATGTGGTTGAAAGTGAATGGGGTCAAGGTGCTAATCTACAAGTTTTGGCTTCAAAGCTATCACAAGACCAAAATCATTCCATCAAAGCTATTTGTATTGTCCACAATGAGACAGCAACTGGAGTCACTAATGACATATCTGCTGTCCGAACACTCCTCGGTCATTCATTAATTTCTCAGAACCTTCTCTTTATTTTCCTCTCTTTGTGTTATTAACTTCACTTACACATAGATATTCACAACACAGATCATTACAAGCATCCAGCTTTGTTGCTTGTGGACGGTGTCTCGTCCATATGTGCTCTTGATTTCCGAATGGATGAATGGGGTGTAGATGTGGCCTTGACCGGCTCGCAGAAAGCTTTATCTCTTCCAACAGGTCTTGGCATTGTTTGCGCAAGTCCAAAAGCATTGGAAGCAACCAAAACTTCAAAATCACTCAAAGTCTTTTTTGATTGGAGTGATTACCTCAAGTTTTACAAGCTTGGAACTTATTGGCCATACACACCTTCAATTCAACTCCTTTATGGTCTTAAAGCTGCTCTTGATCTTGTCTTCGAAGAAGGACTTGATAACGTTATCGCCCGTCATGCTCGTTTGGGCAAAGCCACCAGGTAATCTCTTCCGACCTGATGTCAAAACATTTTAAATGATATATCTTTTGTGTCTATATTCGATTTGTTTTCGCAGTTGTATAGTAATAGAATTCGTTAACTTGAATATTTTGGTTCTTTAAGAGTCTCCTAGCACACAAACTCAACTACCAAATCAAGATGAGTTTGATTGTTGTACGTAGGCTCGCGGTGGAAGCATGGGGGCTTAAAAACTGCACACAGAAGGAAGAATGGATAAGTAACACAGTGACAGCGGTTGTCGTGCCGCCGAATATAGACAGTACAG
This sequence comes from Pugionium cornutum, assembly GCA_018901935.1. Taxonomy (NCBI): domain Eukaryota; kingdom Viridiplantae; phylum Streptophyta; class Magnoliopsida; order Brassicales; family Brassicaceae; genus Pugionium; species Pugionium cornutum. The sequence continues at coordinate 29,985,543 of CM032160.1, read as the reverse complement.
AGATTGTGAAAAGAGCATGGAAGAGGTACAACTTAAGTCTTGGTCTTGGTCTCAACAAAGTGGCTGGAAGAGTTTTCAGAATTGGACACCTTGGAAACTTGAATGAGGTATGTTGTATCTATATATTTGTATATAGTATTGTTTGTTTGTTCGCTGCCGACAGTTGCGGTTGCAGTCAACATTATGGTTGCGGTCAACACTTTGACTACGACTGTAGCATATGTTATTCGTTTGTATACCGACAACGGTTGCGATTGCGGTTGATCGTAAATTTTTAATCGTATCACTGTTTTAACCAGCGGTCAAAAAAATTACGATGCAAAATATATCGTCTGATTGCTGCGACTGACCGTATGTAGTTGCAATATATAAACGAACAATAATCTGTTGCAGAAATAGAAAAATAAACGAATATGACTTATGTTATCTTATTTTAGCTAATCAAAATCTAATGAACATTTACAAATTGAAAATGCAGTTGCAACTACTTGGGTGTTTGGCTGGAGTAGAGATGATATTGAAGGATGTTGGATACCCAATTGTATTGGGAAGTGGAGTTGCAGCTGCTTCTACTTATCTTCAGCAACAGATCCCTCTCATTCCTTCTAGAATCTAATTCATATCCTCTCTTTCTGTCGATGTACAACAACTCTCATCATGTTTACTCCTTTTCTTCACTTATATTTTTACTACATTATGTATCTTTGATTCTCTCTATTTCAAACAAACTCATCAAAACAAAATCAATGTTAAATTTGGGATTATCATGTGTTTTCGTCCTAAAAATGATTGATAATAAGTAGAATGACTCATATCTCTTATATAATACTTCACAAATTCTCTAATATCGGATGATCCAACGATCATATGGATATAATACCATTTTAAATTTGGAGTTATCACGTAATTCTAATTCAAAATCAACCGAGATTATTGGATTGACTCATAATTGTTATATACTATTTACACAAATTTTCCAACTATCGATCTAAGATTTTCAGTGACAGCCTTAATCGTATATCCGTAAAACCACACCGATTTACTTTACTTGCAATCTTCCTTGCTTCAAAAGGTATAAGAAGCGAGGAACAAATGTTACATAGTGATGATCACATTTGCCCACTTTATCCACAACACAACAAACACTCCAATCTAATCTATAGACATATGTATGTCATGCAATGCAATGCAATTTACTCCGGCACAAGTTCTTTTACTTGTCCAAATAACACCATATTTGAACAAAATTGTCACGACCAAGTGATAAAAAGAATGTAATCCACCACTAATTTTTTTTTCAAAACTAGAGGATAAAGATAATGATCTAATCTAATCTAAATAATCATAAAAGACACTTTTACTCAAACTCGTTCCTCATGTTATTGATCAAAATGACTTTTTATATATTAAAAATATAAGATAATTTAAATCGGAGAGAAAAAATAAATATTACGTTTTTAAATTTATTTCTCAATACTCTGTTTTTACAACTATAAAATAGAGCTTTTATATGGTGTTTACAAAACCGATTTTCGGTGCCCTAATACCGATGTCAATTTCTCATTTGCACATTTTTTATTCGGATAAGGATTCCAAAACTTGAAATTTGTTCCGAACAGCTACTTTGTGTTCTGTACGATCTTTGTCTTTGCTCACGGTTTTTTCTGCACCTTCCTCTCTTTTATCGTAGTTAATCGATTCTTTTGACACAGCTGAAACGTTGCCGTTTTCTCTTGTTTTGGGCCTCCACAATTACCGCTGGCCCAATTTATTTTGAGAGGAAGAAGCGATGTCGTTTTCAACGTCTGAACTTCAAAGTCGTTAATAGCCCCCTCAAACTTGGTGTGGGAGGAACATCCACACCCAATTTGTACCTAAGAGATGAGAAAGTAGTGAATGGTAGTGATTTTGTAAAGATATCAGCTACCTGAATAGATGCCAGAATGTGTCGAACCAACAAGTACCCAACTGCTACTCTTTCACAGACATAATGGTGATCAATGTCGAAGTGTTTGGTGCGTGAGTGGAATACCGGATTAGCAGACAGGTAAACCGAAGATAATTATCACAATAGAACTCTGGAGTTTGAAGCACTGGTATATGAATTTCTTTAAGAATGGAGCACAACCACTTAATTTCGGAAGCTGTTTCAGATATGGTCCGATATTCAGCTTCTGTGGAGCTCTTGGACATAGTCGGTTGCTTACGAGAGGACCAAGATATGAGATTGTTTCCAAGAAATGTGCAAAATCCTCTAACGGAGTGATGAGTTTCTTTGCAAGCAGTGCATTCTGCATCGTAGTAAGCCTGTAGTGTGCAGTCAGTGTAGATGTTAAACATTAGTCCCATCGTGCCTGTTCCCTTTACATAGCGAAGGATTCATTTAAGAAGCTGATAATCAACAGACGATGGATAATGCATTTTTTGGCACACATAATTGACTGCAAATTGCAGGTCTGGACGGGTCAAGGTTAGATATTGGAGTTTGCTTGCTAAACTCGTGAAGTAGGTGGAATTTTCAAATAGAACCGAGGAAGTAGAGTCGTGATTTAGCTGCAGGGGTAAGGCAGTTTAGACAGGGGAACATTCCGACATCCCTGCAACTGTTAAGAGGTATGCAGCGTATTTTTCTTGAGACAAAAAACAAACCCTTTTCATTGAATATCGCCTGAATTCCCAGAAAGTATGAAAGCTGACCCAAGTCTTTCATTTTGAAGGTTGTGCTTAAGTTGAGAAGCAGAGCATCAAGAGTTTTTGTGTCATTTCCCGTGATTAACATGTCTTCCATGTAAAGAAGATGCAAAATCGTGATTCTTTCCATGGTGTAAACAAATAGAGACGGATTTGGTTTGCTACAAACGAATCCAAACTCAATGAGAAACGTGCTGAATTTATTAAACCATGTCTGAGGAGATTGTGTCAACCATAAATTGATTTTTGAAGTAAACGGACATGAACTGGTTTATTTTGATCCGCAGATCCTGTGGGTTGCTTCATTTAAATCGCCATGTAGGAAGACATTTTTGACATCTAAATGTCGAACTTTCATCTGTTTGTCGTGGCTATATGAAGAACAGTCCGAATGATTGCAGTTCAAACAACCGGACTGCATGTGTCTCAATAATCAATCCCCTCCTCTTGGTGAAACCCTTTTGCGACTAACCGGACTTTAAGCTTGTCTAGTGAACCATCAGTCTTCAATTTGGTTCTAAAAACCCATTTACAGCCTAAGATATGCATGTCTAAAGTGCGTGGAACAAGAGTCCATGTATTGGTCTCATGACAAGTCTCAAGTTCCTCCAGCATAGCTCCTTTCCAACCGGGGTCCTTAAGAGCACCTGAAACTGTCTTAGATTCAGGGTAAGAAACTTTCTGGGAGAGAAGAGCGTACTTGGGGTTGGGTTTGAATATTCCTTATTTTGACCGTGTAATCATTGGATGATTATTTTTAGTGACTGGATGATTCTCCTGGTCCACTGTTGAATGAGATAGCGATGTTGTCTATAAGATCAGGATCAGAGCCTGCCGTACACCCAATACACTCCTCATTCATCGTGGAAGAAAAAGTCATAGGTGAGTTCCACAATTTTGTAGGTGATTTAGAAAGTTTGAGTTGATGAATTCACCTCTTCTGTCACACTGGAAAATTTTTATCCTGTGTTAAACTGATTTTCTGCAAGTTTTTGAAATGAAATAAACGTTGCATAAAAGTCAGATTTGAACTTAAATGGATATAACCAACTATATCTTGTGTAATTATCTATGATGATAACATAGTATGGAAAACCTCGCACTAAGGCAACCGGTGAAGCACCCCATAAATCGCAATAGAGTCTTTCTAAGGGTTGAGTTGCATAAAATTTTGAATATGAAAATGGAAGTCTAGAACTCTTTCCCAATCGACATGATCCACACAATAAGTTCAACTTGTTATTCAAAATAATAGATTTAGAAGTATACACTTTATTTAAAACATTGGCATGAGGATGCCCCAACCTCTGATGCAAAATTTCAGCACTTGCAGTTCGTGAACTCATATAGCAGACTTGATTTATTGAATTCCCCAGAGAGTAAAGACCATTATGTGCTCGGCCCTGAGCTAACACTTTCCTTGTTGCCTTATCATTCACATGCACCGTATTAGCATCAAAATCAAATGTGCAGGGAAAATCAGATGTGAGTTTTGATACAGAAAGTAAGGATTTGACAATATCTGGACAAACCAAAATGTCATTTAAAGAAAGTGTACCTGAACTCGAGGGCAGTGAACTCGACCCAGTGTGGGTTATGGGAAGAAACTCACCACTCCCAACATTACCTGATTTGTTCCCGTGTAAGGTTGAGAGAGATTGGTATGTTCGGGTGAGTTGGTAAAGTGTGAGGTTGCATATGTATCTGGGTACCACTCCAGCCCAACGTTACCAGTGATATCCATGATCCTCATAGCAGCTAGTGCTTGTGTCACGTCTTCATGTTGGTATGCGTTGTTGAATCGATGCCATCGAAGTGCTTGGTGATCGGTTTTCCCACATATTTGGCAGGTTACCCTACTGGCATTAGTATCCAGTGTTTGCTGATTTCCAAGGAGATTTGGAGAGGTGATTTTCTCGTAAAAGGCCTCTACCTCTAGTGGTGAAGTTGTAACCTCTGCCCCTGTTGCCATATCTGCGAAATGCACCTCCTCGTCTTCTGTTATTATAAAAGATGCCTTTTGTGCTCATAGCGTTGAAGGCTAAATAAGGAGAAACAGTTGACTCAATAACATAGGATTCCAGACGTCGTCGTATTTTATTCTTGCATCTGAATCCATAGTGTCTTCTATACTTGTCTTAATGGGTTCGTATTCTCTACCAAGACCATGAATAGCGGCATAAATCTTCATTTTTTCCGGGAATGGACTCCCCATAGATTCTAGTGGGTCACATAGACCTTTAATCTCCTTTAAGTAGATTTCCATGGATTTCTCTCTTTTTTGCTATCGTTTGAAGTTTTCTCTGAATGTCAAATAATCTAGAGGAAGTGACCCTATTGAAATGGTTTGTTAAGGCACACCATATCTGATGTGAGGTAGAGCACGACACCACCACGCTTAGTATCTCTTCTGAGAACGAGCCAAGCAGCCAAGATTTTACTACTTGATCCGTCTAAAACCACATTTAGGGCTGCTGCAGGTAATACGGTTTTGGTGATTCCACATTTGTTCCATTGATGCCCGACACAGTTACCGTGGGTACTGAAGGTGCTACTCATCCGGTGACAAAACAGAGAAGTCCTTGGCCTGATAGGAGTGTTTCGAATTGTGTTTTCTAAAGAGTATAGTTTTTATCGGTTAGGGTGATAGTGACACAGTTTGAGATGTTCAGAGAAGGAACTGAGTAATGATTGAGCTCAATGGTGTGATTATCATGGTTCTGATACCATGTAAGATAATCTAAACCAGAGAGAAGAAACTGAATATTACGTTTCTGAATTTATTTCTCACTATTCTGTTTTTACAACTCTAAAACAGAGCTTTTATATGGTGTTTACAAAACCGATTTTCGTTGCCCTAATACAGATGTCAATTTCTCATTTGCACATTTGTTATTCGGATAAGGATTCCAAAACTTGAAATTTGTTCCGAACATCTACTTTGTTCTCTGTACGAGCTCCCTCCTTAGTCCTTGCTCACGGTTTTCTCTACACTTTCCTCTCTTTTGTCGTACTTAATCGGTTCTTTTGACACAGCTGAGATGTCGCCGTTTTCTCTTGTTTTGGGCCTTCAAAATTGCCGCTGGCCCAATTTATTTTGAGAGAAAGAAACGATATCGTTTTCATCCTTCTTCTTCAACCTCTGAATTTCACAGTCGTTAATAAAAAATACATCAATGATTGAATAATGCTATTTAATGTGCATATATATTTTATTTTTGACCAAAGATGAATAAATAATTTTTTATGTAATTATTTCTAGACTTATAGTGTATTTTAGTTAGTATACTCTGGATTTTTAACTGACAGATCTTTCGCAAACCTTCAACACATTTAGTTTGGCAAACGTAGAATATATAGACTTCATTTTAAATGGCACACTCTGCCATAAAGCATTTTTTCTCCTTTGGCACACATTTGGCAGACCTTTGACAAATTCTCATTTTAAACAATGAATCATTCTACCAAATTCAATCAAACATGAACTATTATATACTTCATTTCTTGTGTCGCATCAACTTTACAAATTTTTTATTGTTATATCAAATGGTTGATCAAACACAAAAAATAGTAACACACATATCTTCATTTATTCATCTCATCATTACTTAGCATCCTCTATCATTCACAGATAATCATCACATATTTTATATCATGTCATATGCGTGTATCTTTGTTTATTCGATTATCTCTTCGCTCAATACTATGATGTCATTTCTTTTATGGTGGTTGAAGTTTGTAGCTTAAAGTTTTTGTATCCAAGAGTGTAGGCTATCGGATATCCTTATTCACAGTTTACATCACCTAAACCAAAAACAAACACAAAAAACGAATCCACATATCAATCCCTCGTCTTCGCTACTTGACGACAAAAAAAAATAGATGGGTCAAAAGTTTCTAAGCTTCAAATTGTTGGAAGCGTAGCAATTACTCTGCTTAAGGAGAATAAACAGAGCATGACAAAAGGGGAAGAAAGAAAGAAGATATGGATGATATGAGTTGTAAAAGAATGGATCAAAGAGGAGATGAAATAGTTGAGTATTTGGGCTCACGAAATAGACACAGCCCAGGGATAAAATATCAAGTTATTCAATGACAAAACAAAAGAGAGGAGGAATGCCTTACGAAAAACCTGTAAATGTTCTTAAACACAGTACAACTATGCCTACTGCAAAATCAATCTACAATGTGGTCCTCAATAACCAATTTGATTCCTTATCACAATTAAAAATGAGTTGGTTTGAAGAGAACATTGGAGTGGAGAAACCTAGAATAAGCACTACTATATAATCTAATTGTTCTCTTCATGTTAAAGCAAGGTAGAAAAAGAATTACTAGATTTTGTGAATGGATAAGTGTCAGCTCCTCCGCCTACGATTCTTACCAACACAGGAGACACGATAATGGAGACTACTAATCCCATATATGAAGCCTGGGTATGTACCGATAAGCTTGTTAAATCTTGAATTTTTGGGACTCTAACCGAAGAGGTACTCGGTTATGTGCAGTCTAGCAACCACTATAAGAAAACATTAACATTTCCGACGACATTTTCGACGGAAGAAAAACCATCGGAATTTTCCAATGCTTTTGCGACGGATTCGCGACGGACTACCGAGGGAACAAAAACCATCGGAGATCCGTCGGTAATATCCGATGCAAGCACAACCGTCGGGAAATCGATGGTAAAACCAGATGGTGTACCGACGACTTTCCGACGAAGACGTAATCTTCGGGATATCCTCTTGAAACCGTCGTAAATGACCGACATATCTCCAGCCGTTGATAATTTTCCGACGACTTCCCGACGGCATATGTGTTTTCACAATCCGTCGGCAATCCGTCGGGAACCTTCATCGTATAGCCGTCAGAAATATCCGACCATTATCGGATTCCATCGGCAATCTATCGGAATTATAAGAATAATTTATGAAAATTTTGTGATTATCCGGCGGTGGTTGGAAACCGTCGGAAATCCGTCGGCAAAGGAAGAAAAAATCTATTCAAAATATGTGATTATCCTATTGTGGTCGGAAACCTTCGGAAACCGTCGGAAACTATCGGAAATCCGTCGGAAAGAAGAATATCTTAAGAATAATCTGTTTAAAATTCGTAATTATCTGTTAAAAATTCGTAATAATCTGTTAAAAATTCGTGATAATATCTAATTTTCACTATAAATAAGCTATGATATTTCACAATTTCAATAGAACAAATTTTTTTTTAAAAATGTGCTCTTTGAGTTCTTATGAGTATTTTCGATCGTGGATGGATAAACCTCGATATGATTCAACAACGGGGGAATTGACTGATGAATTTGCGCAAGGTGTTGAAGAGTTCATGGCATTTGCATCAAAGAATGACATGACATCGGAATACGGTAAAATGTATTGTCTGTGTATTAAATGTCAAAATCATAGATTAATCTCTGTTAGAGAAGTACGTAATCATTTGTATAGGAATGGATTTATGCCGGGTTACAAAATTTGGTATTCACATGGAGAAACTGATGCAACGATGCAATATTATGGTAGTACTTCAAAAATGATAGATAGTACTAATGTTAGGGTAGAGGAACCGGCATCAGAAGTTGATATAAACGGAGGTACTGTTCAGATGGTGAATGATGCATTTCATGAACAAACAGCATCGTACATTGAAGATATTAGCAGAATAGAGGAACCTAATTTGAAAGCCCGGAAATTTTTTGATATGTTAGATGCATCCAAGCAGCCTTTTTATAAAGGATGTAGAGATGGATTGTCGCCTTTATCTGCTGCAAGCAGGTTGATGACGATAAAGATGGATTTCAACTTGGCTAAAGATTGTGTGAATGCGATAGCTGATTTTGTTAGAGGTATATTACCTGAAATAATATTGCACATGCTTCATATTATGAAGTTCAAAAACTTGTAGCTGGTATTGGATTGCCATATCAGATGATTGATGTATATATTGACAACTGCATGATCTATTGGAGAAATGATGAAAACCGCATAAAGTGCCGATTTTGTCACAAACCTCGATTTCAAGAGACAAGCGGCAGAGTACCTATTCCTCATAAACGAATGTGGTATTTGCCATTAACAGAGAGGTTAAAAAGGTTATATCAATCTGAACACACGGCAAAACCTATGAGATGACATGCAGAACATAATTCGAATGGAGAAATTGTGCATCCCTCGGATGCAGAAGCATGGAAACATTTTCAACAGGTTTATCCTACTTTTGCATATGAGCCTAGAAACATATACATCGGGTTATCTACAGATGGATTCAACCCTTTTGGGAAGCATGGGAGGCAATACTCGTTGTGGCCAGTTATCGTTACACCTTATAATTTGCCTCCTTCTTTGTGCATGAAACGAGAGTTTTTGTTTCTAACAATTCTCGTTCCCGGCCCATAGTATCCTAAGCGATCGCTTGATATTTTCTTGCAGCCACTAATTCATGAGTTAAAAATATTATGGGAAAATAGAGTCGAAGCATTCGATGTTTCCAACCAACAAAATTTTTTGATGCGAGCAGTACTTATGTGGACGATAAGTGATTTTCCAGCATATGGTATGTTATCAGGATGGTCGACGCATGGACGATTAGCATGCCCATATTGTCAAGATAATACTGATGCATTCCAATTGAAACATGGACGAAAGACTAGTTGGTTCGATTTTCATCGTCGATTTCTACCCCAAGATCATCCATATCGCCGGAGCATGACATTTTTTAGGAAAAACAAAAAAATTTTTGATGCTCCACCTCCTACTCTTGACGGCAATTATATGATGAATCAACTTAGAGATTTTGGTGCTGAGAGAACGGCTTCATGTGGAGGTAACGGACATTACCCTGTTGATGGTTATGGCGAATACCATAATTGGCACAAGAAAAGCATTTTTTGGGATTTACCATATTGGAAGGACCATTTGTTGTGCCATAATCTAGATGTTATGCACATTGAGAAAACAATTTTCGACAACATAATGAATACCGTTTTAAATGTGCAAGGAAAAACAAAAGATAATTTGAAAGCTAGATTGGATTTGCCTGATATTTGTTCCCGGAAAGAACTACATGGAAAATCATTGTCTCCCGCATTCCGGTTGGATGCGCATGCAAAAATGAATTGTTTGACTGGATTAAGCATAGTGTCAAATTTCCAGATGGATACGCATCTAATCTTCGTAATTGTGTCGATACTATTGAAGGTAAATTTTTAGGGATGAAAAGTCATGACTGTCATGTTATCATGCAAAGACTATTCATATTTGCCTTTAGCGATCTGCTGCCTAAAAACGTGCACGGAGCAATTGCAAGGTACAACGTTTACATTATTTTATATATAACTAATCATAATTATGTATATTATATGATATTAAAATATTTTTGTTTAGGGATTGGTGCTTTTCCGAGATTTATGTACAAGATCACTTACTGCAGACGATATCCGAAATTTGGAGGAAAAAATACCGGTTCTCATTTGTAACCTTGAGAAGATATTTCCACCAGCATTTTTTCATGTTATGGAGCATCTTCCTATTCACCTCCCTAGAGAAGCAGCGCTTGGAGGACATGTTCAGTACCGATGGATGTATCCTTTTGAGAGATATATGTTCCACCTAAAGAAAAAAGTTAAAAATCTTACCAGGGTTGAAGGTTCAATCATCGCACAAAGTATTAATGAAAAAACATCTAACTTCGCCAGCTACTATTTTCCATCGCAAGTGCAGACAAAAAATAGATGACCTGCACGACATGATGATGGAGGAGAAAAACCAAGCTATCTAGTGTATGTACCAGAAATATTTGCACAAATTGGACGTTTAAGTGGAAAAGGGAAGACGCGACGCCTATCAGAGGAGGAACACAATCACTTGCATTTGTATATTTTGACAAATTGCGATGACGTTTTGGAATATGAAAGGTACATTCAATTAAATTTTGTTTTTAGTTGTTATTATAATTTATTGTTAATTATTTTTTCATAATTAACATGATATACATAGAATAAATACTTGTTCATTATTCAGATTACAGCGAGAATGAGTTGGTCGAACTTAAAAAAAGCGAATTTGCAAGATGGTTGCATTTTTATGGTAGTGTTGGCATAATTATGTAATTTTTAATAATAGTTTACTATTTATATATATATATATATATTTTTTTTTATAATTGACTATATTCAATTATTTTGTAGGTTACTACAGGTCCTTCTAGGGGGATAACGTTTCCCACGTGGTTAGTTGAGTTGGTGAGTGGTCCTACATTTACTGCAAAATCTTATCCAATTTACTGCACTTGTGGATATGCTTTTAAAAGTCATCACGAAAGAAACTCACAAACAACTTGTAATTATGGTGTATCATCTCAATCGGGAGAAATTGTATACAACGGTGTTCTTCGTGAAATATTAGAAGTTCACTATCATGGAATGATTGATTTGAGGTGTATTGTGTTCTATTGTGACTAGTATGACCATGTCATGGGTCAACGTGAAGACAAATTCGGTGTTACATCTGTCCACTCTCGTAAGCGACATCGAAAATATGATCCTTTTATACTTGCATCACAAGCTGATCAGGTTTGTTATATTCGATATCCTCGTGTGAGGAATAAGCAAGATCCTTGGATTACAGTGACCTCAATACATCCTAGAGGAACGGTATGTGGTATTACCGAACAAGACCCTATGCAACAAAGCACAATTGGTAACTTAGGTTCCACAGAAACTTCTCTTGAAGTTAACCTTGTTGTTGATGACAACACGAACGAAAATTACAACGTGTTTCAAGATTCAGAAGAAGAGATTGGCGAGTTTGACGACCAAAATTCAGCTAATTCGGAATGTTCATCACAATCACATTAAATTTGTGATTTTATTTTGATATTTATGATTTTATTTTTAAATATTGAAAATAAATATTTATGATTTTATTTTTAAATCTATGTGCACAAACATTTCACAATCTTATAATTAAAAGTGCTTTTTTTTTAAATTTTGTAATTAAATATTTTTTCGAAATATTGATTAACATTACCGATGGTTTCCCGACGGCTTTATTAATTCCGTCGGAAAGCCGTCGACAATCTTATAAAAATTGTTTTTTTATAAATTTATCTATATAATATTTAACTTTTCTAATTAAATATTTTTTCGAAATATTGATTAACCACGCCGACGGTTTCCCGACGGCTTTATTAACTCCGTCGGAAAACCGTCGGGAACCCATCAATTAAATAATTGCAACGTGGGTTGACTATTTGTCGATCATGCATGTGATTAGGCCTTCCGACGGATTTCCGTCGACTCAACGATGGATTACCGACGGATTCCCGACGGCTATGCGCGGGAAATGTAATTCCCAAGGCGGACTTTTGCGAAAATATTTATTTCATTTCCGACAGATTCCCGACGGAAATGTCCATCGGAAATGTTTAATATAACTTACGGCCGTTTCTTCTCTTTTTTTCTTTCGCGTTTCTCTGCAACCTAAGTCTTTTCGCCTCCCTGCCGCGTTCTCGCCAGAAAACTTGCTCTCGTCGTCGGAATTCGAGTTGTGGTCGTAAATAATGTAAGTTTTCATTTGTAAACCGATTAGTATAGGTTTTGATTTAGAAGTGAAAGATGTTTTTGTATGTGATAGCTTAGATCGGGAAGTTAATTCCCAATGGAATCATATATGACATTTCGGATATGTTTATCTCTTGATTTTTTGGATATGCCTTTGGCAATGGCAATGATTCTAGTGCGTTTAGTTTTGAGTAGTTCTGGTTTAAGATTGCATACGTGCTGAACTCTTGCCACAATTGTTTCCTATATGGTGTATTCATTTAATTGTGAGCTTTGCAAGTTGATTTTTTTTGTAGAAATGTTGATCAAGTTGATTTTCAAGTTAATTTTCTAGTAGAAATGTTACTGAAAAAAAGCTTTAAGTTTAATAATTTTTGAAAACTTATTGTTTAAATTAATTTTAGTTTTATAATAATTTTTGAAAAAATAATTAGAGTTTAAGAAATATAAAATTATTGATGATATTAGTTTGGTCTCAATTTCGGTTTTAGTCTATTTGAAAAAACTCCAAAGAATAAACCTTGATTTTTCCAAAAAATAAAAATAATTGATTATTATTTTAAATAATTTAATATTTTGAAAAAAATGGTAAATAGTAAATGTAGATAGATTGATAAAATGTCTCAATTATGGGTCGTATCAAGATTACCAAAGACGTGGTGAGTCATCGACTCTGAGTTTTATACCAACTCAAGTTCTAGAATCTGCAAATGATTCTTTCCGACCAAAGACAATTGAAAATTTGGTTCAGCAGCTTGGTCGTGAACTTTTTACATTTTTTAATCCGAGACGTCAAGGAAACTCGACATGGTAAATTAAATTTTCTATAATTATATTTAAAATAATTATTTTAATACTATTCTATAATTATATTTAAAATAATTATTTAAACGCTATTGTAATAAAAATTCGTAGGTTTGGTATTTCAAACAACGGAATAAGCAAATCTATATTAAAGATGCTTCATTCTCTTTTGAACAAACCATATACCAAACTTCGAAATATTCCATACGAAGAACGTCAGATTTGGTTCAGGATGTTTGCGGTACGTTATTTAAATTTTAAATATATAATTATTTTAAATAGTTTTAATAATATTTTTTAGTAATATATACTAAAATTTCGCAGCAAGAATTTACATGGGATCCCATGAACACAAAATTGGTGGAAGAAGCTTTCAAAAAAGAGGCTGCAGTACAATTTTCCCGCCACATGAACGAGTGGAAACAAAAATGGAAAAAGAGAAAAGATAAACCAAGAGGGTTGAATGAGTCAGTTTGGAATGACTTTATTCGTTATTGGGAATCTTCTAGCATTGAGGTCATCTCGAAAACTAATTCGGGAAACCGGAAGAGCGATCGAGGAGGCAATGGCATTTATATTCACAATGCCGGATCGACTAGTTTCCTGAGACGAGCCGATCAATTGGTAAATTAATTATTATACTAATTATTTATTATTATTTAAAAATTTTAAAATTATTTATTTAGAATTTTTTTTATTTTTAGGCACAAAAAATTGGAGCACCTCCGGATCACTTGCAACTTCTCGAGACCGTCTACACGAACAAAAAGACTGGTCGTATCCAAGATGGTCTCGTTAGTGAGATCATCGAAAAAGTAAAAAAGAAAAAAAAGTTATATTCTAACCCAGCAGTCTCAAGTTGGTTCTTCATCTTCGATCGCTGAATTGCCTCGTTCTGAGATTAACCGTCTCGTTCTTGATGTAAGTTTCATTTTTTTTAAATATATAATTAATATTATAATAATTTTCATTAAATTTTCTAATAATATTTTTTTATTTTTACAGGAAATACCATTTTCAAAGGATCGTCATCCAGGACTCGGGAGAGTTGCAGATACCGGTGGCACAACATCTGCAGCTAGAGACGAGGAAAATAAGCAGCTAAAAAAAAGAAATGGCGGCTATGAAAATAGAGATGAATAATCTCAAAAGCTTTGTAGAAATGACAAAAAATAAATTATTTGATGACTTTTTTTCTCCTCTTTCTCTTACTGTCCCTCCTTTGTAATTTGTATTTTAAAATAATTTTTAATATTATATTTATAATTATAATATTATTTTTATTAATTGTATGATTATTTTTAAAAATATTAATTTAATTTAATAAAATAAAAATTTATTAATTTATTTTTTTAATATTTATATTTTGAAAATATTGAATTAAATATTTTTAATTAAATATTTTTAAAATATAAATATAAAAAAAATTATTTTTTCAATTAATTGGTTTTTTTCTGACGGATTCTGTCATCGGAAATTTCCGACGGACGCCGCCGTCGGAAAAGTGTCGCATATCTCCCGACGGTTATAAACCATCAGGAAATATCATCGGACCAAATTCCCGACGGCAGAAGTCATTGGAAAGAGTCCCTCGATAATTCATCGGTAATTCTCGATGGCTGCGTACCATCGAATATCCGTCGGTATTTTCTGACGGACAATTTTCATCGAAAACTCGTCGGAAGTTTCCGATGGAGTGGTTAATCGCCAAGCCGTCAGAAATTCCCGATAAGTTCCTGATGGAATTTAATTTCCGAAGAAATAGTCCCGATGGACTATTTTCGTCGAAAATTAGACGAGAATCTGTTTTACCGACGTTTTTCCGACGAATATAGCCGTCGAAAATCTCACGATTTCTTGTAGTGAAAATGTCACGATGGTTGGCTTGCTCTTGCAAATAACTTCAACAAGAGCTCAGTGGCAAGAGAGTTTGAGCTCAAACGACAATTTCAACTCACGATTTGGGGAAAGGAGTTCTTTGTATATTGTCGAGATTTCAGAGCCATACGCGATCAACTCAACTCCATTGGAAAGCCAATAGAAGAATCTATGAAGATTTTCACGTTTATGAATATGATCCTAACTACTGTACTACAAAGCTCAATGTCTCGATTTCCCACTCCAAGCTTGAACGATGTGGTATTTGAAATTTCTAAGTTTGAGTTGAAGCTCAGGTCTTATGAACCGGAGAGGACATATCTCCACACATGGTATTTCAAGCTTGAAGAACAGGAAGTTTTCAAGGAGGAAAATGCAATTTTTTTGTGTTTGGTAGCAACAGGGGCCAAGGAGGATTTTCCAAAAGAGGAAGAAGCTACTCTCAACAGTTAATTTGTTGGGATGGACTAAAAAGTGTTGGAAATGACTCAAGACCAATCTGCCAAATTTGTGGCAAAATGGATCACACAGCTATAAAATGTTGGAGTCGCTTTGATAATCTATATCAAAGTAATGACTTACCTCAAGCTCTGTCTACTCTACAAAGCTCTGAGAGCTCCGAAAAAGAATGGTATATGGATTCAGGGGCTTCATCGCACATCACCTCCATCACGGACTCGCTATAAACATCTATCCATTCCAATGGTACGAAACTGTCATGGTAGGCAATGGTAATCATCTCTCTATAACTCATTTCAGTTCAACAGTCATCAACACTTCGACAAATATCATTCCTTTGTCCAAATATTCTAGTTTGTCAGAATATACAAAAATCACTGATAAAGGTATCAAATTTTTGTGAGGATTATACATGTGGAGTATTTTTCGATCCTAACTGTATATATGTGATCGATTTGCACACTCATAGGATGGTGATCCAAGGGCCTTGGTGTAATAGCTTATATGTATTGGAGAGTCATGTGATTAAGGCATTCTACTCAATTTGGCAAGTCATAGCAAGTGAGATGTTGTGGCATCAACGACTTGAGCATGCCAACTTCCAGACTCTACAATACTTAAAGAACAACAAGGAGATCTAAGTAAATAAGAGCAGCATTAATCCCATTTGTGAGCCTTATCATATGGAAAAGAGTTCAAAAGTACTGTTTATGCATCATTTTCTAATAGTTTGAATCTCTTAGATTGGATACATTGTGATCTTTGGGGTCCATCGCCTATTATATCGGCTCAAGGATTCAAGTATTATGTTGTGATTCTGGAAAACTCTCGTTATTCATGGTTTTCCCTTTGAAAATAAAGTTGGATTTCTTCAAGTCTTTGTTGCCTTTCAAAAGCAAGTGGAAAAACAATTTGATAAGAAAATTAAGATTATCCAAAGTGATGCTGGAGGAAATTTTATAAGTCATCAGTTTAAATGACATCTTGTTGACCATGGCATTGCTCATATACTATCGTGCCCATATACTCCAGAACATAATGGTCTTGCTGAAAGAAGACATAGACATGTCACGTGTCTCTCGTTGCTCTACCAAAGTGAAATGCCATTACAATTTTGGATTGAAACTTTTTATACAGCTAATTTCATCTGAAATCACCTTCTATCAACCTCATTAAAGAACATCAACCCACATGAAAGGTTATTACGGCAAAAACCCAATTATTCATTTCTTCGAGTGTTTGGGACAACGTGTTTTCCATGATTAAGGTCGTATGCTACACACAAATGTGATCCAAGATCACTTCAATGTGCGTTTCTTGGATACAATGCACAATATAAAGATTATAGGTGTCTATTTCCTCCAACAGTGCGTATATATATATATATCTCGAGACATATTATATTCGATGAAGGATGGTTTCCATTTGAAGATAGGTACAAGAATTATGTTAGACATATGTTACTCCGCTGCTGAAAGCTTGACAATCCATTCCAAGTAATATTAATTCTGTCTCAAGATATGTTTTTATGGTGCCTCGCGACCCACCTAATACAATCGAAGTTAGAAAAAATGTTCATGAACAAGAAGCTCGTGATGCTTCTTCAAAACAAAGAATGGAATTATTTCAAGGGAAAATAGTTCAAGAAGAAGAGTTTGAACAGCCTCCAGAAACGCAAGTGTTTACACAAACTCAATCAAATGAAGGTAGAACACATTCAATGCCCACACGGCTTTAGAGAGGTATTCGAAAACCCAATCCTCAATATGTCATGGTTTGCACTAATGATCGACCAATTGAGCCTAAAACAGTTGTAGAAGCTCTTAAACATTTAGGTTGGAGAGAGGCAATGATTAAAGAAATGGAAGCTCAACGGTAAAATCAAACTTGGACACTGGTGCTAGCAAAGGCAACGATGCATATTCTTGGATGTAGTTGGGTCTTCACGGTTAAGATCACGGCTGATGGTATTGTCGATAAACTCAAGGAGAGGTTAGTGGCTAAGGGCTTTGCTCAAAAGGAAGGAGTATACTTTGTCGAAAAAAATAGTCTTGTTGTTCGAACTTCTACTATATGTATAGTGTTTGGTATTGTAACGTCAAGAGGCTGGTCAGTCACTCAATTGGATGTAAAAAATGCTTTTTATACGATAAACTACAAGAGGTATTTATGGTACAACCACCGGGGTTTGAGGATCGACATTATCCTACACATGTGTGCAAGCTGAATAAAGCCTTGTATGGTTTGAGACAAACTCCAAGGGCATGATTTGATAAATTCAGCAGCTTTTTATTGGAGTTTGGGTTCTTATGCAGCAAATAGATCCTTACTTACTCACATATCATCGTGATAATTGGACAATAATTCTCTTACTCTATGTTGATGATATTTTGTTCATAGGAGACTCACCTGAACTGAGTGCAGAGCTGAATAAAGAATTGGGTAGTAAATTTGCGATGAAGAATCTTGGTAACTTGCATTAGTTCTTGGGAATACAAGCGAGGTCACATAAGGATGGATTATTCCTAAATCAAGAAAAATATGTTGAAAAAATCTGAAATCAGACCGGGATGTGTGATGCCAGTTTTATGCCAACTCCTCTGCCAAATAGACTTGATTCGGTTTTTCAAGAAAAAGAGTTGTTCCTAGATCCAACATATTTCAGAAGTATAGCTGGAAAGCTTCAATATCTCATACTTATTCGTCCCGATATCCAATTTGCTATTAATTTCGTATGTCAACGAATGCACTCACCAACCAAGGTTGATTTCTCATTGCTAAAGAGAATCCTTTGGCATGTCGGGTACGATCAACTATGGAGTGAATTTTTCTAAGAACAGTTCGTTCTCGCTTATTTCGTATATTGATAGTGATTATGCCGGTTATCAAGATACGTGTCGATCAATAACGAGTTTTTGCATATTTCTCGGCTCGAATCTAGTATCTTGGTGTGCCAAATGATAACCAACTGTGTCTCGATCCTCTACTGAAGCAGAATACTGAGCTTTACCGTATACGACATCCGAACTTACATGGATCAATGCTATTCTTTGTGACTTAAAGATTTCTCAACCTCACCCAAGTTTATTATGTTGTGACAATCTTTCAGCAATTCAATTATCTGCTAATCTAGGATTGCATAGCCGATCAAAGCATATCCAAGTTGACTATCATTATATTAGAGAGGAAGTTGCTCTTGGGCTGGTCGAGATCTAATATATACCTTTGAACTTCCAACTAGCGGACATTTTAACGAAGGCGTTGCCTCGAAAAGACTTCATACACTTGAGAAACAACTTCGTGTTGGGATTTCATCCATTACAAGCTTGCGGGAGGATGTTGGAAGCAGAGCAATTACTCTATTTAAGGAGAATAAAACATAGCATGACCAAAAGGGAGGAAAGGAAGAAGAGATGGATGATATGGGTTGTAAAAGAATAGATCAAAAAGGAGATGAAACAGCTAAGTATTTGGATCCATGAAATAGACATAACCCAATGAGAAAATATCAAATTATTCAACGACAAAAGAAAGGAGGAGTACTTTCTAAAGAAGTTGCAACTGTTCTGAAACAGAGTATAACTCTGCCTATTGCAAAATCAGTCTATTTATCACAATTAAACAATAAGTTGACTTGAAGATAACTTTGAAGTGGAGAAACCTAGAGTGAACAATACTACATAATGTAATTGTTCTCCTCGTGTTAAAGCAAGAAAGAAAAAGAATTTACTTTTATAAAACAAAAAAGACAAGAATGTTTTGCAAAAGTTTCAGTTTAGTCGAGCTCATTTGACCATCCAAACATTACTTCCTATCGGACTCGTCACAGTGTTGCTTTATACAAATTAGACTAAAACGAAAACTAACACTATTGTAATCGCAATCCGAGCATTGGATGTTAACAAGTTAACTACATTTATACTTACGTAAGGAAAAATATTCGTAAATTACATAATATTATTTATTTGTAAATATAAATAAAATATGTATATAATTTTAACTTTTATTTAAAATTATTTTAATATTAATTTTTTTATATGTAAATTAATAAAAGAAAAATAATTTTTTTTTACAAATTTAATAGTATTTTTAAATTATTTTAATAAAATATATCGATTCTCTAACCAAATTAATAACAATATCATATATTGTAATTATTTTAATAAATTAAGTACATTTATATATTTATTTGAAATTTGATGTGGTGATAACACGTCATATTTCTGTTAATAACACGTCATATTTCTGTTAATAACACATTAATATAAGATTATTTTTTAAAAATGTTTTTCAAATAATATATTAACGATGTCACGAAAGTTGCCACTTAATTTCGTTCAGTGAGATAATTATATCTCTTTATATTTTTAAAAAACTAACTTTTGTATCCCATAAAATTTCTAGTGATTTTTCGAATTCGTATCATGATTCCATCCAAAATAATTTTAAACTTCTAAAATTACTGAGCTTTTTAATTTACTTGCAATCGTTTATTTTCTAAAAACACTAATCCTAACAATAAAATAACAGAAACCAACCTAAAATAAACAAACAATTAGTGAAAGAGAGTCCTAAAATTTCGCAAAAAGATTAAAGGAAGAAAATAAACAAAAAAAAATTAGTGAAAGCAATGCAATTGAGTGGGTGTTTTAAAATAACAAAACCAAAATAAGTAATTAATAAACAATTGTTTTTTTTTGCTTATTGTTATTTTTGGGTTCCTTTGTCAAATACCTTTTTCCATTTTCACCTTCATGCATTGCTTTCCTTCGTCGTCCCTTCTAAGGACGACGACGGATCTGTCTTTGTATCTACCAAAAGAACAAATTCCATCTTCTTTGTTTCCTTTACATTTTCAGATTTAGTTTTGTCAAAAGAAACAACAAAACATGTCTTTTCTTGCGCCTTGTCAAACTTTGGAGCTGAATATTATTTCGGCCCAAGAATTGGCTCCTGTGGCACGTTGCATGAAGACATATGCAGTCGCTTGGATTGATCCAGACCGTAAACAAATGACACGTGTAGACAATACAGGCGGAACAAGCCCTACATGGAACGACAAGTTTGTGTTTCGTCTAGATGATGAATCACTCTACGATGGGACATCAATATTTGTTATAGAGATCTATGCGTTGCATTGGTTTAAAGACATTCATGTTGGAACGGTTCAAACATTGATCAGTGACCTTATTAGCCCTTCTTCCGCTATGAGATTTGTTACTCTGGAGGTTCTTCGTGCGTCAGGCCGTCCACACGGCCTACTAAATATTGCGGTGGGGCTAATCGATAACTCTGGCCAAAGCATGCCTCTTTTGTTCGAAGACGATTTGTTGTTTCATAAGAAAAATATATCTTCAAAACCCGTAGGTCTTCGACGGTCTAAAAGCGATACAAGCTCAATGGTAGATTCACCTAGGAAAGTGACACAAACCCGTATGAGTTCTACGACAAACTCGGGTTTTGAGAAAGATGAGTTATCATCTGACTCACAAATGGTTGAGTATGAGCCACAGAGGAAAACGCCAAACACAATGTTTAGGCAAACGAAACATTTAGTGTATGGGACACCGATGAGACCAAGGAACAAAACAGCATATACTCCTAAACGGAACAATATTGAATATGGAACACCAATGAGGTCAAGACCAGTGGTGATAACAGAGTCTGAGTTGGGTCCTTCAGCCTCAGTAGTCGCGGCTCAAATCGCAAAAGAAAAGGCTTTGACAGGGAAAGATACAGAGAGTACTGTGATAAGTGTTGGTGAACGAAGCGTTGAGGGTCTTCGTTCTAAGCTAGAGAGGTGGCAAGCTAATTTACCAGTTGTTTTAGACGTTGGTTCAAGTTATCAACCAAGTTCTGACTATAAAACAAGCTCTAATTTCAAACCTAAATCGAGTTACAAGCCCAATGAAACCAACCCACGAAATCAACAGATGATTGTAGCTCCTCTACAAAAGCAAAGTGTGAGGAACAAGAAAGGAGGAGATAATGGATTATTTTCTTGTTTTGGTAACATTTGTGGCATAGAATGTTCTATTGTTTGTGGTGGCTCTAGTGGACAAAAAGAATCCAAGAAGAAGAAGAAAAAGAAGTGAAATTACTTCAAACTTTACATTTACTTGAATTCTAAATTTGATTCTCTTCACATTGTGTTTTCTATTTCTCAAGCTTGTTTTGCTACTCAATAAAAAAATTTATAATAGTAAGACAGGGGACAAAGGTATGTGATGTAGGGTTTTAGTAATATGATTTGAGTATGAAACACCATATAATGTATTCGATTTTTATGATATTAATATGATATATTTTGTAGAACAAAAACATGATTAAATTTAATATCAATATTATAATAATAAAAGTAGATTATATAGTTTCATATATAATCGAATTTGTGATTACTTTTTCTATGAATGGAAATACACATATGAGTGGCTTACCCTGTTTATTTGACCTGTTTTGTATCGGATAATACATGAGTATTTGCATTATATAGCACAAAACTCTCCCAATATTTGTGATCTATACATTTGCTGTTTGCAGCACTCTTCTACATTTTCGTTTAACTCGGTTGTGTCTCTAATAACCTATCTGAATATTTTTTCATAGATTTTATCAGAAACTGCCATCATTTAAGAAGGAAGATAATGCTTGAAGAAAGCAAAAAAATAGTGTGCGATTCGTTCCCACCATCGGTTCACTTTTATTTTATTTTCGTAAAGCTTCATTAGCTTTTTTTCTTCTCCATCTCTATTTCACAAGCTCCAATCTTTTCTGATATCGCAAACTCCATTTTTCTAGGTTAACATCGCCGATAAAGTTGCACAAATCACTGTTCACATGAACAGTAAATTTTTACAGACAATGAAGAAGATAAACGTTCTTTCCTCGATTTTCAAAGGATGCGTCCCTCCCGAGATTTTCGCACTGGTTCTCTTTTCTAACCGTCAATTTAGGATATAAAAATCCCAGCAAAGGTAACCGCATCTTTATTCACACAAACAGTCTAGATTTGAAAAAATTTTCCAGAAATAAAATGATATGTTTTTTTTCGAAATTTCCAATTTTTTTACCAAATTGATACCAAACTCGGTGCATACAATTCGATTTTTTCTATTGTTATGTGTAGGATTCTAACATCCAATTACCGGAAAGGATGTTTGTTGCCCGTGAAGAACCGGCCGGAGAAAGAGTTAATGCTTACCACAAGACTAAACGTATCCATGCTATAATGAATGCTTTAGATGAAAAAAAGGCTAAGGTCATCCGTAATTCCCCTTTCGGGAACGTTCTTTCTACAACCGAGAAGTTAGCCTACTCCGGAAGCTTTTATCATTTTATGTTAACCCGGCAACTCAAGACTTCCAAAAAGCACGAGTTATGGTTTTTGTTTACGGGTAATCCAATTAGGTTTTCGTTAAGAGAGTTTGCTATCATAACCGGTCTTCTGTACGGTAAATTTCCTACTTGTGCCAAGGGAAAGAAGAATCATCCGATAAAAGAGATGCCGTATTGGCAAACACTTTTTGGCAATCTTGAAGCATGCCGTGTTGGTCTAGCAATTAAAATGCTCAAAATGAAAACAGTAGCCGATAAAGAGGAGAGGATCAAGTATGCATGTCTTGCTATCACGACATCGTTGTTGTTGCTCATCTTACCAAAATTGGTAAAACTCATGTTGAATTTATCCGGAAACTTGACGTATTCTTTGCATATCAATAGAAGAGAAGTCCTTGCTCTATCACAAAGTTCAATTGCCATTAAAGGATTTTTCCATTCAATTCAATTGCTCATGGTTGAAGCCGTACATTCTCTATTGGAATTCGAACAGTTGAACGACTCGTCTTCTTCTGCCGAATCCAACTGTGAAACTGAAGGCCAACCGGATAAAAGTCTTGATAATGCATCGGCTTCCAATAAAAAAAATGGTTTTACCCTTGGCCATGCGCGAATGCTTGATGAAGAAGGGAATGTATGATGTACCTTAACTTATTTTGAATTTTTTTATCTAGGTAGACAACATAGTGTAATCGCAATACCTGTTATGCTAACACGATAGTAGATAACATGGATCATAATTCGGTAGCGGGTAACCATTTATCTAAACCGTTAAACACAATATTAACCATGTAGCTAGCCAACATACTGTAAGCAGAAATTTGTTTTATGGTGACAGTGAATTTGATATCAGGTAACTTAGTGTGATGGCTGATAAGTTGATTCGTAAACCGATATTTGAAATGTTAACATTGTATTATCCCATATTCAATGTGTCGTGCCATAGATATCTATTTTTAGCATGGTATTTATATTGTTAGCAGATGTGTTAAACCATAACGGTTATTGTAATGGTTAACTAATCTATTAAACAAAATATTTGAACGTAGCCGATAAAATTTTTATTAGACTGACTCAATGATGATGTTTAGTTATTTAATCATTGTTCTTTTCAAAATTTGATTGCTTTTCCACTGATGTTAGATTATTGAGTATTTGATAATTCATTTTTTGTGTATTTGTAGGTTGTTGTGCAGTGCATTATTTCAGAGGATGGAGAGATGTCAATTAACAAAGATAAGTTTGTATGGTCTAATGATGAAGATGATGATAACATCAACAACATATTGAAGTTGATATCCGATAATTTTGAATTCTAGAAAAGCATGTTCACCGGAGGTATTTCTGAGTCTGAATTGAGTAGGATGAGGGCTGAAGAGATGGAGAAGAACGAGAAGAGGGATAAACGCAAGGATAAAGGGGGTGTGTCTGAATCAGGCTAGCCATCCTCTACTCCTCGTGGTACTGGGTCAATCATGAACGAACCTTGATTGCTGATTTGGTTGCATCGAATCTCAAGGAGAACTGTACTTCGCTTGATGCAAAAATTAATTAATCGTTGGATCACTTCAAGAAGATAGAGGATTCCTTGACTGTTTTCGAGGCATCAATGGAAAATATTATTGAGGAGAAGGTCTCTAAAATGTAGGATGCAATTGTAAAATTTATTCGTAAATGTTTGGACAAATCTACATCGTTCAATGTGCCGGCTGATAATGCATGCACAACATGAGTTCAAGGTGATGATGTTGGTACTACCAATGTTTTTCGGACGTTTGAAGGATCAAATGCGAAGGATTCTCCAATTCTTGTTGCCGCATCCTAATAGGATGGGTCTGATGCAATAAATGTTGTTCTTGGGTCTCTAAATCAGACCACCGAAAATAAGGTACATTCCTGTCATTAAAATTTATTATACAAACGACCACCCATTTGTTGTTGAAATTTAATTTTTTGAACAGTTCGGTGGTACTGAACCCGTAATCCCTATCATTGATCCCCCCCCACATCGATCTAAATGTTGATATGGAGATGGAGTGCGAAGGAGACGCAATGGAAAAGATATGTAATATGTTTTCGTGATACGTAACTGCTAGTTGTACTTGTTTGACGTTCATGTCAATCAGAGAACAAACCATATCACATCAATGAATCGACTTTTCTATCATCCGTTCCTTTGTTCTTGCTTAGAATTTCGCAGGACAACATCAATAAAGGAGATGTCGTAGGTGATGTGGAAGAGAAGGAAGAGACATCTGTCGCTGACGACATAGGTGATGAAGAAGATGAACCTGAAGAACATGATGATCAGGAACTTCATAAGAGTAAACGTCAGACGACAACATTGAATGTTCTTAAACACTTCCAATGCGACAAAAGGTTGATGGTAGTGTCACAAGATCCCCAATCTATTCTCCATGGATTTGATCCTGAAGTTGACGACGCGAAGAAGTTTGTCAAGTTACACACATTGTTGAAGAAGAAATTGTAAGTTTAACTATATATTCATTTTGTTAGATTCTAATATTTTAGAATTTCAGGATTGTAATAAGAATGTATAGCTATAGCAGTTAATATTATTGTTATCAGGTAAAGTTTTATTTTTACCTTTCTTTGGCAGTACAAATATACTTGCCAAAAGGCATTACTATCAACAACATAGACGTAGTCGACATAGTTGTGAGGATGAAACTGATGTCTCCAAGAGTAAGTACTAATACCCTAAAATAATTTCTTTTCAGTATTGTTCTAGAGACCCTAATAATTTCATTGTATTACTTTTTTGTCAGATGTATTGATGCGCTAATGCACTTGACTCAATTAATGTATAATAGAGAGCAAGCACCTCGACAAAATGTTATTTTCTTGAACTCGACTTTTGTGTCCTTTCTAGTGAAACCCACACCAAATTCACGAGGGTTGCAGCTAAAGATATGGCTCGTTTCAAGTTTGAAGATGACATATTTGTCTTTTTCAGGTTGGAGAGTAATCCATCCAACCCTCCGCGGATTTATTTCCCTTTCAATCTGGACAAACAACATTGGGTTGGTGTTTGCGTGGACAATTCAGCTATGACTATATATGTCCTTGATTAGAACATTGTTTTCCGTTCTGATAGTTCAGTTAAGAAGGACTTTAGCCCGATAGTTCTCATGATACCGTACCTCCTCAAGAAGACTCCTTATAAAAATATGGTGTCCCAAACGAAGGCATATTCTGTTGTGAGACATAGAGAAATACCTCATAATGGTATTTATGTTAACTCTACAGTTACCTCTTTGCTACTCATGCAGGCTCATTCTGTCAGCGGTTTTGAATGATGCAAAAGTATCAAATCTGATAACATAACTTGGGAAGCTCAAAAAATTGTTGTAATTTTTTTGAGGAGTTTTTGGATTCCATCGAGATTCCTTGACTTGAACTTTCGTCTCAGTTTTATTTTCACATTTTTATAAACTCTTATGTCCTTGTACTACATGGTGTGTACTATTCTTTGGATCTCATGTATGATTAATCGTTTGATTCTTATCTTTTTTAGCGATAATTTATAAATTATTAGTTAAATCATTATGTACTAGCTAAAACATATAAGTTGTTTGTTCGGTGTAAATGTTTTAGTGAACAAAACATTATTTATTGTCGTTAAATATATACAATTTTCGAATTTGAAGGGCTAAAATTACTTATGTCATGAGGGCATTACAAAACTATTGTGTTCAACATTTTGGAGTTTACATTACTATCAAACATAAAAAAAACACTTCCCGAGTTACCGATTTTAACACACTATTCAAAATATTACAGAAACCATACCGCCTGCTTGCCCTTCCAATTCGTTAGCCATTTTATATAGGCATTTTACATATTGCACGGTTATGACCTAATCCACCGCACCTGCCGCATACCGTTAGACGCCTTCTTACTCTACCTTGAAATTGTAACAGTTTATCATACGCGAAAAGAAATTTTTAACCGATTACAATGTGTTTAGCAAATAACTCAAATGATATCCTTAAATAACAATAGTTTCACATAAAACATACCCTAAACTCCCCAAGCGAGAAGATGCATTGTTTTCTAGGACGACCAGGTGGTCGTCTGGTTGCGGGTAGAAGAAAATTGATTTTCAGAAGTTGTTCATTCATTGTTGGCGTATTAGTCACACCGGGTACCGGATAAACATTGTTTACCTACGCTTTTCTCCAATAGTCAGTCGTGAACTTGGTGCACGCAAGTGTATCAACCTTTGATTTTGTGTTTACCGTTGCAGCAACTGCATGAGCACACGGGATCCTTAGTATCTGAAACTCGCAACATGTACAAGTTTTCCCAATAGATCCACGTGGTAGGAGACCCCAAGCTTGGTACATATCTCAAACTCATCATTATTAATATAACGCACTTTATAACCGGCCGATCTCTCGAAATTTTTACAGATTATTTCTTCAACCTTTTGTGTGAGTGGACTGTTTGTGGCAGTTGAAAACTCGCTTCTTTTAGAAAACCACCCAGTGAACGTTGATCTTAGATACTCGATGAGAGGTATAATTGGAAAACCACGGGTTTCACTTATAATCGCATTCAATGATTCTACCATGTTGTTTGTCATTATATTATACCTTAAGCCATTGAAATGAGACCGCGCCCAGGGTTCTAGCCCAACATCCATCAAATAGCCCGCACATGCAATATCAATTTTTTTTTTATCTCATTGAAATACGAGTAAAACTCAAGCAAACTAAACGCTCTGGCAGCTCTTGATACTAGGTATCCCAAATGTTTTTTCTTGAATACTGTTTGTATGTTCCGCTGGAGATGTAAAATGCAAGCGCAATGCTTGCTTTTTTTATACACCTGCCCATTATATCAAAATCATAAATTAGATTATCATTCTTGGTAACCGCTAACAAAATATATATCTAGTGCTGAATCAAAATAAATATTTTGTTGCTACCCGTTAACCTTTCATATCACACCATAACAAAATAATCAATCCAGGTAATAATTGATGTATATCAAACATTTATCTTATGTAACCTTGCGTAGATGGAGTTATGGCGATCTGACACGAAAATTGTATCCTCTTCATCAGGGACCACTGCCGACAGTTTCTGAAAAAACCAACCCCACGACTTATCATTTTCTCCGTCTACAATAGCAAAAGCCATCATATATATTTGGTAATTTCTATCCTGAGCTCTAGCTATCAGTAACACCCTGCATACTTTCCTTTCAGATGGATTCCGTCAATTATTACAACTTTACGCATGTATGTGTAGCCTACTACACTTGCCCCCAAGGTGAAGAAAAGATACTTAAATCTCTAGCCAACACCTTCATCATATGATGTCTCCAAACTGACTATAGAACCTGGATTTGCATGTACCATCTCTTGAAGGTAAGATGTAGTAAACGATAAGAGTCTCCGTTCGAACCTTTAGCAATTTCTGATGCGAATTCCCTGGAACACCATGCTTTCCAGTATGATATTTGAAACACCCTTTCCGGATTATATCTCCGAAGAGGTTGTTCCCTTTCGGATTTAACAAGGAATTCCGAGTCTAAGGTCCATATTTTAAGGTCTCTTATCTGGTTTAAGTCCGCTTTATTGTTATTCTGAGATTCATGCGTTTTTGTTAGAGTCATTTATAGAGTCATATATAAAAGATCCGGAATTTTATTGGATTATATAAGTAGGATTCGTTACAACATGATAGTTGGCCCGAAGGCTTACATATTCAACAATCCTAACTACCCGGATCCATACACCACCCATATACTCGGATCACCAGTCTTGCGCTCAAGCCAAATCCTTACCACGATCACCATCTTTTCCTGAAAAAGGCCAAAGCCGCTTAATTATCCTGGACTTAGCCAATATTACCCGAAAGGGCTTAGAAACATGCATGAATGAATGCAACTCATGCAAAACCCGTTAAGTTGCTAAGTTCAACTTAGAATTCGACCAAGACAGACCCGGATCGGACTTGGGCAGATCCGATCGACCAGCCAGCCAAGGTAGGCATCACTCGAACCCTTTGGCCAGTCGCTACTTGCCCTAAAGACTCGATCCGGTCTAAGGGAAGTCCAAGCCGACTATCTGTCCGGAAAGGTTTCACCCAATCCCGATCATTCGGCCAAGTTCATCCACCAATCCCGCCTTGGATTCCCTTACTTACCGAATCACCGGGGAAGAGGAATCCCAGCGTAAAGGGAAGTGGATTACTTACCTTACCACGCCTAGCCTTTAATCGCGTACCCCAAAGTTGGTTTCCGATCACAAGTTCACGATCTGTTACCTCACTCGTTATAACTCCTCTCGAATATTGCCTTAGAAAATTCTAGGATTTCTTTCTCTCCCAGCGTATGTCCTTGTGTCGCCCCAAGCCCTCTATTTATAGGGCTCGTGGTAGTTTTTCACGAACGGTCACGGCCTTTGTTCGACCAATCAGCGTTTCTGGTCGAACCGTTGTGCCTGGTCGTGGCACTGGTTCGGCACCAACTGCCCGAGCCATTGCTAGCTGGCCAGTTGGCCCCAACTACCAACCAGCTCGTCGACTGCCGACCAGCTCGCCCAGCTACCGACCAGCTCGCCCAGCTACCGGCCAGCTCGCCCAGCTACCGGCCAGCTCGCCCAGCTACCGGCCAGCTCGCCCAGCTACCGGCCAGCTCGCCCAGCTGTCGGTCAGCTCGCCCTACCGATCTTTTACTGAGGATCGGGGGTGTTACAAGTCTCCCCCACTTGAAGTGGATTCGTCCCCGAATCCAGACCAAATACCTGTTTGGTTTCCCACTCCTCGAACCACTTAGGAAATTCAGCCTTCATTTTGTCTTCGGTTTCCCAAGTGATTTCTTCAGTCCCATTGCACTTCCATACTACTTTGACCATCCGAACTACCTTTCTTCTGGTAACTCTTTCCATTCGGTCCATGATCCGAACTGGAATAGCTTCTAAGGTTAGATTTTCCCTTAGTTCAGCAGGTGGTGCAGAAATGACTATGTCTTGATCCGATAGGCACTTCCTCAGTTGCGACACATGGAAGACATTATGGAACATGTCCATTTCGGGTGGTAAGTCTAGTTTGTATGCCACTAATCCAACCCTTTCTGTGATTTTAAACGGGCCTAAGTACCTTGGATTCAACTTCCCCCTCTTCGAAGTTCGATTCCTCCCTTTAAATGTGATGGTTTTCAAATATACCCAATCACCCACCTCGAACTCCAAATTCCTCCTTCGTTTGTCCGCATAACTTTTCTGTCTGTCTTGTGCTTCCTTCATTTTGGTCCTTAAGAATTTGATCTTTTCGGTGGTTTCATCCACAATATCTGGTCCAAGGGTCCTACGCTCCCCCACTTCGGTCCAACACAATGGGGTCCGACAAGGCCGCCCATACAATGCTTCGTAAGGAGACATTCCGATGCTCGTGTGGAAGCTATTGTTGTATGCGAACTCGGCCAAGGGCAAATATTTTTCCCATGATCCGCCCCAATCCAAAACACATGCACGCAACATGTCCTCAAGTGTCTGGATGGTTCGTTCGGATTGCCCATCTGTTTGGGGGTGGTAAGCCGTGCTCATGTTCACCCTCGTTCCTAAGGCTTTTTGGAATGCCTTCCAAAAATGGGCCGTGAATCGTGGGTCGCGATCTGAGACAATGCTTACCGGGACTCCATGCAATCGGACTATCTCTTCCACATAACGTGCTGCAATTCTTTCAGTCCCATCCGTTTTCTGAATAGCCAGGAAGTGTGCTGACTTGGTCAGCCTATCCACGACCACCCAGATAGCATCATGCCGTGCCCTTGTCCTTGGTAACCCACTCACAAAATCCATTGTGATATGGTCCCACTTCCATTCCGGAATGGGTAAGTTTTGCAGCAGCCCACTCGGAACTTGGTGTTCTGCCTTGACCAGTTGGCAAGTCGGACACTTAGCCACCCATTCAGCTACATTCCTCTTCAGTCCTGCCCAATGGTAGTACCGCTTCAAGTCTCGGTACATCTTACTCGCACCCGGGTGAATTGCGAATCTGGACTGATGTGCTTCCCTTAGGATTTCTTCTCTTAATTCTGGTACATTAGGGACGCACACTCGTCCTCTTATCACAATTGTCCCGTTGTTCGATTTCCCATACTCGGACTGATTGTTCTGGACCGCTTGGTTCAGCAGTCCATCTTTTTCTTGGGCTATTCGGATCTTACTCAATAGATCTGCCCGATTTGCTGCGTCTATACCCAATGGTTCTGGTTCGTTTGATATTGCATTCAAATGCATCATCTTAACCAGTCCGACAAGGGTTTCCGCATCCTTTCCCGCATGCACATCCGAACGCCTCCTACTCAAGGCATCCGCCACAAGATTTGCCTTTCCCGGATGGTAGGCAATATCTAGATCATAATCAGCCACGAATTCCATCCACCTTCTTTGCCTAAGGTTCAATTCGGGCTGACTGGAAATGTACTTCAGACTCTTATGGTCGGTAAAAACTTGCACTTTGGCTCCATACAAGTATGACCGCCAAATCTTTAATGCAAAGATTACTGCCGCCATTTCTAAGTCATGAGTGGGATAGTTTCCTTCATGTTTCCGCAATTGCCTTGATGCATAGGCAATCACCCTACCCTTTTGCATAAGAACAGCACCCAATCCAGTTCTAGATGCGTCTGTGTATACCGCATAAGGTTCATCCGGTTCAGGTAGTGCCAAGACTGGTGCAGTCGTTAGCATCTCCTTCAACCGTTGGAAACATTCCTCGCACTCGGCTGTCCACTCGTACTTAACATCGTTCCCGGTTAGACTAGTCATGGGGTAAGCCATTTTCGCAAACCCATTGACAAACCGTCTATAGTATCCGCCAAACCCAGGAAGCTCCTAATCTCAGTTGCATTCCGAGGCCTCGGCCAATCCTTGATAGCCTTAACTTTCTCCGGGTCTACTGACACCCCTTGGTCGGACACAATGTGTCCCAAGAACCCAATACTTCTCTGCCAAAAGCTACACTTGCTTAGCTTGGCGTAAAGCTTGTGCTCCCTTAACCGTTCCATCACCACCCTTAGATGATTTTGGTGCATTTCGTGCCCCTTTGAATAGACGAGGATGTCATCAATGAAAATGATAACAAACTCATCTAAACAATCCCGAAATACCCTATTCATCATCTTCATAAAGGCTGCCGGTGCATTGGTTAAACCGAATGGCATCACTACAAACTCGTAGTGTCCATATCTTGTCCGAAAAGCCGTCTTCCGAATATCCGATGACTCAATCGAAATTTGGTGATATCCCTGGGCCAAATCGATCTTTGAGAACCAGGTCGCACCTCTGAGTTGATCCAACAACTCATCAATTCGGGGTAATGGGTACTTGTTCTTTACCGTAACCCGATTCAATCCCCGATAATCGATGCAAAGCCTAAAGCTTCCATCCTTCTTTTTCACAAACAGCACCGGTGCACCCCAAGGTGACTCACTCGCCTGATGAATCCTTTATCCAACAGTTCTTCCAACTGTTTCTTTAACTCAGCCATCTCGGCTGGAGCCATACGATAGGGTGCTTTCGAGATTGGGGCAATCCCTGGTTCCAATTCAATCGTGAATGGATCCGCCCTATCAGGTGGTAACCCGGACAAGGCCTGGAACACATCCGCGAATTCATTGACCACTGGGATATCCTTTAACTCCCAACTCTTCTTATTTCCCTCGGTGCTTATCGTGGCTACATAGGCCTCGCACCCCTTCTCTAGCATCCGTTCTGCCTGGATTGCTGAGATTACCAAACTTCCCGAGGTGGGTTGGATCCCTTGGAATTCCAATCTCCCTCCCTCTTTCTCAAACCGAACTCGGCCCCTATGACACTCTAGGGTCGCCTTGTTCATTCCCAGCCAGTCCATACCCAAGATTACTTCGTAATCCTTGAGTTGGACGACTACCAAGTCGGCCGGCAAATTGACATTCCCAATCATAACCGGGATGTTCCGCACAATTCCCAGGGAATTCATTATTTGCCCTCCAGCCGCTTGTACTTTACTCATTCCAGAGATGGGTTCTCCTTGAATCCCACTCTTTTTAAACCATTCCGGGCTTACAAAGCAATGTGAAGCCCCGGAATCAAACAGGACGTGTGTTTCAACACCGCCCACAACCAAGGTCCCTACACATTCATCCTGAATGCTAAGTACCCTACTGTTTATGCATGCCATGCAATGCTCAATTTTTATTTAACAGTTAGGGTTATGTACGTACCAGTGATCGAGCTGTACCTGCCCGTATTGCCCATGTCCCGCGATAGCTCATAAACACGCGGTGTTACGGCCTGCCTCTTAGCCGCTGGCTCGATTACCCCACGGTAATCTTTTCGTTCGGGTTGCCTTTCGGCTGTCCCTTTGGGGCAATCCTTCCTGATGTGGCCTGACTTACCACAGTTGAAGCAAGTCCTCGAGTCATCACTCGGCAGTCCTTGCTGTCCGTAATCCATCCTTGGGCAGTTGCGGGTAGCATGTTCCTTGTTACCGCAACGTGCACATGCTCCCATCGCCTTCCAGCATTCCCCACCGTGCCTCCTACCACACGTCTTACATTCCCTAATTTTTCCTAGGGGTTTGCTGGGGTCTTCAACCTTATCCCACTTTCTTTTCCGATCACCACCACTTGACTGGCCGTATCGATTAGGGAATTTGGATACTTTCAACCGGTTCTCCTCCTCGATCCCCTCCTCGATCAAGGCAGCCCTTTCCACCAATTCCGTGACTGATCCAAACTTCTGCGCCAAGCAGTGGTTACGGATTTCGACCCTTAGTCCACGCATGAACCGGCGCACTTGCCCGAGTTCATCCTCAAGATCTCTTCCCGCATAACGCCTTAAGCGGTTAAATTCTTCTTCATATTCCCGGACAGTTCGGTTCCCTTGAACCAATTCCAGGTATGAACACTCCAATCGGTCCCACGCCTCTGGTGGAAAGAATTTCTTATTGAATTCTCCTTCAAACTCCTCGAAAGTTTGAATCCTTTCACCCAACCGTTTATCCACGGCAACCCACCAGTTATGCGCATCCCCTTCCAGGAAGTGGACTGCGATATCTTTGCGGTAGTCACCGGGACACCTTGTTGATTGAAAGTTTCTCACCAAACGATTCTTCCACTCATCAGCCTTAATTGGGTCAGATCCCCCAGCGAAACTACATGTTTTAAGGTGTATCATGTGTTCTAGGATGCTCAAATACCCCACCTTCTTTCTAGCGGACTTAGGTGCGCCATCTAAGATGACCACATCCTGGTTCTCCATAGGAGCCGGTTCTTCGCCCATGTGTGGCACCTCAGGAACCGGTGCCTTGGGCTTAACCGCCTCAGTCAGTATAGCCAACTGACTTATCACGGTTCTCATTGTGTTCCATATTTCTTGTGGGCTCGGAACCGCATCAGGATTTACATCCGCGGCTTCCTGGTCGCGTTGTCCCTCTTCACCCGCATGTGTGCGATGAGCAGTAGACTCCTCATCCTCACCCTCCGGATGGTCCTGCTCAGTGGCCGCCACATGCGCCGTCGAAGGCTCAAATACATTCGGATTCGGCAAGGCTCCAATGTTTTGGCTCGGTTCACCACCTCTTGCCTTATCCTTCTTGCTTTTCCCAGTCTTGCCACTCTTGCCCATCTGCAAAACCGTTTAGTTAGTCTCAACGTTTAACATGCGCAAGACCTGGTGCCCAATGAGTGGTGTCTACTTAACCCAAATCTAACCCGTCCTAGGACCAAGCATGCTCTGATACCAACTTGAAACACCCTTTCCGGATTATATCTCCGAAGAGGTTGTTCCCTTTCGGATTTACCAAGGAATTCCGAGTCTAAGGTCCATATTTTAAGGTCTCTTATCTAGTTTAAGTCCGCTTTCGAGTTATTCTGAGATTCATGCGTTTTTGTTAGAGTCATTTATAGAGTCATATATAAAAGATCCGGAATTTTATTGAATTATATAAGTAGGATTCGTTACAACATGATAGTTGGCCCGAAGGCTTACATATTCAACAATCCTAACTACCCGGATCCTTACACCACCCATATACTCGGATCACCAGTCTTGCGCTCAAGCCAAATCCTTACCACGATCACCATCTTTTCCTGAAAAAGGCCAAAGCCGCTTAATTATCCTGGACTTAGCCAATATTACCCGAAAGGGCTAAGAAACATGCATGAATGAATGCAACTCATGCAAAACCCGTTAAGTCGCTAAGTTCAACTTAGAATTCGACCAAGACAGACCCGGATCGGACTTGGGCAGATCCGATCGACCAGCCAGCCAAGGTAGGCATCACTCGAACCCTTTGGCCAGTCGCTACTTGCCCTAAAGACTCGATCCGGTCTAAGGGAAGTCCAAGCCGACTATCTGTCCGGAAAGGTTTCACCCAATCCCGATCATTCAGCCAAGTTCATCCACCAATCCCGCCTTGGATTCCCTTACTTACCGAATCACCGGGGAAGAGGAATCCCAGCGTAAAGGGAAGTGGATTACTTACCTTACCACGCCTAGCCTTTAATCGCGTACCCCAAAGTTGGTTTCCCGATCACAAGTTCACGATCTGTTACCTCACTCGTTATAACTCCTCTCGAATATTGCCTTAGAAAATTCTAGGATTTCTTTCTCTCCCAGCGTATGTCCTTGTGTCGCCCCAAGCCCTCTATTTATAGGGCTCGTGGTAGTTTTTCACGAACGGTCACGGCCTTTGTTCGACCAATCAGCGTTTCTGGTCGAACCGTTGTGCCTGGTCGTGGCACTGGTTCGGCACCAACTGCCCGTGCCATTGCTAGCTGGCCAGTTGGCCCCAACTACCAACCAGCTCGTCGACTGCCGACCAGCTCGCCCAGCTACCGACCAGCTCGCCCAGCTACCGGCCAGCTCGCCCAGCTACCGGCCAGCTCGCCCAGCTACCGGCCAGCTCGCCCAGCTGTCGGTCAGCTCGCCCTACCGATCTTTTACTGAGGATCGGGGGTGTTACAATATTGGCACCTCATGCTCTTTTCGTATCATATCCTGAACTTCCATTGGCCGCGGACCTAGACCGTTAAACCTTGATCTCATCATACCGCCAATCACAAATGTGGCTAATCGTTGGTACCCACCTCTATCATCAATGTTGCTTTCCTAATCTGGAACCATCCACATCCTGCAACTTTTACGGCATACACCCGCCATATATACCCCTGTCTGTTACATTTCAGCGTTACCCTTTCTAGGCTAGACCTAGTGGTACGATAATGAAACTTCTTGTTCAGTGCATACAAAGCCATATTGAGATTAAAGACATCTATATCATGGAATACCATCCCGACATAGACCTCACTATCACCATTATCAAAACAGTCCCCTACAAAAGTTAAAAAAGTAGTTAGCATCTACTATTTTTATTACGCTTCTAACAATATTGTTAACGGACTAATAATTATATTTTCCCAATAATATTACGCTTACACTGGCAATGTAAAATTTCACGAGTAACAAAAGCGGAATGAGATATAGTACTTACCTTCCGAGGATGAATCATCAAATGGGTCAGCATCTTGAACAGGGGAATTGGTATTTCTACTCGATTGACCTATTTCTAAATTAAAGTAATTTTAAAACATCTTTCCATTGCCCTTATCAAGTACGGTGGATGGATGCTTGTTCGTTTGTTGTTGAGTCATTGCCATTATCGTTCACATCTGTGTTCAATAAGAAAATGTAAAGTTAGTGGAAAGGTATTATTATATTTCTATAATGTGCAATGTAAATGTGAAAATTTGTTATATCCTCAGGGGCGATAGCGTTTGCGATTGAAAATTCTTCTGCTATTGATTCGTTGTTGTCATCAGCATCCAACCAAATTATATTATTGTTATTGCAGCCAGGTACATCATCCATCACACAAAACCCACTGGACGAATCCGAAGACGATATAATATCATTTTTGGAAACTACAACATCGTTGGGAGATAACATTCTTGTTAGTACGAGATGGACTTTGTTAATCACAACCCATTTCCTGTTCTGTGTATATTTCCTTAAAGACTCTCTGGCTCTCAATTATAACCCCTTCTGTGAGCAAATCTACATGGGAAGCGTATTTATTCACAAATATTGTAAAACCTTTGTTAATTTAGTTATTAATGGGTAACAAAAGGATTAACCATTAACGGAATAATTAAACGTTAACCTTTTTCTGGCCGTCTAAAACTCTCTAAAAATACTCTATCGCTGTTGAACTCCCCCCCCCCCCCCCCCCACTTGTGAAATTATCCCTTACAAAAAATTTGTATCTCTCAACTTGATACAATCCCACGGTCACGCACATGCTAGATGAGGTAGGTGGAGCCATGGTCTTCTTTAATATAGACCTCAAAAGTCAGTACCAGCATGTTAGAATGAAGGAGAGCGATGAATGGAAGACTGCCTTCAAAAAAAAGTAAAGGTTGTATGAGTGGACACATTTGGCTTGACCAATGCCCCCAATCACCTTCATGCGCCTTATGAACCAAGTTCTTAGAACGTACATCAGTAAGTTTGTTATTGTTTATTTTGACGACATTCTACTTTACAGTAAGTATCTCAAAGATCATATTTTACATCTTGAGATGGTGTTGAGAACTCTGCGGCAAGAAGAGCTCTGCGCCAGTCTCAAGAAGTGCATCTTTTGTAGTGATAAACTTGTCTTCCTAGGTTTTGTTGTAAGTTCAAAGGACCTACATATTGATGAGGAAAAGATCCAAGCCATACAAGAGTGGCTAACACCCGGCAGCATCAGCCAAGTGAGGAGCTTTCACGGCCTGGCCAGCTTCTACAGGTGGTTCGTACCAAACTTCAGCAGTATTACCTCCCCCTTGGCGGTTGTGAAGAAAAACGTGGGATTCAGCTGGGGAGAAGCCCAAGAAAAGGTGTTTCAACCCTTGAAAGACAACCTCCCTCATGCTCTGGTGTTAGCCTTGCCTGATTTCAACAAGGCTTTTGAAGTGTAGTGCGATGCTTCAGACATTGGCATAGGCACGGTCTTGACACAATGAGGCCGTTCAGTTGCGTTCTTCAGTGAAAAGCTAAGTGGGACCTCACTAAATTACTCCATCTACGACAAGGAGCTCTATCCTTTAGTCCGAGCATTAGAGAGTTGGCCACACTATCTCCTATCCAAGGAATTTGTGATCCAAACTGATCTGAGACCCTCAAACACCTCAGAGGGTAGATCAACCTTAAAAAGAGACATGCTAGGTGGATGGAATACATTGAGACCTTCTCCTATATCATCAAATATAAGAAGGGCAAAGACAATATAGTGGTCGATGCACCATCAAGAAGATATGCCTTGATATCGACCATGGAAGCAAAGATCTTAGGATTTGAGCACATCAAAGATCTTTACAAGGATGATCCAGACTTTGCCAAAAGTTACAAGGAAAATGGCATAGGGTGTCATGTCAAGTTCTATCTTCACGATGGATTCTTGTTCAGAGAAAGGAGGTTATGCATACCTCAAGCATCACTACGGGAGCTTATCACAGGAGAAGCTCATGGTGGAGGTCTTATGGGCCACATTGGCGTTGATAAGACCTTTGCCATAGTCAAGGAGCACTTCTACTAGCCACACATCAAGAAGGTCGTTGAAGCCCACTGTGCAAGATGTGTAACTTGCAAGAAGACTAAGTCCGGAGTGCACCCTCACAGGTTATATCTCCTTCTGCCCATACCAACACATCAATGGGTAGATATTTCGATGGACTTTGTTTTAGGTCTGCCCAAGATTAATCACAAGGATGCCATCTTTGTAGTGGTAAATCGTTTTTCCAAGATAGCCCACTTCATACCTTGTGCAATGTCAATGATGCCACACAAACGGTAGAATTGTTCTTCAAAGAGATAGTGCGTCTTCATGGAGTACCAAAGACCATTGTGTCAGATCGGGAGACCAACTTCTTGAGTCATTTCTGGAGGACCCTTTGGTGGAAGTTAGGCACTAAGCTTCTGTTCTGCACCATGTGTCACCCTCAAACCGATGGCCAAAATGAGATAGTCAACCGGACCTTGTCTACTCTTATCAGAACAACACTTGGGAAAAACCTCAAGACATGGGTGGAGTGCCTGCCATTCTTAGAATTTTCCTACAACAAGTCCGTGCACTCAGCCACCAAGAAGACACCTTTTGAAGTTGTCTGTGGTTTCAATCCTCAAATGCCCTTGGAGCAAACCCCACTACCACCACTTAAGATGAACAATCTAAATGGAGAGTCTAAGGCAGAATCCGTCAAGAAGCTACACCAGAAGGTCATGGAAAACCTATAGAAGAGGACCGGGAAGTACGTGACTCATGCCAACAAGGGGCGAAAGAAGATGATCTTCGAACCAGGCGATTGGGTGTGGCTACACCTAAGGCAAGAGAGGTTCCCCCACTTAAGGAGTTCCAAGCTTGTCCCCAAAGGAGATGGACCATTTAGGATCGTTGAAAGAATTAACTGAAGAGGGAGGGGATGATGAGGGCGCCAGATCAAATAGCTGGCCAAAACGACCTGACCAAGAACATGGCCGACCAGAAGACCTGCCTAACATGACCGGCTCGATTGGCGACATGGCCGGCCCGAGCAAAAACATAGGCAACATGGCCTGATCAAGCGGCAAGACAACTAGCACGAGCAACACCCTAGAAGACTCGGACCAACTGACCAGCCTGCTCTAAGGCAGGGATCTAGAAGAGAATTCAGCCCCAATGGTGCCACCAGAAGCAATGACCAGAAGCAAAATTTGAGCACTCTACCATAGGTTCATTTTGTTCATGGAAGGACTTCTAGAAGACCAAGGCAAATCAACCACGGGCCAAGAGTGCAACAAACAAGCCAAGGGACTACCACTTCACCAAGTTGCTCTAGAAGCATGGACTCTCCTGACAAAGGAGGTCAAGTCCCAAATATATGTAAACCTACTTCAAGTGCATGATTAGGAGCTACGCGAGTGCCTATCACAAAGTCGGACACTTTCTATTTCTTGGCCGAAAGGTAAGAAGGTAAGTTTTACATTTCTATATATTGCCTTTTCTGTTTTCAGGGTATGATTTAGTTTTTTTTTGTTGAGTCAAAAACATTAACTAGTTTACTTTTCGGTTGTTTCCATTTGTTGTAATTTTCCTTTGTGCACTTTTGTATCTTTTCTTTTTTTCTTTATGAGTCAACCGGAGCATATTAATAAGAATCATTCAGCATTGTAGTTCGATAACTTTGTGCCCCATATTTTACTTCCATCGACTAAACGAATTTATGCTAATAAACCTATTTCCACCCGTACTTTTTGGAACTTTTATAAGTTAAATAAACTATGTTTTTCTTCTGTAAACTATATAAACTTCATAAATTATTCCAATTACAGAAATTCTGTTAATTTTTACACGTTAAATTGTTATTAAACCTTGTTTTATTTTGCAAATCCGGTTTTAATTTCAAAATAAACCCAAGTTAAAACTAGATTTTTGAATTAGAACCAGATTTAGTACCTATTTAACGTGTAAACATTAATAGAATTTTTGCAATTAGAATAATTTATTAAGTTTGTGTAGTTTATAAAAAAAATACAGTTTATGTAGTTAAAAAAACCCAAAAAGTACGTGTGAAAATCGGTTTAGTCACATAAGTTTGTATAGTTGACGGAAGTAAACTCTATTAATAAAGATACGAATTTTCTTCAAAGAGTCTTTTTACACAAAGCTCCTAGTTAGCTTTAAGCGTAGTTGAAATCCGTACTCCTACAGTTAGAGTTGTTATTTATCACGAGGCCTCTCACACTTCGTGTGGTTCAGTTCACCCCACCACCCCAAACATACATCCAAACTACCCTAAGAAGCCTACGACTGAGTTTCTCGCCCAACCTCCTTGCACCCGGTCCGAGAGAATCACGACCAAAATCACAATCTTGTATCACGTATATAGGTCATTGTTCGCGTCAGACGTTGTCGATGGAGCTTAGGAGAATTTCAAAAATTCTCCTCTCCCGCGCTACAACGATTTTTTTTAGTTTTTTGAATCTCAATGCCATTTCACAAATATTTTGAAAGTTTTGGTATATTGAACTAATTAACTCTTAATATTTTACATATTTTGCCAGATTAGTCCGTAAAATATCACAATTATAAAAAACATCAATAATAACTCGTTCTTCCATATATTTAAATAATTTAAATATTTATTATTTTGGGCAGTTGATAAAATAGCATTTTTTTTTAATTTTATGTTCTAAATATAACACTTTTAGTTTAAATTTTCTAAATATCACAAAATTAATATTAAAATACGTTAAAACTTCTTTTTAATAAAGAAAAATAAAATCTTAAATTAAAAAAAAAGAATCTAAATATAATATTTTAATTGTACTTATAATTTATTCATGGTAAATATGTATTTTCAAAAAATAATTTGTGCTATTTTAGAATTTTAAGTTTACAATATTAAATTTAGAAAAAAACTTAAAAATATGCTATTTTAATATATTACTCTATTATTTTTTCTAATATTTTATAATTTTATCATACTAAAATATGGGTTGATCATCTATTTTCACATTCGAACTATCGTATAGCACCAAATATCTCTAGAACTAATACCATGGTTTGTATATCCACGCTGAAGAAGTGGAAAACATATTTTCGCTTAATTGAAAATTCGAAACCAATTTCTTCCGAGCAGCTGGATTATTTGGTTTACGACATGAACCACGGTAAAATATGTAATTATGTTTCAAACTTTCAATAGAGCGGGAAATATGTTTTTAATTTTTAATTGAGGAGATAATATGTTTTCAATTTCTCCAACATGGATATATAAATCGTACCATTAATTTTACGGGTATTTAATGTTACACGATATTTTTGAAGATGAAATAATTTTAGAATGAAATTAGACGAAGAACAAAATATTGTTCGCAACATTGTTTAACATTTTTTACTACGCTTTAACCCCATATCTCTAAGATTTGCAATATTATTAGAAATAGTACGGACATGTCATTTCATTGTCAGACCTCACTATGATACAATAGAAATAATGTCGATATATAAAATTGTGTTGCATGAGGGTTTCACTTTTTTACTCACTCCTATCCTAGTAATTACTCTCCCTCTCTCTTCCACGACTGCTCTTTTTGTTTCATCTTCCTTTCACCGAAATCGCTGTGAGATTCACGATTTGCGCAAGTCACCGGCATGCTTCTTTCTAGCTTAATCTCACCGATACCAGAGACAGCTCCATTCCCAGATTTGTTTCTCTGTCATTTGGACTCTTTTATCGCCGTTAGTTTTCCACTGGGAAAGTTAGTTTGAATTCTGCACAAAATGAAACCGTAGCTTCTGAAAAATGAAAATACTGTCAAAGACTTGTTCTCAGACAGAAGTTTTCATTAAACTGAAAGGAGGACAGTGACTTGTTCTCAATCAGAAGGTTTCATGAAATTGACTTATGTAGAAAAAGAGAATTCAGAAAGTACAAAGCTTTTTGTTCTTGGGAAAC
Organism: Pugionium cornutum; assembly: GCA_018901935.1. Classification (NCBI taxonomy): domain Eukaryota; kingdom Viridiplantae; phylum Streptophyta; class Magnoliopsida; order Brassicales; family Brassicaceae; genus Pugionium; species Pugionium cornutum. The sequence continues at coordinate 29,943,305 of CM032160.1, read as the reverse complement.
ACACCTGCAACGATTATCGGCTAAAACATGAAGACAAAGAGAATCATGAAGGTTAATTCTGGCAAAGTCATCTTAGTCAGATATTGATGAATTAAAGGCAAAGATAACTAAGATTGTAGTTGAATTAACATGTTTTTTTTGCTCAAGTTAAGTATGCTCTTTTTTATTGTATAAAAACAGAGCAGCGAGTGACAATACGTAAGTGTGAGCAAGAGTCTGTGACTTGAGAGAAGTGGTGATTGTAAATATTTCAAGGCTCAAAGTTCTAAGCAAGTTTCTTAGTAAATTTTCTCGGAGTAACAATCTCTGGCGAGACATAGGATTCTCTTCCGAGATCCAAACTCGTAAATTTCGTGTTTGTTCTTTACATTTTTCACTCTTGTTTAAATTGCAACTCTCAAAGAAATCGTACACTAAAGAACATAAATTATAGAGCAAAATCTCAACAACTGGTATGAGAGCCAAATTACTTCTTCAACAATGTCTTAATCAAGAATAGAAGTGGAAAAGTTCGATGGAAAGAGAGATTATATGCTCTAGAAGGAAAAATTATTGGCTCATATTGAGATTCTGGGACTGGCTGATGGTCTAAAAAAGTTGGAACTTTGAAGGAAAAAGATTAACTGTAGACACATGAGAAGAGATGTAAATGCTTATAGAAGAAGCTTCAAGAGAGAAATCTCTATCAGAAAAAAAGAAGAAAAGTGAGATCAACAATCATCCTAAGTGTTACAGATAATGTTCTCCCGAAAATCATTAAAGAAAAAACTGCAACAGCAATGCTCAAGGTACTTGATCAACTTTTTTTTGCTAGATCTCTACCAAATTGCATTTATCTTAATCAGAAGCTATACAGCTATAGGATGAATGATAACATGACAATGGAAGAAAGTATAAATGATTTTCTAAGATTGATAGCCGATTTGGAACATGTTAAAGTATGTCTCTGATGTAGATCAATCAATCATAATGCTTATGTCTCTGCTAAAAGCATATAACCAACTCAAGTATACACTTAAATATGGGAAGATGACACTCTCTAGATGAGATAGTTGTAGCAGTAAGGTCCAAAGAATTAGAGTTGGATGAAAGTGGCAAGTTGGAGAAAAAATGTTCATAAGAACTCTTTGTGTCTGAAAGAGGAAGATCAACCAGAAGAGATAAAGAGACTGAAAAAAAAACCAAATGGAAAGGAAGATCAAAATCTAGATCAAAGAAATTTTTCTGGATTTGTGGTAAATATAGACATTTCAAAAGGCAGTGCTCTATGTGGAGAGAAATGAATGGATATACATCAAAAGATGGATCTGAAAGAGGTAAATCATCAAATGTTACAGGATAAGTTCTTGATGCAGCAGGTCTATTGGTCTCTGAAGCAATGTTGACTCTAGAAGATGACCTTAAAGAGAAGTGGATCTTAGATGATGGCTGCTCATTTCACATGACACCTAGAAGAGATCATGATTCATTGACTTAAAGGAGACTGACATTGGAAAAATAAGAATGGCAAACGATACTTACTCCTTGGTCAAAGGAATTGGAAGTATTAGGATTCAAAATGAAGACAACACAACTGTTCTTCTAATGAATGTAAGGTATGTGCCAGAAATGTCTAAAAACTTAATCTCCTTAGAAACTCTAGAAAATCAAGGGTGCTGGTTTCAATCAAAAAATGGTGAAATGAAGATTCTCAAGGGATGCAGAATTCTGATAAAAGGAAAAAAATCAGATACTCTCTACATCCTTAAAGGTCATGTACTGACTGCAGAAGCAAATGTTACAGTGAGATCGAAAGATGAAACTAAGTTCTGGCATAGGAGATTAGGACATATGAGCCAAAAAGGAATGAATGTCTTACTCAAGAAAGGATACCTTGATATCTCAAAGGTCTCAAACATGGAGTTCTGTGAAGACTGTATTTATGGGAAATCTCATCGTGTAAGCTTTGGGACAAGAAAGCATGTGACAAAAGGGAAGTTAGATTACATTCATTCAGATCTTTGGGACTTTCCAAATGTTCCATCATCACAGGGAAAATGCCAGTGTTTCATATCATTCATAGATGATTATAATGGGAAAACTTGGATCTATTTTCTGAAAAAAGAAGATGAGGCATTTGAAAGCTTTGTTGAATGGAAGAAACTAATTGAAAATCAAGTCGGAAGGAAGGTCAAGACACTCAAGAGAGATAATGGGCTTGAATTTTGTAATAAAAAGTTTGATGATTTCTGCAGAAAAGAAAGAATAGCTAGGCATAAAACTTGTGCTTACACCTCACAACAAAATGGAGTTGATGAAAGAATGAATCGAACCATTCTTGACAAGGTAAGGTGTATTCTCAGTGAGTCAGGGCTGCCTAATAGCTTCTGGGTAGAAGCTGTTGCTACTGCAGTGCATCAAATTAACAGATCACCATATGACACTTGATTGTAAAATACCTGAAGAACTTTGGTCTGAAATGAAGCCAAAGTATGAGGAACTCAGAGTTTTTGGATCAGTTGGTTATATTCACAGCAACCAACGGATGTTAAATCCTAAAGCTATCAAAGGAATGTTCATTGGTTATCCAGTTGGTGTTAAAGGGTACAAGTTCTGGCTGATTGAAGAAAGGAAATGTATAATCTCCAGAGATGTTGTATTCAATGAAGATCAAATGTACAAGAGTCTGAATACTACTACAAAAGAAAGCACAGAGGTACAAACTTCTAACTTACCTTTCATTTATGATTTAAATACTGGAAATCTTGATGAATCAGGTGGAGAAAATCACGTAACAGAGACAAGTCAGGACAAGAACTTGAGTAAAGATTCTAAAGATTTTGAAAAAAGAACAACATAGAGAGAACACTGATATTGGAAACTACCAGCTGGTTAGAGACAGAGAAAAGAGAATCACCAAGAGGCCTACTAGGTTTGATGAATCAAATCTTGTTGAATATGAGGAAGAAAGAGCTATTGGTTTTGCTTTGATGATCATTGAGGATGGAGGATACCTAGAACCATGTTGTTTTGAAGAAGTAAGAGGAGATAAAGACTGGAAAATATGGAAAGAAGCAATGGATGAATAAATGCTTTCATTACACAAAAATGAAACATACATCCTAGTTAAACGACCAGTCAATGATAAAGTGATAGGACGCAAATGAGTCTACAAGAGAAAAGCAGGAATAATAGGATGCAAATGGGTCTACAAGAGAAAAGCAGGAATTCTAGGTGCTGAACTACCAAAATATAAGGTCAGATTAATTGCAAAAGGATATTTGCAAAAAGAAGGAGTAGATTATCAGAAGATCTTCTCACCGGTTGTGAAGCATGTATCCATAAGACTTGTGCTTTCTTATGTTGTAAATCTGGATTTGGAGCTTGAACAGTTGGATATAAAAACGGCATTTTTACATGGAAATTTTGATGAACATATTCTGATGGAACAACTACAGGGTTATCAAGCAAAATCAGGTTTAGAAGATGAAGTGTGCTTGCTTAAGAAATCCTTGTATGGATTAAAACTAGCACCACGACATTAGAATCTAAGATTTGACACTTTCATGAAAAATTCAGGTTTCCAAATAAGTGACTATGATAACTGCATCTACTGTCAAAGACTAGGCAATGATTCTTACATATATCTCTTGATATATGTGGATGACATATTGATAGCAGCAAAAGAAAAAGAAAGATTCAAGAACTTTATAATCTGTTGAGCTTTGAATTCGACATGAAAGATTTTGGGGAAGCAAGAAAAATACTGGGAATGGAAATCAGAAGAGACAAAGAGAAAGGAATATTGGAGGTATCACAAGAAGATTATCTAAAAAAGGTACTTTATATGTACATAATGGAGAATTCTAAAGGAGTTCAGACACTTTTAGGAGTTCATTTCAGATTGAAAGTTGCAAATGATGAAGAACTATCAGCTCAAGCGAATTACATGAAAACTATACCATATTCCAATGTTGTGGGGAGTATTATGTACTCCATGATAGGAACAAGATCTTATTTAGCCTTCTCTATGTGTGTTATCAGTCGGTTTATGAGTAGGCACAAAGGATCAATGGATGGTAGTAAAATGGGTTTTACGATATATCAAAACAACTCAAGATTTTAGACTCTGTTACAAAAGACAAAACAACCTTGAGATAAAAGGATTTTGTGATTCAGACTGTGCAGCCGATTTAGATAAGAGGAGGTCAGTTGCTGATGTTGTTTTTACTGCTGGTGAAATGTAATCAGTTGGAAATCAAGACTTCAGAAGTTTGTTGCATTGTCAACAATAAAATCAGAGTATATGGCTCTGAATGAAGCAGTTAAGGAAACAATGTGGTTAAAAGGTATTGCAGAAAAGCTGGGATTCAAGCAGAAAAGTGTTGAAATTATGTGCGATTCTCATAGTACTATTTCACTCTCCAAAAAAATATGTATCATGAGAGAACAAAGCACATAGATGCGCGTTTACACTTCATCAGAGAAAAGATTACAGAAGAAGAAACTAAAGTCTCTAAAGCATCAACACTCTGGAATCCTGCAAATGTTTTTACAAAGATAGTGCTAGTGAGTAAACTCTATAAAGCTCTGGAGTTACTCAGAATTTCTCAGAAGTAGAGATGACAGAAGATTACCGGAGATGGGAAAATTCAAGGAAAACTAAGAAGAAGGAAAGAAGTCTAAGATGCATTCAAACCAAGGTAGAGTTTTCTGAAGATTAGTTTGAATTCTGCAGAAAATGAAACCGTAGCTTCTGAAAAATGAACACTGTCAAAGACTTGTTCTCAGACAGAAGTTTTTTTTATCAAACTAAAGGAGGACAGTGACTTGTTCTCAATAAGAAGGTTTCATGAAGTTGACTTATGTAGACAAAGAGAATTCAGAAAATACAAAGCTTTCTGTTCTTCTCACCTTGGGAAACACATCTACAACGATTGTCGGCTAAAACATGAAAACAAAGAGAATCATCAAAGGTTGATTCGGACAAAGACATCTTCGTCAGACATTGATGAATTAAAGACAAAGATAACTAAGGTTGTAGTTGAATTATCATGTTTTTTTGGCTCAAATTAAGTATGCTCTTTTTGATTGTATAAAAACAGAGCACCGAGTGACAATACATAAGTGTGAGCAAGAGTCTCTGACGTGAGAGAAGTGGTGATTGTAAAGACTTCAAAGGCTCAAATTTCTGAAAAAGTTTCTTAGTGAATTTTCTCGGAGAAACAATCTCCGGCGAGACGTAAGATTCTCTTCCGAAATCCGAACTTGTAAATTCCGTGTGCTTTCTTTACATTTTTCACTCTTGTTTAAATTGCAACTCTCAAAGAAATCGTACACTAAAGAACATAAATTGTAGAACAAAATCTCAAAATTCACATCAAATAGGAAAATGTCACCAGAGAATTGGTTCTAATCTGATATACCGTCAAAATTTTGGCTTTATCTCTCTTTATAGCTTCGAATCTTGCCAAAACCCGGTGACATTTTTTACATCTGGTTTTTTTCTTAATTTTGGAAAATGTTTATGGTGACAATACGGGGTAACCATATTTCACCATATCAAGTTGGATTTTTGTCTTTCTCTGAAGTAATTCGATTTTTGTTAAACTTGGCAAAATGTTTACAGAAATGCTGAGAGGCAAACCTATTCCACAATATCATGTTCGACTATTATCCTTTTCTAAGAAATTCTACTTCTGATTTTTGTTCTTAAACTCGGTAAAAAAAATTCCGGGAACGATGAGGGATAATCCTATTCCACGAAAATATATTAGATTTTTGTCTTTTTTAAAGAAATTTTATACACATCAAAAACCAACAAACGACCGTTTTTCGAAATGTGAAAGGTTATCCTAATACTGAATTTTTTTTTTCACAATGTAACGAAATTTTGCCAGACCGATTTTTAAAAATCAGAATTTAGAGGTCAAATAATCGGGGCATTGTCGGATATATAGGTTTTGGCTTTTCAAGTCTATGTTAATTTTTATCTACGAAATTCATTATCAATAACTACTTATTTTAAGAATTTTGACCAATTTTTTGAACCCTAAATCCGGTATTTAAGAATGAGTTTGGGAAAATAGGCAAGTCCAACTTTGATATTAATTTCCTTTTTCATATAAATAAATTAAATTAAATTTGTAATGAGGGGAACATTTTTTGCCAATACAACATAATTCGACATTTTTTTCAAATAAATACATAATTTTTAACTGTTCTTGATTTATTCACATATCTTACAGCATAATTAAATTGCATATGGATATGACTCTTTTGCCCTCGTAGATGTTTGCTGTTGGAGAAGACGTAAAGGTGAAAATGTTAACGTATACCATAACTCTATTAAATTAAAATTATTCTTGACATCCTAGAAGAAGATGAAAGAGAATAGTTATGGAACTCTCCATTTATACAATATCGGAGAAGCGAGTGTATTCAGGTAGATTAGGCCATTTTATGTTGACGAGACAACTTTAAATCTAGAGAAAACATGAAATCTGGTTCTTATTCGCAGGGCCAATTAGGTATTATTTTCGTGAGTTTGAAACTGTTATGAGTCTACCAAATGGGAAGTACTCGTCGAAATAGAAAAAAATTCTAAGAAGAAGACAAGATGGAGTGCAACACAATTATTGGTACACTTTTTTCCCAACATTGGAAGTGTAACTATCAAACGAGCAACATCTATGTTCAAAAAGAAAGTGACATAGACAGGGAAACACGCATCAAATTCCATACCTAGCTCTCATGTCGGGTGTTTTGGTTGCAACATCTCACATTCCCAAATTTTCTAAATTCCATGTTGAACTTGGAGGGATTTGAGTCATTTTTCTATATCCCTTAGGTAGGCTTGCATTTGATATGAACATCAAAACTATAAAAGACAAGGATGCGATTTATTTGTCACAAACATCGTTAGCTGTGAAAGGTTTCTTTTTCATGCCCTACAACTTGTTTTAGTGGTCCAACACTAAGCGGAATCCAACAATAAGCAGGCAAAGAAACCAAATCCGACAGTAAGGATGATGGAGACAGTGAAATATCAAAGTCAGGTAATGTTGCTCTTATTTGTCCTCCGTATGACAGAGGTTTAGATTCCAAAGTAAAGGTAATGTTAGCAATTTTTACATATTGCTAAGTTATTGCAATGTATATTTATTACGATATAAGCGAATGCATTAATAGTTAACATTTTGATTTACAGATTGAGGTTGTATCCCTAATAAGATGCGATGACGATGATGAAATTGATGAAGCTGAGGAAGACGAGAAGGTGGAAAACCTAACGGACCTATGTATTCAAGACTGTTCTTTCTCGAAAGATATGTTTGTTGGCGGCTTACACAGATGGATTTAGCCAAAATGAAGGTGGAAAAGACGAAAAAGGTTGGAAAACGTGTAGACAAAGAGGAACCATCTAAGGCATCTGAAATATCTCATCTGTTTCTTTTTGTACCCGTAAAACAAATTGCCAACTTAGTCTCCCAGAAAATCAAGGAATTTGTTGATTCGTTGCAAGGCAGAATCCTGGAACACTACAAAAAAACAACGAATTACCAATGGCAATATTCGTCGAAAACCTATCGGAAACACATATTTCTTTCTTCGGGACTATTTCGTCAGAAAATATATTCCGTTGGAAATTCATCGGTTATTTCCGATGAATACGTGATGGAAGATGTCCGTTGGTAATTCCTGATGGATATGTGATGACTGTTTTGGGTCAAGATTTCCCGACAGACAAACGACGACATCCATCTGTCAGAAAAATATGAAATTTTTTGTTATTGATAGCATTATCAAATTTGTTGATACGTTAGTTATAAATGTGAGGAACAAAAGACCCTCAAATTTTAAACCTAATCAAGATGACACACATGAAAATACCATGAAATCTATGTCGGAGGGATCGGTTGACAAGAGGTGACAGAAGTAGTTAACTAGCTCTTACAGTCAAGAAACGTACATTATCAGGGGTATTCTTCACGATATAAACAGAGAAATGTCCTCATTTCCATATGAAATGGTAAACTTACCCTTAAAATATTGTTTTCATCTTCTTATTACCTTATTATAATTTTTACATTCAACTATTACATGAATTCTTATTGATTTGTAGTTCAATGGAGTTTCTCTAGATAGTGTTGTAGGTAGCCAACCATCTTCACTTGTACCATCACCTGCTAAGTGTGACGGAGATGCTGAAAAGGTAGATGTAATTTTTTTTTGTAAATGTGCACAGGTTATTTGAGTATTGTTCCTTTTTTACAGGCCCCTCGCTGACTGAACCAAGGGCTGCTGCCGGTGCCGCTAGCACATCAGAGGTGAGAGATAATGATGGGAATCCATCAACTGAATAGGTGTTAGATCTGTTAGAACGCGAAAAAACCGGATATGAAAATCATGATATTGAAAAACGATTTACGGATCAAACTATTGAAAACCGAATTAAGAAGAAGACAAATTCGTGGAGGCGAGATTTGATCTCTTTCCTTAATTCAATAAATCTCCCGTAGTGTGGCGGTTTGATGAGATTTTGAATCCCAGGATATAACCATGACGAGACTACAATCGCAACACCCAACTGTAGAATCTACGAACAATAATCTACGTTATACTCTCGAGAAAAACTTACAGTGCGTGAAGAAGGGAGGAGGAAGATCGCTGGAACGACTTTGGGAGAGAATGCGAAACGTTTGCGGCCGAATTAGGTTAATGAGGATTAAAGCTTGTTTTTATAGCCTTAAGGGAGCGGTTTTCGCAACCCTAAAACGTGGGAGGAAACCAAACCGACGAAAAAATTGTGGACGGTTAGGAAAGAAAACCGTGGGTATGGTTTAGGGTTTTGACTCGGTTTTGAGCCAAAACCGTAATCAAAATTTGGCCTAAAAAGAACCTTATTGGGCCTACGGCCCATTGCCAAGACCCAAGACCCGAGCCCCAAGCCCCGAGCCTTGAGCCTTGAGCCCCAAGCCACGAGCCCCGAGCCTTGAGCCTTGAGCCCCAAGCCACGAGCCCCGAGCCTGAGCCCAACCCGGCCCGGCGGCGGCGGTGCACGTGTGGCTTAGTCCCTTTTCTCTCCAACTCTTTTAAGCTACTACATGAGCTCTCCCATTTATATACTAGATGATTTTTCTCAAGTTTCCAATGTGGGACTTTTGTCCCTCCTCATTATTTTAGCCAACAAATTTATAGCTTTTTAATGAGCCCAATGCCCATTTCTCATTCACATTTCAACAATTTTTGCAATCAATATTTGGGCTATATTACCCAATTGAACATGCAAATTTGTTCATAAAAATTGTTCCAACAATCCCCCACATGAATAGAAATGACTCTATACAATGCAGACTCGATAGACTCGACGGACTCTACTATCTAGACGTATTCTATAGACTAGACAGAATGACTTTCGAGAGTATAAACAAAAATTCACTATATCTGAGTTGGTAGCATATTTCAGCTTTGACCCACTCATTGTTAATATCTGTCGGGTTTACTCGACCAAGAGGTGAACATGATGTCTTGAACCACCCGAGCTTTGATGTAAACCGAGACAACAGGTATAACACAGTTTCATTTCTCGTAGAACTATGTTTTCTATTGTGTCCATTGTGGCCGTGGACTTGCCTGGTTAATCATGAGTGAACTTGGAGAATATAGCCTTTCCTTCATTCTCATAGAAACGGCACCATTTCACACTTATAAGGTAATTCGCCATTAGCTTTGTTTTAAGGAGCATCCTGTAATACTCCACTTATATGTCAAAACTATGGTCTCAAATCATTAAAAGCAATGTTTATCCTACGCATACATGTTACAAAATTTTTTATCATCGTAGGAACTGGGTATAGATGTAAGTCTCACAGTGTTTTTTTTCAGATTCTATTTGATTTAGTTGTCCCTTTGAACCTACATCTTGGGATCTCTAGTCACGTAGGTGGGGTTTCCATCAAACTTCATCTTCAGTTATAGGCTTTAAACCCATTCCTCTTGATGATTGTACGACTTGATCTCGAGCTAAACCTTTAGTAAACGGATCCGCTACGTTATCAGCCGACTTAATGTCACTACAAGAAAACTGCTAAAATGTCACTGCATTTTGCGACCACATACGTAGTCGCAAAATTTTCGATCACATTTGCCACGATTTTGCGACCACTTTGCGACTACGGAGATGTAGTCGCAAAGTGGTCGCAAAATTGTGACTAAAACTTATAGTCGCATATTGGTCGCAATGCGCAACCATTAAGAGACTAAATTATGACTACTTTGCGACCACAAGATCAAAATTTAAACTGTAGTCACAAATCAGTCGCTATTTTGCGACTGATTTGTGACCACATAGGGTAAATTCACATTTTTCCTAAGTATTTTTCACATTTATAATTTCTATTTGCATTTTTATTTGATTACTAACTATTATAAGTGACCACATATATACAAAATCATATTTGTATTCATTTAAATTTTAGAGAACATTTGAAATGTATATAAGAGATATAAGGTTAAAGAAATTTGTTAAGTGTTTTAGGTAAATGATTTGTAAATTTGGAAAATTTGGTAAATGTTGTTGTTTTCTTATTAATTGAAATTTGTACAACTTATAATCAAGTTATCAATCTTATATAATTAAATTTATTTACCAAAATTATAAAATTTAGGGTTTAGAGTATTATTTGTGACTGATTTGCCACCACTTTGCCACTACATTGAGATTGTGGTGGCAAATCAGTCACAATTATTACTTGTAGTCGCAAGTCAGTGCAAATTTGCCACTGATTTGCGACCACAAGATCAAAATTTGAACTGCAGTCACAAATCAGTCGCTATTTTGCGACTGATTTGCGACCACATAGGGTAAATTCACATTTTCTCTATGTATTTTCCACATTTACAACTTCTATTTACATTTTTAGGAAAGTACTATCCATTATAAGTGACCACATATATAAAAAATCATATTTGTTTTCATTTAAATTTTAGAGAATATTTGAAATGTATATAAGAGATATAAGGTTAAGTAAATGTGTTAAGTGTTTTAGATAAATGATTTATAAATTTGGTAAATTTGGTAAATGTTGTTGTTTTCTTAGTAATTGAAGTTTGTACAACTTATAATCAAGTTATCAATCTTATATAATTCAATTTATTTACCAAAATTAAAAAATTTAGGGTTTAGAGTATTATTTGTGACTGATTTGCCACTATTTTGCCACTGCATTGAGAATGTGGTGGCAAATTAGCAAATTAGTCAGTGGCAAATTTGCCACTGATTTGCGACCACAATATTTTTTTCGAATAAATTAAGCGTGGTCACAAATCAGTGGCAAATTTGCCACTGATTTGCAACCACGTGTTTTTTTCGAATAAATTAACCATGGTCGCAAATCAGTGGCAAATTTGCCACTGATTTGAGACCACAATGTTTTTTTCTAAATAAATTAACCATGGTCGCAAATCAGTGACAAATTGCCACTGATTTGCAACCACATGTTTTTTTGTTTGATTTGAGACCATGTTTTTTTCCGAATAAATTAACTCGCAAATCATTGGCAAATTTGCCACGATTTGCAACACATGTTTTTTTGAATAAATTAATCGCAAATCAGTGGCAAATCAAATTTGCCACTGATTTGCGACTACAAATTAATTTAGAGGGAGTTTAAAAATTTTCGATTCCACCAAATTATTTGGTGGTCGCAAATCAGTGGCAAATTTGCCACTGATTTGAGACCACAATGTTTTTTTCTAAATAAATTAACCGTGGTCGCAAATCAGTGCAAATTTGCCACTGATTTGCAACCACATGTTTTTTCTCGAATAAATTAACTGTGGTCGCAAATCAGTGGCAAATTTGCCACTGATTTGCGACCACGAATTAATTTGGAGGGAGTTTGAAAATTTTCGATTCCCACCAAATTATTTGGTGGTCGCAAATCAGTGGCAAATTTTGACGACCACGTCATTAATTTCGAATTTTGCCATTGATTTGCGACAACATACGTCGTCGCAAAAAAAATCTATAAATACGTGATGGTTTTCCCTCATTTTTCACAATCAAACATTCCTACTTTCTAAAACCTCTCTAAACACTAATAAAATCTCTTCCAATCCAAAAAACCACAAAAACACAAATGGTAAGAAGAGGTAATAATGAAATATAAATATTATTAAAACATAATTATTTGGAAATTAATTTTGAAAAATATTATTATAAGTTATTATTAAAAATTATTTAAAAATTAATTAATATTTATAATATTAATTATATTATTACAAAATTAATTAAAAATTATTGTATTAAAAATTCATAATATTATTAATTAAAAATTAATTAAAAATATTATTAATTAATTTTTTTTTAATCTAATTTCGTTGTAGTCGCAAATTAGTCGTACTTTTTGCCACTGATTTGCGACTACAGTGGATCTTGTAGTCGCAAATCAGTCACAAAATTTTGTGACTGATTTGCGACTGTAGTGACTCTTGTAGTCGCAAATCAGTCACAAAATTTTGTGACTGATTTGTGACTACGGGTTTTGCAACCACATATGTAGTCGCAAAACAGTGGCAAAATTTGTTACGGAAATTCAGTCGCAAAGTAGTTGCAAAAATAGTCACCACCAATTGGTCGCAAATCAGTCGCAAATTGAACCACTATTACCGTGGTCGCAAATCAGTTGCAAATTTACGACTGATTTGCGACTACATATTTTTGCGACTATGATTTTGCAACTACTTCTGGTGGTCGCAAAGTAGTCGCAATTTTGAGTTTTGCGACCACTTTGCAACCACTTCCGTGGTCGCAAAATGGATGTTTTCTTGTAGTGTGTAATCTACCGTGATTACACCACTTGAGATCAAGTGCCTAATGGTTTTATGTCGTCTTCGTATATGACGCGATTTACCATTATACAGATTGTTCAGTGCCCGAGCAATAACCGATTGACTATCACAATGTATACGTATTGCTGGCACTGGTTTTTCCCACATCAGGATATCTTCCAAAAAATTACGAAGCCATTCTGCTTCTTCTGCAGTTTTGTCTAAAGCTATGAACTCAGATTCCACGGTTGATCTAGCCAACAGAGTTTGTTTGGAAGATTTCCAAGACACTGCTGCACCACCAAGTGTAAAGATATATCCACTCGTGGATTTCAAGTTTTTGGAGTCAGATATCTAGTTCGCATCACTGTATCCTTCCAAAACTCCAGGTTCTCTACCGTAGTACAACCCATAATCTTTCGTATAACGTAGGTAGTTTAATACTCTAGTTATAGCTTTCCAATGATTATGTCTTAAATTATTCGTGTAGCGACTTAGTACATTTACCGAGTGCGCCAGATCGGGTCTAGTACAGCTTGTTAAGTACATCAAGCTTCCGATCACGCGTGCATACTCTAGTTGTGACACCACTTCACCCGAATTTTTGGTCAAGTGAAGTTGAGGGTCGACAGGAGTTTTTGCACTTCCATTTGAGTAGTTCTTAAACCGCTCAAGAATCTTCTCAGCATAATGAGTTTGGGATAGGATGATTCCTTCAGAATGTCTAGTTATCTTGATTCCTAGAATGACATCCGCTAATCACATATCTTTCATGTCAAACTTTCCACTAAGCAGACTCTTAGTTTGATTGATCATGTCTTTATTGCTACCAATGATAAGCATATCATCCACGTATAAGCATAACAAAATATACCCATTTGTCGTATTTTTAACATAGATACACTTATCACATTCATTTATCCTGAAACCATTTGACATCATTACATTGTCAAATTTTTCATGCCATTGTTTAGGAGCTTGTTTGAGTCCGTACAACGACTTTACAAGTCTACACACTTTGTGCTCTTGACCAAGGACGACAAACCCTTCAGGTTGTTTCATATAAATCTCTTCTTCTAAATCACCATTTAGAAAAGCAGTTTTTACATCCATTTGATGTCTCTTCACGTGCTCGTTTCGGATGTTTATCCTTACACGGAAATACATTTTCAAAAAATGTTGCATTTTTTGATTCCATAATCGTATTGACATGGATATCTGATATATCTGATTTATGTACCAAAAACCGATAAGCACTACTATTGTGTGCGTATCCTATGAATATGCAATCCACAGTTTTAGGTCCAATTGTGACCTTTTAGGAGGAGGTACTGCTACTTTTGCTAGGCACCCCCACACTTTCAAGTATTTGTACGAAGGTACAATGCCTTTCCACAACTCATACGGCGTTTTGCCGGTTGTTTTGTGTGGTATTTTGTTGAGGATATAATTTGTGGTGAGCAATGCTTCCCCCCACAGATTCTGGGGTAACCTAGATTCCTGCAACATTGCATTCATCATTTCTTTCAGAGTTCGGTTTTTGCGTTCTGCAACTCCGTTAGATTCTGGTGAGTAGGGAGCTGTTGTTTGATGGATAATGTCATTTTCTTGACAAAATGCATTAAACGGTCCATCATATTCGCCTCCTCTATCACTTCTAACTATTTTAATAGTTTTCTTAAGTTGATTTTCAAC